>SJYQ01002421.1:510960-594398 GCA_006410935.1 Redunca redunca
CGTGCTGAGATTCATGGGGTCGCAGAGTCCGACACGACTGAGCGACTGAACTGACCTGAAGAGCAGGGGGACAGGAAACTGCTATTTGCATCTAATGGATAGAAGCCATGGTGCTATTAGTCCTCCTACAATGCACAGGGCAGTTCCCCACAACAAGATTTACTCAGTCGAAAATGTCAGCAGTACCGAGGTTGAGAGACCCTCAGTAGAGCATGATGTTTAAGAACATGGGATCTGAGACATCTCTGTGCGAATCTGAATTCCTGCTTCATCACTGTCCAGCTGTTTGGCAAACCAATTTCCCGTTTCCTCCTGGGCACAAAAGTAGTTACATTAGCACTCCTCAAGTTAGGGGTAACTACACGACATGAAATGGTGCATGAAATGTGGGCAGAAGCGCTGTCCATCACTTCTAAAACTGGCTCATAAAAACTTCCTTCAAAATCACTCATCTCTTTTCCCCTTCCACAAACCAGATGCAAAAGATCTAGGGGATGGCAGAGTCACTAGACAGAGCCTAGGTACCTGAATGACTGTCTGGAACAGAGACAGTGGTGACCCGCAGTGGACCATGATATGAATAACAGACAGACAGACAGACTTCTACAATGTTAAGCCACTGATGCTTGGGGTTGATCAGGTAAGTGGACTAGTCACCTACTGCAGGCTTCTTAAACTCTCTGTGCCTCGATTTCCTCACCTGCAAAATGGTGATGATAACACCATCTCTCCCATGAGGACTAAAGTTTTTAAAATAGTGTCTGGCATCTAATAAGAGTTTTCCCATCTGAGGGTCCACTTTCAGTGACACCATATAAAATGACCAATGGCATTATACGTTAAATTATAGAGATGTGTACTCAGGTTTGCTCTTATTGACTCCCAAACATTGATATACTTGACTTCCCTGGTGGCTCAGTTGGTAAGGAATCTGCCTGCCATGCAGGAGACCCAGGTTCGATGCCTTGGGTGGGGAAGATCCCCTGGAGAAGGAAATAGCAACCCACTCCAGTATTCTTGCCTAGAGAATCCTGTGGACAGAAGAGCCTGGTGGGCTAGAGTCCGTGGGGTTGCAAAGAGTCAGACACGACTGAGCAAGTGAGCATAGCAAACACTGATATGTGTTTGAAGTAACTGGAAACTAGAAAGCTAGGCTATTTGGTTTTTAATCAATTCTTTTTAATTCTTTTGTATAATGTAGTTCAAAGTACAAAAATTTAACATTAGATTTATTCCATGTTATCCTTACTAGTTTTATCCTCATTTTATTCATTCAAGTACCTATCATATACTAGGTGCTGTGTTAAATACTGGAGATAGAATTGTGAGCAGAAACAGACACAGCCTATGCCTCCATAGAGTTCAAAGCTTGCTTCAAGAGTTATGGGTTAACCATGTAATACCCAAATAATTATAAAATCTCAAATATGAAAAATGTTATAAGGGAGGCACACTGCTAAAAGAGTACAAGGCAAAGAGAAATGGTCTTTGGAAGGATAGAAGGAGGGTTTTCCTGGAAGGAGCCTTCTTCAGAGCTGAGTTTGAAGGATGAATAAGAATAAACTTGGGGAAGGGGGAAGGAGTGAGAAAGGAATTCAAGGAGAGGAAACAGCATGTGCAAATGTCCTGAAGTCAAGTGTATCGAGTATAACCAAAGAACTGAGAGAAGCTGTCTATGTCTGGATCCTAAGAAGTGAGGGGAGGAAGGGAGTCAAGGCAGATAAGGCTGGAGAGGAGTTGGCTGCATGGCCAGGCCATTCAAGGCCTTGTAGGTCATTCTTAATAATTTTCATATTTTTTCTAAACAGGGTGAAGTAACATGATTAGATAAGCATTTTTTTAAGACCTCATTTTGTATGCTTTTAAAGAAAATGGAATGGAGGTAGGCAAGGGTGGAGCCAGGGGACCTATTATTTCTGGGTTACAGAGGTGAGATTGTGGTGGCAGAGATGACTGGATTAAAGAGATACTCAGGATAAAAATTCATTAGCCTTTGGAGTTATCTTAGATGTGGGGAGTGGAGGTGAGGGAGGTGTCTAGAGTAGATTCCAGACCTTGGTTTCAGCAACTGGGCAAATATTATGCCACTTACTGGACAGGTGACAATGGGCATGGAGCACTTTAGAGGAGAAAATGTCGTGTTTGGTTGGAGATGAGTATGCAGTGAGCTAACCTCACATCATCTTTATTCTTTGCTCATAATATGATTCTCCTATTTTCATTTCTATCTATTCAACTATTTTCTCATATAACAAATCATTATAAAGTACCAACTATGGGACTCAAAACTGGTGATACAGACACAGTCTTTAGAGGAGCTTATGGTCTAGGAGAAAGCAAAGAAAATGGATACTATAAAGAATTATGACAGCAAAAATATTATCACCAAGACATAGAAGAGTGTACTTCACCCAGAATCAGGGTTGGAGGTTGGAAACTGTGGAAGGTTCTCTGGAGGAAACATCTCTGATGCAATGTGCCAAGAAGGGAGCCTCGGGGAAAGGGTATTCCAGGTGAGCGAAGAGAATGTAAACAAGGAGGGTACAGAGAGATATTGAGGTCAAAGCAGTTCAGTGTGGCCAAAGCATACAGCAGGGGAATGGAAGTAGGGGCTGGTGGGCCAGCCTAGGATTCTGGGTTTTATCCTGAGAGCAGAGTATGTTCAAGGCTCTTTTCTACTTTGGTCATTATTTATTAAACATCCCATTGTCTCTTCTCCTACATTCATGTACACTCACATACACACACACCCTTACATTTCTATTATCCTTTTTTTTTTAAAATTCCTGGACTAACATAATATCAAATATTCTGTAAAGAAACCACATGAGATTTTGGACAGCATTTGGAAAACCAGGGATCATGTTATAACTCCCAGAGCTCATTAGCCAGCACTTCTGATCACTTTAAACCCATTAAAATCACTCTTGAACCGTCCTTACGGAAATCTTTTTCTAATTGTACCAAACCACTATTTCCAACTGGATAGCCTGTGTTCTTCAAATCTTACTTATATACTTTCATTAAAGGATGCTGTCCATGTGGCATGTTAATTTTCAAACAGAAAGAAATCCCCACTGCCCATAACACTCAAGACACTTGTTGAATTTTTCCTCTCCCAGCGGCATGAGAGAACTGCCTACACTATCCTCTCAGTCCCACTGAGGTCTGGTTCTGAGGTTTGCTTTGTTTCACCTGTCCCTCTGCTTTTTCCTCCTTAGTTCTGCTATCTTGGAAGCTCATCTTCCACCAATCACTCTCTTTTTTTCAAACAAAGATGCCAGGTTTTCTCATACCCTGTACCCCAAAACAGAAAACTACCTGTGGTTTTTCAAACACCCTGTTCTGATTCCTGCCTTTGTAGTTTTAAACATATGTTATCCTCTCTCTTTAGGAAATACTTCACCCTTACCTACGTGGACAAGTGTTATCCTTCAAGGCTCATCTCAAACATTTTCTTCTTGTGAGCCACCCTTATCTTTAACCAATCTCCCTCCAAATCTGGAGGATGGAGCAAGCCCTCTTGTAAGTCACATTCAACATATTTTATAGTGATTCAAAGTGGTCTTCTCTCAGAGGAATGGATAAAGAAGATGTGGTACATAGTTACAATGGAATATTACTCAGCCAAAAAAAGAATAAAATAATACCATTTGCAGCAATGCTGATGAAATTTAAAATTACCATACTAAGTGAAGTCAGACAGAGAAAGACAAATATATAACATCACTCATATATGGAATCTAATTTTTTAAATGATATAAATAAACTTACTTACAGAACAGAAACAGACATACACATTTTGAAAACAAACTTACGGTTACCAAAGGGGAAACATGATGGGGAAGAATACATTAGGAGTCTGGGGTTAACACACATGCACTATTATATATCGGAGAAGGCAATGGCACCCACTCCAGTGCTCCTGCCTGGAAAACCCCACGGATAGAGGAGCCTGGTGGGCTGCAGTCCATGGGGTCACTAGGAGTCAGGCACAACTGAGCGACTTCACTTTCATTTTTCACTTTCATGCATTGGAGAAGGAAATGGCAACTCACTCCAGCGTTCTTGCCTGAAGAATCCCAGGGACGGAGGAGCCTGGTGGGCTCCCATCCATGGGGTCACACAGAGTCGGACATGACTGAAGTGACTTAGCAGCAGCAACTACTATATATAAAATAGGTAACCAAAAAGAACCTACTGTATAGCATGAGGAACTCTACTCAATATTCTCTAATAACCTATTTGGGAAAAGAATCTGAAAAAGAATGAATATATGTATATGCATAACCGAACCACTGGGTTATACACCTGAAACCGATACAACATTGTTCATCAACCACACTCCAGTAAAATTTAAAATTAAATAAAGTGGTCTACTCTATTTACTAGGTGGGGTCAAGGTTCTGTATTATTTACGATATTTTGTTGATATATGCCCTGTACCCAGACAGTGTCTGGCCAAAAGTAGGCATCAAATTAGTGACTGTTGAATGAAACAATTATTCAGTGAATAAATACCCAAACATGTCAAAAAGAGCTTCTCAAATATATGTGAGAGATGGCTGAATACCACCATCCCACAGGCTATTAGCCCTCATTTATTATATAGTTTAAAATATCCATAAAGGTACAATTCTTAGTTCTAGTTCCGAGGGATCCTGATGGGCACCCAGGTGCTTCTGATTGATACTCTGCTGAGAAACCTTGTTCTAAAGCCAGAATATTACACAACATAACCAGCATGAAGACAAGTACTGGGAAACCTTTCTCTTTCATTTACCTGTGTTCCTCTGAAGTAAAACAAACCCCAGGTGCACACCATATAGTTCACTCATTCTTTCATCTACCCATCCATCCATCTAAAACTTTTGAGACCCTCCTACAATCTGCTAGGCATCCTCTCAGGCAGGTGAGAAGCAAAGTGAACCTTTGCATGTAAATCAGACTCTATTTCAGAAGGATTTAAAAACAAACACCCGCTTGTGTAAGAAACTTCAAGATGAACAACACAGGCACAGCGAGGGTTTAAATGAAGAGTGGGAAAACATCAGCTTTCATCTGTCTTTTTCTCTTAAGAAAACATCGTAGGTCCTGATCTTAGGGTTAACATGAAATCCTGCTCAATTCCTATTTCCCACAGAGGATTTAACTAGGATTTCGAGGCTGGGCTGTGAGCTTCATGTCTTCTTCAATAACCCTTTTAAATGTTCACATAGCAGGGCTTATTTGGCATCAGTCTAACTTGCGGGGATCTAGAGTTTGGCTGAGTTAGAGGCTTATGGCATTTCTTCCCTTGCATGACACATTACACGTTTTGATGCAGAGCATCTACTTTTTGATTTTTCTTTTCTCCTTCACCCTCCAGAAATCCAAGGCTTTAACTGATTTTCTGTTGCTGAAATGTGCCCCTGCAACTTGATAATGCCATTTGGTTTATATTTTTCTCAAAGTCAGCAACCTAGTTTTTAAAAAAACTCTGTCACTCCTTTTCTTTCCTTCAGGTAAGTCATTTTTATGGAGGCTGTAGCTATAGCTGAAACAGGAAGTGCCAGGAATTCCTGAAGTCTGGCTGAAAGGAGGCCAGGCTCACCTGATTTATTCTCCTTTTAAGAGGCTGTCTTGGCCTGGTTGTTTATAGTCTTTGGCATGAATTTCTCTCCTACCACTGACCCTGCCCTCTGGCCATGATTTCTTGTCACATCAAAAGCTTCAGAGTCAATTCTTTGTCACTTTTGCAATTCTTCAAAGGCCCCATTACTTAGCTAACCCCTTCTTCCCCCAACCGTACAAGTACAAAGTGACCAGTCACTGCTCAGAGATGGATCAATGAGTCCAGAAGCCGGCTGCTAGGTTATGTGGCTTTTTCTGGGGCAATGTGGTGAGTTGCTGAAGAAAGGGGAGTTGAGAGGTGAACTGAGATTTTTTTTTTTTAACTCAACAACCCCTCATTTCAACAGGGCAAGGAGTAGACCAGCTTCCCTATGTGCTGGCTCGAGGCAGATGAGCCTGCAGAGGGCTCTGAGCACTGGTTTTTGGCAGAGCCACAAGACAAAAGAAGCCTGGGTCTCTGAATCACCATGCAGAAGGTGGTGCACCCAGCACACATGAGCAAGCATCTACTGTGTAGAGCTGCTGCGATGTGGAAATTGTTACAGCAGCCTGCTTACCCTAAAAGGGATATGAGCACACAACAGGACTGCTGGGGGAAACGGGCACTAGGCTGTTCCTTCCAAGGACCGAGGAATCAGAGGCGTGCAGGAGAGGGATCTACCATGGCTGCATGAACTTAGTAAGACAAGGGCTTTCACAGGAAACACTCACTGATGGATCCTTTGCTGGCTGAAAGGGGCAGTGTAGCAGTCATTCTCCTCCAGGTCTGGCAGTGTCTCCTTGTCCAGCCTCATTGGCTTCTTAGGTAACCATCTCCGAAACCTGCTTATTTGTTTATCGATCCTGTGGTACATGAAAGGCAAGACCAAAGGGTACAGCATGTCAGCATTGCCCCAAAACACAGGAGGGAGGTTTCCTCAGAGCCGTAATTATGACGCACACACTCTGGACATGCTCACTGCACTCATGAAACCCCCACTCGACACAAAGAGGGAAGCAACCCATGACCCAGTGTCCTGTTTGCCCATGATATCACTGCTATGAGTCACATGTCTACCCACACACCAACGGATGGCCAAGGAGTCAGAATGAGGTTGGAAGGCTCCGGAAAGGAAGCAGACAGTCCCCGAAGCAAAGCAGCCAAGACCTTAAATTCTTCCGTCCTGCAGATTCTAGAAACTCACTGTGTGCTTGGCAAATCTCCCCATCCAGGGTCAGGGAAGAGCTGAAGCTCTAGTTAGTTGGCTTTGGGGGCGGGGCAGAGACCGCACATTCCAGGGGTGGGCTGTGCACAGAGAGCTCAATGTCACCATTTGCTTTCTGGCCCTCATACCTTCCCCAGACAGCCTCTCAGCAGATGACATTTTTAACTTTCGTGTCCCTCTTCAAGCTGACCCCATGGTTCTCATGGTGCTGGGGTGTCATGACACACATGTGTCACTCTGGCCAGAGTACACAATGATGCCAGGCCAAAAAAAACCCAACACTGTCCCCAAAGCAGTTTTCAAGCCATGATTTGCCTCCCTGGCGGTGCCCCCATTCCTTCTGACGAAAACATCTGGCCTCCGCGTGACCAGATTCTCACCCACTCACAGCCAACTACTAGAAGAGCAAACACCACAACAGACTCTGCAATGATTCTGCCACCTCAGGTACCTATACCACTGGAAATGTTTTCCCTAAGAGCACACATTAATAGCAGCTCCGTGAGGTAGACTGAACAGGGACCGTTCTCATTTACACATCATAAAAGAGACCCGTGGTGGGGTAATTATCCAGCCCAAGTCACCCCGACAGTGAATAAAGTCAGAACCAAAATGCAGATTCTAGACTTTTGATTTTAAAGTCCCGTGATCATGCCCATCACAGTAGTTATCCAGCCCAAGTCACCCAGACAGTGAATAAAGTCAGAACCAAAATGCAGATTCTAGACTTTTGATTTTAAAGTCCCATGATCATGCCCATCACAGTAGTTGATAATGGGAATCTTCACTTTAAGGGCTATAGAAGAGACACATCTCTCTGGGGATGAAAAAGCTTTAAATGCCTTCTATTAACTGAAAACAAATGAAATTTGGGCATCTTTTTTCCCCAGTTAAAATTATTCACATGGCAATTTTTCCTTTTCAGTGAAACTCCCAGATGAATGGATTGTTTCTTATATAACAAATCAACTCCAAAATGAATAGTAACAGTAAACTCCTCTTTTACCACTTTTTATCTTCAGCATTGTTCCAGCCTCACCACAACTCCTTTCTCTGCTTGGTGGTGACTGTCCTTTTCCCAGACCCTTTGAAAGTTCAAACTGGAAAGAATCCTCCAGCTTCTTGAATACTCATCTCCAAGAGGACATGTCCCCATCACATATATACATACAGAAATAAAGATCCTACTCTGGGTCACACAGCCAGAAAATAATAGACTGGAATGGCCCAAAGACCCAAGAAAGCGGGAAAAGTCTACATCTACTTCACCCCCAAGGTGCACCTGCTTTCCTCATCATCTTTTTAGTAGCAGTGAAAGTGTTAGTCACTCAGTCATGTCTGACTTAATGCGACCCCATGGACTGTAGCCCATCAGACTCCTCTGTCCATGGAATTCTCTAAGCAAGAATACTGGAGTGGGTAGCCATTCCCTTCCTCAGGGGATCTTCCTGACCCAAGGATGCCCCATTATCTTTTAAAGACACTTAAATATAGTGAGATGTAAGCCTCAGAGAGTTGATATGACACAGTGGTTGAGAACATGAGCTCTGAGGCTGGAGTGCCTAGATTCAAACCCTGGCTCTATAAATGATAGCAGTGTGACCCTGGGTAAGTTATTTAACTTTGCCATGCCTCAATTTCCTTATCTGCAAAATGGGCATGATAATGATGTGTAATTCATAGGACTGTGATGATTAAATGATTAAAATGTACATAAAACCTCCAGAATGGTGTCAGTGCACAGTAAACATGGCTATTACTACATTTTTCTTTTTTCTGCAAAGACAAGAATTTGAGCAACCAGCTTGCCTCTTAACAGTTTTGTCCTTCAGCTTTTCAATTCAAAGTTAACTATGCATCATGAGCATCTATCACTTGCCCAAGTTCAATGATTTAGTCGTTAAATGAAACTTCCTAGGTTAAGCTGGTGGGCTTCCCTGCGGCTCTTGGCTTTATTTCGTCTGATTGCCTTGAAAGTTGTTCACAAAAGACGACCCTGGTCCAGAGGTTTTCCATAATAGAGCTTTCACCTCCCATATGTGTCCAGTCTGCAGCACTAATCGGATTACATTTTGCAAAATCCGCATTCTCATGGAATCCTGGCTCTGAGTGCAAGGACTACAATTTAACCCAGATGGGTACAGTGCTTAATGTGGAGAAAAACAAAGCTGTAAAAATTCAGGGAATGAAATGGCAACTTTCTGTAACATGCTTGGGGCATGACTATTTAAGTGAAATGTGGAGTTGGAGGGAGAGACAACCAGGGTATGAAAGTGAAAAATGAGGAAGGGGAAGAAGGAAGTGAGGGTAGACTGCTTGGCATGGTGGAAAGGAGCTGGGATTTGCCCTTGCGATGCCGAAATCCTGGCTCTGCTGCTTATCAGTGGTGTGACCTTCCACAAAATCACTCACCTTTTTGAGCCTTATTTTTCCAGGATTTTTAAATGGGATCATCACCATCATCATCATCTCACTGACCTCACAGAGTTGCTAGGAGGCTTATAAAAGAGGATGTGCATGAAATGCTTTGGAGAAACTGCCAAGCAGAGAGCAAGGTTACTAATAACTCTTTGGACCACAGAGGCTAACGTAAATTGATGAAAAGGAGAGGTAGTGGGCTTTTGAAACACTATGGTAGAGGAAAGATATTCAAAAGACAGCTTAAAAATAACCCCTAAGGGTGTGAACCAGCCTTCATCGGGCAGCCTGAGCAGAAGTAGGAAGAGAAAGCATGGACTGTTCTTGTCCCATCACACATGCCAGTCGAGGCTGTCTGTTCACGAGAGAACAGAATGCTCAGAAGTGATCAGCAATTTGTGGCCTCCGCTGCTTGGCAGAATGGCCCCCCAGTGATGCTGGCACCCTAATCCTGGAACCTGTGAACATGAGTGTGACACAGCAAAGGAACTTTGCAGATATAAGGTGGCCTTAAATTACGGACAGCGTACTGGATTACTCAGGTAGGCACTTCTAATCACTAAGCCCTTTAAAAGCAGAGAATTTTCTCTGGCTGGAGACAGGAGAGATGAGGCCAAAGGGAGGTCAGAGAGATTCAAAGTGTGAGAAGGACTCAACTGGCCAGAGCTGGCTTTGGAGGTGAAGGGGGCCAGGAGCCAGGGGGTGCCAGGAAGCCTCTAGAAGTTGAGAAAGACCTTTGGTTAACAGCCAAGAAATGGAGACCCTGGTCCAACAACAGCATGGAGCTGAGCTGTGCCAGCAACCTGGATGAGCCTGGAAGCCAATTCTTCCCAGGGACCTCCGAAGAGCTGGCTGGCTGACACCTTGATCTCAGCCTGTGAGACCCCGAGCAGAGAAACCAGATGAAACCTCCCCCCACCCAGACTTGTGACTCACAGAACTGAGATAATAAATTTGTCTGGGGATGTGTCATAATAGCAATGGGAGACAACCACACCTCTCAAAACAGCCTTGATCCCATCTTCCCCAGACCTTGGCTGACCAGGTTCCCGTGGGCTGAGACTGATGCTCCACACTCTGTCCCTACCTCCCAGGTAAGTGGCTCTGGGAACAAGAATTTGTTCCTCTATGGCTGCATAACTAACATCCATTCTTCCACAAACCCACTCCTGTCCCCAAACTGTGCCACTCAGACATCAGTGAGGATTCCCTTCCACCTTGCCAAGGAAAGACACACAGTGCAAAAGCCACCAGGCTGGAAAGCCTGAGAGTCAAGCTAGAGGCCTGGAACAAACCTTTTATCCTCCCAGGGCCTTAGTATCCTTGTCTTTAAAATGATCAATCAGATGCTGTCTAATATATGTTGCTAGTGACTTCAGAGGTCATATTTTGGCTATCCCATTTCAAACAAGCCTTGAGTTCATAAAGAGCTTTCCTTTTCACAAAGCATAATGGATAAATTTTTGTATAGAATGATGACTCTGGAGTCAGAGAGAAATGGATTAACATTCTCACTGCTCAGCTCAAAAGTGGTGAGTGCCGTGCTGGGCAAGGGACTAAGCCTCTCTGAGCTAACACACCCATTACAGATGGAATTGGTAAGGATAATGTGTAAGCGTTTACACAATGCCTTGGCTGGACAAAATGCTCAATTAAGTGGTAGTTTCTGGGATGAAGAAAATGATGATGACAATGAACTTTTGTTGACTAAGTTCTCAATAGTCATTGAAGAGCCATGATCTTCCCTTACATATTGAGGTCTGTGCTCCCATGTCTCACAGACATCCCTGAACAAGCAACCCTGAAATTTACTTAGAGCTGAAAAGTCGAGAAACCAACTAACCAGAAAGCATCTCATTTGTCTCTTCAATAGAGGAGTAGGGCTTACTTAATAAAGTCTCCTCTGACAGGAGAAAGAGAAAATGTCAGTTTAATGATAGAGCATTGATTTTGGTTGGATACATTGTCACTTTGGTCCATCTCTGCCATTTACTGAGCAAAAGCCCTCTCGTAGGCTACACAGGCAAATCAATAAAGATGGACCATCCGCTTGAGTATTTGTGGCCTTGACCTGTCAAGTTAGCTTCTAGACCAAAAGGTGAGTCACTCTCTTAAAGTTGTTCTGATGGTAAATTTGAGGTCCTCCCCCAAAGACCAGTTCATGACAGGTGAGGTTTTGGGTGGCTGGAAAGAGCTGGCAGCGGGGCACAAGCACAAACTAAGAGGCACACATGCTCCAGAGCCCAAGAGCTGCACTAACTACTGAGCCCCCACACTGCGACTGCTGAAGCCTGGGCGCTTAGCGCCCGTGCTCCACAAGAGAAGCCTCTGCCGTGAAGCCTGCTCACGGCAACTAGAGAAAACCCGTCTGCAGCAACGAAGAGCCAGTGCAGCCCAACGGTAATTAATCAATTAAAAACAAACTAGGGGGCACACATCTCCCACCTTTGCTGGGCTGTGCCTTGGGAAGGTCCTGGTTAAAATACCTTGACCTCAGCCTCCTCAGTGGTGAAGGGGAGACTGTGGTGATTACAGAAAAGGCCATATGCAGAAAACTTCACTCCTAACCGATAAACCTGTCTGCAGGCCTTTATAAATTACTGGCTGTACACAGAGTCCCAACCTGGATATGGAGGGTGCACCCTGAAGAATCAGAAAACAAGGGCCTTTTTCTCAAGCCACTAACAACCCAGGAGGGAGTTTGTACTAAAGACAACTCAATTAGGCTGAATTAAATGAAACAGGCGACTTCAGAGACAGCTGCTTTTCCCCAGATCAGAATACTGTAATAATAGCATCAGGTTTCGAACAGTTAGATTACATTTTCAGAGATAATATGCCCAGAGAGCACAACAGGTGAGCTTTTACAAAATGTAATGGAGGCACGGTACACAGGCCTACGTTGCAGGAAATGAAGCCCTCCTGGATGGATAACAGACAACAGAGGCTTGCATTTCTTTTTCCTCTTCCTAGAGCCAAGTGCCCCATATTAGCAGTCTCTCCTCAGATAGGAGTTAGGGATCTTGAGAAACTAATGCCATTCTTTTAGGTCACAAGGCTGCTAATTGGGGCAGAGCTTAAGCATCTTCTAGAAGAGTCCAAAGGTTTTGGAACATTTACGAATATTAATTTTTTAAGGTGAGGATGGAAATATCCAAGCCATTCTGTCATGTTGCCTGTATACTCATCTGATAAGACTGAGTGCGAAGGCACTCAGTGTGTAAGTGTTCATCCTGCCAAGCATCGCAAAGGAGAACATCAGTCAGGATGCGTATGGGGGCAAGGAGGAAAAAAGAATGAGTAGTAATGAGACTTCAGCTACCAGTCACCCACAATCATCATTTATTAGTTCATAAGCATATCTTTTACAGGCTATATTCATACTATTTGGTGAAAGTAAAAACAAAATAAGGCAGAAGAATAGTGATAAATTTCCTTTCTTGACTAGATGGGTATTGTGAAATATCTCTAAGTCTGCTCAAAGGTAAGCATCAAAGCACCCTTTAATAGACCAAGTATGTGGATAAAAAGAACACTTACCCCCAAAATACATATCTGAATTATATGACTGTGCTTCATGGTGTCAGGTGACTTTTCACAAAGATATTTGTGAAATGACGCTTTATTTTTCTGCCTGCTCAGAAACTTCACAATTTTTATTTCTTTCCCCTTATTCTGAAAGGAGGTAGGTTTGTTTCCAGGGTGCTTTTGTGGATTAATGAAGTAAAACATTATTTGGAAGAAAGAAACTAAAAGCTAAATTAAGTATCCCTATTTAGGATGGCATGAGGATCTCAGAATATTGAAGTCAATATTTTACTACTGGTGTATGACTAGGATAACAAGTTACAGACATGCCCTGCAATTTGGAAGTCATCTCTAGCTACAGAGACACCTATTCTTCATCATTTAAATCAGCCAGTCCTAAGGTGAAGAGTTAAAGTAGATACAAAATCTTCTGACAAACTGTATTTAAAAATCTGCACAGACTTCAATAAGTAATACCACCACAATGATATCCTAAATTTAATCCTGTGTGGTCAGCAGTAAGGCTTATCTCAAGAGGCCATTCTGAATCAACGTGTCATACAACCAGAACTGGGATTTTTTTTCCCTTTATTTTGACCCAAAGCCTGTGGGTGCCTTTTAAGGACTCGATTCTTCTGTGGTTGTCACGTATGCGCTTAAGTAGCTCAACTCTTCCAGGCCAAAAATTAGTGTTTAGTAAGCTGTTCTTCCAGTTCAAGAAACAAGGATTTCCCAAGCTCTTATTCACTCACAACCTCCCTTCTACACACACAGAGGACATGGTCACGGCCCCCTCTGCTTTCCTCCTCTTGCTCCTGTTCTAAACCCCATCTGCTTTCTCCTTTCTCATCGCAAACCCTAACAAGGTGGCAGTAAGCCCTCACTTTCTGATTCCTCAGGACCCACTCTGTTCTCCACCAGCTATAATTTGCTTTCTGTTACTCTCCTCTCTGCAATCAGCATTCTCAAAATGCACTAGTTCCAGACCAGCAACATCAGCATCACTGGGGATCTTAACAGAGGTACAAATTATTGAACCTCATGTCTGGGGATGGACCCATCAATCTGAGTATGAAAGAGCCCCTGCAAGTGATCCTGACACATGCGAAAGTTTGAGAACCACCATTCTAGGGAGACTGCTAGCATGGTGGTTACCAAGGCAACCAAAATCAATTCTCATCTCTCATTGTTCATCGCTGAAGAAAACCCCTTCTTATGGGAAATCGTACATGGTACCTTTGGTACTGCCCTCCTCAGTTCCCCTTCTACTTCTTGAATTGTTCCTTTTCATTCTCCCCCACCTCCTCCTGTCTCCTTAAAGCAGATTTTTCCAAGCAGCTGCTACTGGCCCTCTTCTCTTCACTCCATACATCGCTCCCTGGGAAATTCCATCCACTTCCCTGGCTCAGGTCACGATGGCTGACGAGCTTCACCTCTCCAATTGTATTCTCTGGCTTTACCTTTAGCTTCAACTGCTTTGCCATCAGTTTCAAAAGCCTCAAAGACCAACCGTGACACCAATTACCTCAAAGACCTACTGTGAGTCATAACACAGAACTGTCAGATAAAAAATCAACACCTGTCTTACCACGCCTGTATTTCCCTGAATTTCCACTCTTCTTCTGCCTCCCAATCCCTTAATACAGAAACCTCTTTCTCTCCACCATTTCTTGTTTTCCAAATACCTACTAAGTCCTTTTGCCTATACTTTCCTCCAATCTTTCTCATATACTTTTCTGTTTTACTTGATAGATTATTTTTTGGCTCTGCATGGAGCAGGAGTACAATCTGGGTGTTTTAGAGTGAAAGTCAAGGAGACAGAGATTATGACTTGTTTTAAGGAAGCACTTTCTAAGTCAGGTGTTTACAGATGGGCTAAGGAATTCACTGTCTCTAGACATGTTTAAACACAGGCTGGCTGATGATATAACAGAGGTTCAACAGCCAACAAGTGGCTGGACTTGATGACATTTGATATCCCATCCAACCTTGAGATTATATGGGTCATTTATTCACCATTTTTCTTTCAAGCCCTAATTGCTCACCTCTTCCCCACAGTGCAAACAATGTTTCAGTCCCTGATCTATGTCTGATGCTTCAGGAAGTCCTGTTTTTCTATGCTTTTCTTTGTGGCCTTATTTTCCCTCTGCAAATCCTCACATGTATATGAAGATTCGTTCATTCATTTGCCCCACCTACTATATGTGAGGCGCTGGAAATACAGCCTTCATATACCTTCCAGGTGGAGAGCCTACATCATAGGCTATAGCACAGACCCAGAAATCTGAGTTTTAATAAGCCCTCCAGGTGACTCTACTGCTGGCTAAAGTCTGAGAACTACTGAAATAGGCTGAAGTGTGCATGAAGTTTTTGTAGAAGGTCATTATATGACAAGGGACTCGTCTCTGCTTGGTAAATCCAAATGCCATGGCAACCATCTGATTGAAAGAATTGCTAATAAGGATGCTTCTCAGGAAAAATTTTGGAACACACACCTTAGTTTCTTTAAATGCCCATTTTCATGTTGTATTTTGTCAAGCACTCATGTACTTGATTAAAACCACTAAACTATATCAACTATTCTTCTATTTATCCTTCTGCACTGAACAGAAGCAGATTGAGTTTGAGTGCTAAATCTCACATAACTGAACTCTAAAGATTTTCAGACAAATGTAATGGTTTCCAAGTTGTTTAACTATCAGCTCAGCTTAGGGAGCATGATCACATAAGACCAATTAAAAGCTTGAAATTAGATTGCCAGTGATCACCATGGAATCAAATCAAAGAACATACTGAAATCTCCCCTTCATCCCCAACTTCTCAAAAACCAAGGAGAAACAAGCTTAGGAAGGTAATATAGCACAGTAAAGACAGTCCTCATCCAGTGGGATTTTGGGGAAGGAGGGGTTAAAAAAAGAGGGTAGGAGGGCTTCTGAGTAAGGTAATATATCTGCATACTTTATTAACAAAATATTATTAACACAGGAGGACACTACCCATGGGAGGATCAGAAGCCACCTGAGAGGGTTACTGTCTGCACTTGGATTTCAAGTTATATATAGTGGAGGGAGTAATTTGCATGGGGAAAAAAGTAACATTCAGACCAAAGATGCTTTCTAAACAGTGGGCTTTCTGGGAATTTATCTAATAGAATGGGGAAGCCTCACCTCTCAAACCTAGCCTCAACAGACCTGCAGATAAATTCTGCCTCCCAAGTATGGAGAAATCACAGGGAAGACTCTAAGAGGAAAATTTCCATCTTTGCTTCCCGCTCCCCAACACAGCCTAACCTGAAATAGCTATTTTTGGTGCAGCAACCAGCTCTCCCATGGGACAAAGGCCCCTCCTCCCCAGCTTGTCTTCCTTGTCCATGTTGGGAGCACACAGGACAACAGCTAAAACAAACACCATCGTGACAGAGCATGCTACTAACCTGCTCATGAACTTGTACCGGCGGGGCAGGTAATAGATTTTTCTCCTGGAAGAACAGCAAAAATGAAGCCAGTCGAGAAGAAAACCCATCGTCAGTTACAGTTTGAACTAGCAAGGAAGGAAAGGAGATTGAAGATAGAAGCCTGTAAGAGGTGAAGAAGAAAAAACTAAAAAGAGATTAACAGTGAGAAATGTAGTGGGCACGCAGGGCATGCATTTTTGACTCATGGAATCGTATGAAATAGTTTCTATTGACATTGCTTCCTCTCCTTGTTACCATCATTTTTTACACTTGCTCTTCGCCTATAGAACCTGTGCAGAGCAATAATTTGGAGCAATTGGTATTTGTATGAATTCAGCTGAGGTCAGCTTTTTCTTTTTTCTTCAGGATACAGAGGTAGATTGCCAGCCTGCTCGCAACATACATAATTTAACAGGCACACTGTTATATTAATAAATATTTCTACAGCACTTTAAGTTTAGAGAATGTTTCTGTCATCTGACATAGGCAAAGGTAATATAAATTATATATTAAAATATATGTTTTTACAACCAGTACGGGAAGGACACTAACAAATAAGTATCAACAGCCTGCTGCAAATAATCACACTAGCACATATTGTCTAATCCCTGGCCCTCATATATTGTTAATTAAAGAGGTAAACCAAGGAATCCCGGAAAAAAATCTTTTCAAATCAGACTTATTAAGGGTCTGTTGTACTTCTATGTACCTGCATATAAAAAGTATTGCAAATGCAAATTCTGAGTATAGTGTGAACAGAGAACATGTGCTTAAGATACTTTTAAAAATGCAATCTACTTTTCCATGCTTTGGACTTCAACCAATGGGTATGAATGAATGAATAGTTTGCATGGATTTTGAACTAAGATATTAGAGAAAATGGGAAGTTTATACACCAAAACTTATTGTGCATATCTGTGAAAACTTGAACACATATCCCATGTTATAAAGAGGCAGATTATAGAGACAATAGAAAAATCAGTGGTTGCCAGGGGTCTGGGCTTGGGGGGAGAAGGGATAGAATAAAGGGGATTTCAAGGGTTGTGAAATTAATTGCATGATACCATAATGGGGGATACATGGCACTATGAATTGTCCAAACCCACAGAACTGTACAAGACAAGAAGTGAACCCTAAACCATGGACCACTAAAACAGACACCATCATCACAGAGCATGCTACTAACCTGCTGATAGTAACAATGTGCCAATACTTGTCCATCAGTTGTAACAAACCACACTAATGCAAGGTATCAATAGTAAGGAAGCTGTAAGCGGGTGAGAGGAGGTCTGTGGGAACACTCTGTACTATCTATTCAATTTTCTGTAAACCAAAAACTGCTCTAGAAACTGTCTATTTAAAAAACCTATATCCTTGGACATACAGGTATTTAGCAAAAGCAGGTTTTAGTGACCATTTCCCACAAGCAATCTATTCCTCAACTTCCTTTTAAATATCATAGAAACAAAAATCCAAGGAGACTAAACCTGGGATTCAGAAGTACAGCCTATAGGAAATAATAAAGGTAAGATTCTTAGAGGCATTTCGATGTCCAAACTGATGTTTGAACACTTTGTTGAACTGATATGTCAGGACAATTCCTCTTTTGGAAATACACGCTGGATAAAAAGGTAACGTAAATTTTAAAAGCACCAAGTTGTATCAAGTGAGGCTATGCTTAGGTAAAATCACATCAATATTAATAAGGCCAACTCATGGCCACTTGTTAACAGTATTTCCTCCTAAAATGTTGTCCTGCAGGAATTCCTATCATGTAAAATTATTATTCACAGTTGTTATGGCTTTCATTTTATTCCCTGGATTGCATTCTCTGAATGCTGCATAAGAGAAGTGTTCATGTTGCTTGCAGCCGGCACTCTTCTGCTATCATGTAATGAGCACACAGAGGTGTTATCTATGATGCAGCCAGTTTCCTTAGGTTTTACTACCTTACTCTTATCAAAAGGTAGACTTTTTAAGCTCTGTTGGCTTTAGGCTGTTGGTCTGATCTATGACTATCTAAGCATATATTTATTTTCCCTTTGGTCCTTATGTATGACATAGCATTAATTCACACTGATAAATTACTGATTGTGCAAACAACTGTTGATGGAAACAAAATTGGTATTCCTTCTCTCTCACTGATTACATATATTACATATATATATAAAATTTTAAAAATCCTTGGGTTCCAAGATTTTCTTTGTAACATATTAAAAACAAAAATAAGTGAAAAATTTAGAACTACTTTAGTCTCAATTCCTTTGAGAATTCTGCCTTAAGGAAAATACACGGTAGAAATCTCAGCCTCTATTTTGAATTTGTATTAGGACACAAAGACTAATAAACAAAGAAAACAAGATGCACCAGAGAGATATATTACAGGCTTATGAATGGAAATTGCCCTTCCCTAAATGTGTTCCTAGCATCTCTTCATTTCTAAGAATATAGATGGATCTTTGTCTCAATAACTTTCCACAGCTCATTAAGAGCTATACTTTAGAATTGGCCGACTGCCTAATTTCTGCCCTCTGACTTGGTCGTATTGGCAAATGGTGAACCAAAAATAGAAAGTATTTAATTCTTTTGTCCCTTAAGAACTGTCCTTGGTACTATGCCCCTCCACCTCCTTTAAGAGATTCTATTATTTCTACATATCTTGGCATTCATAATTTAAGATTTAATACTTAATTTCATTTCTATCTAGCAAACAATCACTTTTTCTTAATCTATAGGGAATATAAGAATATTCACTCTGAGATGGAGGAAAATTAATCCTTTAAAATAACTAAGAAATTCATGCGAAGTACTTTGTATTCCCCACTCCAGTGTTCTTGCCTGGAGAATCCCAGGGACGGGGGAGCCTGGTGGGCTGCCATCTATGGGGTCGCACAGAGTTGGAGACGACTGAAGCGACTTAGCAGCAGCAGCAGCAGGAATAAATATCAATGGTTGTGGTTTGCACAGCATTTATAACTTGACTCTTAAAATGCAAAAATAGTTATTTAAAAAAATAAGGTCACGTTTTCCTGAAATTTCTTGAACTTGCTGCAATGGAAGTAGACTTTAATTTTTTTCTGGAAGGGACCAGTCAGTAAGGACTTGTACCACTGATCCTGACATCTGGCCATTCAAAGAAGCAGGGTTTTTAAAAATGGCACTTTGGAAATGAAAATGCCACTTGGAAAATATTTCTTTCTCAACAGTCTATCCTTCTAAGGACTGCATTAGCCAGGCATTTTCACAAAAAGTCATGAAGTCATTATTAGCCATGAAGTTACTTACTGCATTTCCTAAACATTTAAAGGATTTTTTCCTCTAACAGTGTTCCAGTCTGCATTTTGATTTTATTTGTTTCGATAGAGGAGTGCACTAGCAGCAGAGAGAGTGGGGGAGAAATACTTTTACACCTACCTGAAAGGCATTCTTACATTCATTTGTTCTGCGTATCTTCCAAGCACTTCCCATGGGGCATGCAACTTCACAAAGATAATGTCACTATTTATTAGAGAGGACTGAAACAGAAAAAAGAAACTAAATTGAAAAGTATATCCAAGTCTCCTATGGTTTCAGTTGAACTGGAACTTAGAACACATGAACCTGTACAGAGTTTAAGATCAGAGGGCATTTTTCAGCAATAAGCTGGGTCCTTATGCATACACATATCCATTCAATCAATACGTTACTGTGTGTCAGGCTCTGGAGAACCAGCAGGGAAGAAAAGAGATACAGATGGCATTTACATCCTGCAAATACACACATGCAAAAGAAGACAGGCCAAAACAAGTTAACAGAAGAAAGAGATTCAGAGGGTTGAGTGTTCTGAAGACAAGAGAGTCTTGGGAGAAAAGTTGGAGTGGGATACCCATTTCCTTGGACAAAGGGTCAAAGAAAAGCCCTCTCTGAGGAATGGACATGTGAGTTGGGATATAAAGAAGGAGCCAGTTGGTGAAAAAGCTGAATGTTCTGGGTGCAAAGCCCCTAGGCTGGGAAAAAGCTTAGTATGTCCTATAGTGGAGGGGCAAGGAGGAGGGTGGAGGTGCTGGGGTGGATTAATCACAGGGACTGGCATGAGAAGAGGCTAGAAAGGTGAGCAGGAGCTAGTATGCAGTGGTTCACAGGCCACAACAACACAGTTAAACTTTATGCTAGGTACATGGGGAAGTCATTTTGATTTAGATGTTCAAAGACCACTGTGGCTGCTGCACGGAAGATAAAGAATAAGGGAGAGTCACAGTGAAATGGAAAGAGAGATGCTCTCAATCATTCAGGCAAAAGCAATAGTTGGTGGTGGTGGGGATAAAGGGAACTAAGAGATGTGTCTTAAATCTGGCCAGCATCAGCAAGGCTTTTTCAAAGGACCGTGCTCTTTGGCCCCAAACCTTTGCCTTCTTCAGGGCTTTTTATCAACACAGAACTTAGGGCCGTAAAACTAGGACTTCACACTCCATTAACTACCCAACAGGTTTTGGTCTGTGCCTCTGGCGGCAGGGACATCCCTTATTAGGAGATTTCCTTTAGAAGTCATTTCCCAGGGTGAGGGCTGAGTTGTGGAAGGATGTGGAAGAAAGATGAGAAACAGTTAAGCCAGAGGTTAATGAGCCAAATGGTCAATTACTTATCCTTATTTTTTCACACAGGGTTATCCTGAACTGCATACCATTTAAGTGTTTATAGTTTAAAAAAATCAATTTAAAATTTCATAGTTTAAGATGTATTGGGCCTTTGTGGCTGAAAACTCTCCTTATAACAGTATCTATACCCAAGTCAATATTTTTACACACCTGACAAAAACCCTCAACTTTATGCTTCAGCAGGGGTACATTTGCACTGTAGGGAATTGTTTTTACATTGCAGATGAAAGGCAACTGTAATTTATTTTTCGTATTTTCATTCAGGGTCTTCTTGCTGGGCTTATAAATATTGTATTTAAGGGCTAAGAACACCTCAAGATATTATGGAAAAGCAAACTGGTATCAACAACAACATTCTCAGAAACTTTGGTGATGCTGACTTTCCCATGGGGAGAAGGGCCAGGGTCCAAGTGCACAATGGTGAAGGGGAACCCCTGATATAGGTTAGAAAAAAAAAAAATCAAATTTTCTGGCAGTTCAGGCTGAAATAAGGTTTTATCTTTCAATGTAGGACAAGCAGACACCTATCTCTAAGCCCCCTGAGAACAAGGAAAGCTTCTATTATTCCTGGTTGAATCCTTGGCCCCAGAACAGTTCCTGCTACAGAAGGAGCTCTCAACCAATATTTGCCTGGTGGTAGTTTAATTGCAGTCATGTCCGACTCTTGTGATCCCATGGACTGTAGCCCACCAGGTCCCTCTGTCCGTGGGGTTCTCCAGGCAAGAATACTGGAGTGGGTTGCCATTTTCTTCTCCAGGGGATATCCCCAACCCAGGGATTGAATCTGGGTCTCCTGCATTGCAGGCAGATTCTTTACCAACTGAGCCAGCTTCCCTTCATCAGCCAGGAAGCCCTGGTGAAATGAGAACAGTTCGTCCTGGCCCAGGTAAATATTGGGAGCCCTGTGAAGCAGGAAGTGATGAACATGAGGTGACTCTTGGAGCCCACGTAGCTGTTGTTTGCAAATGAGGTACTCACCCAGGGAACAAACACACCAGCAACCACTTAAATGCTGTGTCTTTTCACAAACTTCTTGCTGTTTAGTAACCTACTGCTTCCCTAAACTGAGTGCTCACAGCCATGTAGCCAGGTAGAGGGTGAATGAGCTCATGGGTGGCAATGTCTGTGTAAGAACATGCAGAAACACAGCTCGCGCACACTCTGAGATAGTCTCAAAGATAATCAGTTGAACCTCCCTGTGCTTTGGAAAAGAATGGCCACCTGTTTTTCCATATATAATAGTTTTCCAAGTTAAAAAGCAGAAGACATACTAATTATCCTAAAAATGGGCCTTTTTGTTTATACTAAAGATACACTTCAGTATCTGAAGTGTAATGGCTCTGCACTCTCAATACAGGGGGCCCAGGTTCGATCCCTGGTCAGATAAGTAGAGCCCACAGGCTGCAACTAAAGACTTCATATGCTTCAGCTAAAGATCATGCATGCTACAACCAAGACCCGGCACAGCCAAATAAAATTTTAAAAAAGAAAAAAGAAAAGATACGCTTTAGAGTCTGGGAAGGTTTTGCAGCTTCCTCACTTGGAAGGTTTCATGGTGATACTAGGAATTCTTTAAATTTGCCTAGTTTTCTGACAAGGTTCTCACTTCCTGTTGTTTCTTCTCCATCTTCTCATGAGAGGAAGAGTAAAATTGTGCAAAATAAAGAAGACAAAATGACCATGGGACTGATTCACAGAATCAACCAAACCTTGATTTAGAGCATGAAATCTTAGAATATATTCTCTCCACAGAATTACTGTGATTGCCAGTTTTACAGAAAATATACAATCTACCTCAAGAATAATCATTTTGTAGATCTCCCATGAATATATGAACACACTAGGGAGGATACAATACTATATCCCATTCAGGGCATATTCTAAGTGCCATATTTCTGTGTATGAAAAAGCCAAGTTCATTATCTGAACACATACTGAGTCAACTAAAATTCTAATGTGGGATTTCAACCATTTTCTGCATAAATGAACAACTGCTTTGAGTCACTCAGTATCACTTAAAAAAAACCTCCATTTTCTTATTATTTCAATTATAACAATGATTATAAAGCCTGTTATATTTATTTTATATCATCACTTTATTATATTTAGTGCTGTATAATTTTATAAGCACTTTTACACATTACCTCCTTTTATTCTCAAACTTGTAAGAAAGGCTTTACTTTCTTAAAAAAGGAAAGAGACTAAGTAATTCACCCACAGCTAAACTGAAAGTTTATTTCACTCAAATCTGAGTCCCCACCCACATCCCTTGACTCTGTCCATTTTATCTGATAAACTCTGAGCTTTAAGTAAATCCATGGATTTTACATGCATTGAAGACACAGAATCTCTGAATTCTTTATCAGTTTACACAAACAAAGAGGGGAAATTAAGCTGTATTTAAGATTATCTTGATAATCTTGAGAGAAAAGTTAACTGAATTCCCTTGAATGATGACGGGTGTCTATTCATGTGTTCTGTGTGTGGAGGGGTCTGTGTGTGTGCATGCCTGCGTCTATGTGTGTATGGGGCTTATTATTTTCTGTTTTTAAGGAGAAACTGAACTTCAGCTCAGAAAAATAAATGTGAAACATGACTGCTAATTATACGGCTCATACATCACTCTTTTTCTTGAGTACTGAATGATTATACTACTGGGTCTAAATAGGTTTTCCTTCTTATTAAGTCATCCTTTCCACATAAATTCAAGTGTGCAAGTACCAAAATGAAGAGAAATGAAAATGATTTTTTGAAACAGAGTTGTTTCATTCATATACTACAATAAAAAACCCTTAGGTTAGAGCCTTGGGGAGAAGAAAAATGACCATTTAGAGGAGTTTGAAAAATCTCCTTAGAAGAATGACTGGAGAAATTGAAAAGTACCATGGAAAACACCTGGAATAGAAAAAGGTAAGAGCCACAGAAAACTTTTCTTCTTTCTTGTTCATTCAACAAGAACATATTGAACATGATCTATGTATAGAGTCTGGGAATGCAAAGATATATAAACTGTGGTCTTTGCCTTGAAGGTTAGATAAGGTAGCCATAAGGAAAAAAATAAATAGCATGCCATTATCTAAGCCAAGCAATCCACCTTTTAAAAATGCGCAAATGTATACATCTCTTCATCTCATGACCCCCGAAACAATGGCTGAAAAGAGGACACTGATGAAGAAAAGGTTTGGGAGTGGGGGCATGGAGGTACATCACAAACTTACTTTAGGACATATTCAGTTCTTAACGCCCATGAAAAGACATCCTGTGGGTGGATAAATGAGTCCAGACCAAACTGTGTCTGGAGCTTAGGGGAGCAGTCTGAGTCAGAGATACAAAATAAATATGGCCAGGAGACAGACAATGTTTAAATCCATGGGATTGGATAAGGTCAATTTGGAAGAGAATACATGGGACAGAGCCACGTGGGTAGCTGCAACACAGAGGTTAGACAGGGATGCAGCCTCTGAGGTTCAGCTGCAGATATTCACATATCTACCTCTTACCAGCTCTGTAATCCTGGCCAAGCTACCGAATCTCTCTGTGCCTCAGCCTGTTCAACTGTAACATGGGAAATGACAGCAACAGCTATCAGTTGAGTTGTATTCAGTTCAGTCGCTCAGTCATGTCTAACTCTGCGACCCCATGAATCGCAGCACGCCAGGCCTCCCTGTCCATCACCAACTCCCGGAGTTCACTCAGACTCATGTCCATTGAGTCAGTGATGCCAGCCAGCCATCTCATCCTCTGTCGTCCCCTGCCCCCAATCCCTCCCAGCATCAGAGTCTTTTCCAATGAGTCAACTCTTTGCATGAGGTGGCCAAAGTACTGGAGTTTCAGCTTCAGCATCAGTCCTTCCAATGAACACCCAGGACTGATCTCCTTTAGGATGGACTGGTTGGACCTCCTTGCAGTCCAAGGGACTCTCAAGAATCTTCTCCAACACCACAGTTCAAAAGCATCAATTCTTCGGTGCTCAGCTTTCTTCATAGTACAACTCTCACATCCACACATGACCACTGGAAAAACCATAGCCTTGACTAGATGGAGCTTTGTTGGCAAAGTAATGTCTCTGCTTTTTTAATATAAATTTATTTATTTTAATTGGAGGTTAGTTTATAATATTGTATTGGTTTTGCCATACATCAGCATGCATCTGCCACAGGTATACATGTGTTCCCCATCCTGAACCCCCCTCCCTCCTCTCTCCCCGTACCATCCCTCTGGGTCATCTCAGTGCACCAGCCCCAAGCATCCAGTATCATGCTTCGAACATAGACTGGCGATTCGTTTCATATATGATATTATACATGTTTCAATGCCATTCTCCCAAATCATCCCACCCTCTCCCTTTCCCACAGAGTCCAAAAGACTGTTCTATACATCTGTGTCTCTTTTTCTGTCTCGCATATAGGGTTATCATTAGTATCTTTCTAAATTACATATATATGTGTTAGTATACTGTATTGGTGTTTTTCTTTCTGGCTTACTTCACTTTGTATAATAGGCTCCAGTTTCATCCACCTCATTAGAGCTGATTCAAATGTATTCTTTTTAATGGCTGAGTAATACTCCATTGTGTATATCTACCACAGCTTTCTTATCCATTCATCTGCTGATGGACATCTAGGTTGCTTCCATGTCCTGGCTATTATAAACAGTGCTGCGATGAACATTGGGGTACACGTGTCTCTTTCAATCTGGTTTCCTCGGTGTGTATGCCCAGCAGTGGGAGGCTATCTAGGTTGGTCTTAACTTAAAAGGAGTAAGCATCTTTTAATTTTATGGCTGCAGTCACCATCTGCAGTGATTTTGGAGCCCAAAAAATAAAGTCTGACACTGTTTCCACTGTTTCCCCATCTATTTGCCACAAAGTGATGGGACCAGATGCCATGATCTTAGTTTTCTAAATGTTGAATTGTATTAAACGGCATAAAACAGGTGAGGTACTCATAGTACATCTGAAAACATGTTAGCATTATCTCCAAGAAGGGCCATAGCACACGGGTCGTGGGGGGGAAGAACACAGCACTATTGGTTACCTAGTTACAACTTGCGAATGTGACAAATAAGAAACTACCATCTGAAAAGGATTTTCTAGCCTTTGACTACAAGACTAAACCAGAAGAAATTCTGAAAGTCAAGTTCTCAATGCCCATCTCCTTTCCCTCCACAGTCCCGACATATTCCTCCAAGGACACCCATTTATTCATTCATCAGACATTCTCTGAGTGACTATTACATATCAGGAATCAAGACTGTCGGGAGAAATAACAATAACTTCAGATATGCAGATGAGACCACCCTTACGGCAGAAAGTGAAGAAGAACTAAAGAGCCTCTTGATGAAACTGAAAGAGGAGAGTGAAAAAGTTAACTTAAAACTCAACATTCAGAAAACTGAGATCATGGCATCCGGGACCATCATTTCATGGCAAATAGATGGGGAAACAGTGGAACCAGTGACAGACTTTATTTTGGGGGGCTCCAAAATCACTGTGGATGGTGACTGCAGCCATGAAATTAAAAGATGCTTGCTCCTTGGAAGAAAAGCTATGACCAACCTGGATAGCATATTCAAAAGCAGAGATCTTTACCAACAAATGTCTGTCTAGTCAAAGCTATGGCTTTTCAAGTAGTCATGTATGGGTGTGAGAGTTGGACTATAAAGAAAGCTGAGCACTGAAGAGTTGATGCTTTTCAACTGTGGTGTTGGAGAAGACTCTTGAGAGTCCCTTGGACTGCAAGGAGATCCAACCAGTCCATTAGGAAATCAGTCCTGAATATTCATTGGAAGAACTGATGCTAAAGCTGAAACTCCAATACTTTGGCCACCTAATGCAAACAGCTGATTCATTTGAAAATACCCTGATGCTGGGAGAGATTGAAGACGGGAGGAGAAGGGGACGACAGAGGATGAGATGGTTGGATGGCATCACTGACTCAATGGACATGAGTTTGAGTAAACTCTGGGAGTTGGTGATGGACAGGGAAGCCTGGCGTGCTACAGTCCATGGGGTTGCAAAGAGTCGGACATGACTGAGCGACTGAACTGAACTAGCATATAAGGTTCTCTGCCAGGTGGTTAGATATATTACAGCCATCCAGATTTACAGTCTGGAGACAGACACTAAACAACAAATAAACATATGAGTTAAAATTATGAAAAGTTGTAAAAAAGAATATAGTGCTGCGGGCCAGAAGTGGGATACTTGCTTCATTTGCTTTAGATCAGCCGTTTGATCCCTGCAGGCGTAACATCCAACCTCAGATTCGAAAGGTGAGAAGGATGCCAGCCATGGGAGAAGCTAAGTGAAACGCATTCCAAGCAGAGAGGACAGCAGATATGAAGACCCAGAGATCAGAGACAACACCAGGAACCAAAGCCTCCAGTGATGGACACTGTAAAGTGTGAGGCAGGGAGAATACCTGATCACAGGGCTGAAGAGGAGAGCTGGGAACAGACCCTGCCAGGCCAGGTTCAGTGCTGTTAGGAGTCTAGATTTTATTTTCTAAGGTCAGTGCAAAGTTACCAATGGGTTAAAGGCAGAGAGGTGACAGCATCACTTGTTTCAGAAAATATACCCTGGAGACTTCCTTGGTGGTCCAGTGGCTAAGATTCTGGACTCTTATGCAGGGAACCCAGGTTTGATCCCTGGTTAGGGAACTAGAGGCCACAACTAAAGAGTTTGCCGGCTGCAACTAAAGATCTTGCGTGTCCCAACTACAGAACCCACATGTTTCAATAAAGATTGAAGATCCTGCGTGCCTCAACTAAGACCCAAGGCAGCCAAATAAATACATATTTTTTTTTAAAAAATAAAGCACAATCTGAGTAACCCATGGGGAATTCCTACAGGGACCACAGGACTGAAAAGTTCACTAGGAAAGTTACTCCAGGAGGCCAGGTGAGACAAGATGGTGGCTGGAACCAGAATGTGGGCATGACTACAGGGGAGAAATGGACAGATTTGAGATTTACTTGGAAGTGAATTTGGGATTGGTTCAGTGAGAGTGAGAAAAAAATCCAGTGTCTTAGAATCATGTGCAGGTTGCTTTGCCCAGGAAACTGGGATGGTTACTACCATGCACGGATACAGAGGACAGTCAGGGAGAAGAAGGTTGCTGACTTTGGGATATGCATGCTTGAAGTACCTGGGTGATAGTTACACAGAAGGTTGAAGGAGGCAAATGGGTACAGGAGTCTGGCTCTCAGAGAGTGGGACTTACTGAGAATCGCAGGCATGTAGCTGATATTTAAAAGCACAGAACTTGATGAGATCACCAAAGGAAAGAGTGGAGGAAAGTGGGAAGGACCAAGTCTCAGGGCACACTAACACTTAAGAGATTTGGAAGTGGAGAAAGCAACCATCAAAGAGGACTGAGAAGGAGCCATCAGAGAAGGAGGTGAGAAACAAAGAGAGGGACAAAGCAGAAGCCAGGAGAAATGGGTTTCTAGAAGGATGAAGTGATGAGCAGCACTGGATAAGCCAGGGGCAGTTTAGGTCACCCTTCCAGCGGATACTGGGCTGCTGCGTAGAGGTGACCTTGTTCAGCAGTGCCCCTGGTTCACCTTCACCTGCTTACCCTGCCCATGGCCGGGTCCTGATTCTCATGCAGAGCTGAGGGGGATCTCTGCTCTCACAGTGTCCAGCTTGTTTCTTGAAGGGAAGCTGGGAATATCTGTGTTCCAGCTGGTTCCTCTGATTCGCAGCTGTGTTTGAGGCAGGCACACAGGTACTACGCCATGTCCCTCTTCCAGCACACCTCTGTACTACACAGCATATACCAACCAGTGAACGAAGCCCACAACTCCCCTGGTCCACGCTGTCGAGAGCTGTCAGCTATCTGAGAACATCTCATCAAGAGGTGAGAAGCGGCTCTGTACTCAGGGTTCTGAGGCTGTGGTTTTCCTACACTCTCTCCAAGGATTCCCAGGTGCTGAACATCCCTGGCAATGTCCCAGGTTTCCCCAGATGGACATGCAGCAGGGACCTCCCACCCTCATGACATACACATATCTCTGATTTCAAAGAAAAATCTCACTGCAATTGTGAGTTTTGTTTGACCCTATGATGCTTGTCTGAATGAGATCATGATCATGTACAGAGTCATACATGGAGGATATGTGTGCATGCAGAAGAAATGGACTAGACCTCATGTCTGCCATAGAAACCTTATTCTGGGAAATTTTTATCAATCTATTTTCATTTCAGGTCCACTTTCGCTGTTTGAGTTCTAATGAAACAGGATGGTGGCCCTTTTTAAAAGGTAGCAGGAGAAAGGGAAGCAATTTTAAAGGATTTGGTTAATCATTTCTTCATCAAATATTTATTGCATGTTTATTAACCACTTGCCTTGTGCTGGGGAAGGGTCATTTATGTTATCATAAGGCAAATGGCTTTGGGCTATACAAAAATGAGATCATTCCTGCCCCTGAGATGCTAATATCTAAGCCACAGAGATAAAAACTATGTGAAATTTGGTAGAATTACACAAGAGCTAAATAATGATATGCAACCTTTCTTTGGACACTGAAGAAAAATAGAATGGAGCAAGCATATAGTATAATTGTTAAAAGTCCCAGCTTTGGAGTTAGGGGTCAAGTGCCAGACCTGCTATTAGTAGCTGGTGACCTTGAATAAGGTATTTAATCTCTGTAAGCCTCAATTCTCTCATCTGTGAAAAGGGAACAATAGCAGCACTTATCTCAAGAGTTCCTTATGCACATAAAATACTTTTTAAATGGTAAGAAGGAAGGCTTGTGAATTATTAAAGTCAAAGCGTTAGTTGCTCAGCTAAGTCCCACTCTTTGCAACCCCAGGGAGTGTAGCCCATCAGGCTCCTCTGTCCATGGAATTCTCTAGGCAAGAATACTAAAGTGGATACCCATTTCCTTCTCCAGGGAATCTTCCTGACCCAGGGATTGAACCCCTTCCTCATTGCGGGAAGATTCATTAGAGTATTTGAAAATATGTTTTAAAGTTAAAGCTTTAATTGAGAAACAAGATTTCTTTCTTCCCATCTGCTGCTGCTGCTGCTAAGTCGCTTCAGTTGTGTCCGACTCTGTGCGACCCCATAGAAGGCAGCCCACCAGGCTCCTCTGTCCCTGGGATTCTCCAGGCAAGAACACTGGAGTGGGTTGTCATTTCCTTCTCCAATGCATAAAAATGAAAAGTGAAAGTGAAGTTGCTCAGTCGTGTCCGACTCTTCGAGACCCCATGAACCGCAGCCTACCAGGCTCCTCCATTCATGGGATTTTCCAGGCAAGAGTAGTGGAGTGGGGTGCCATTGCCTTCTCCTCTGGTTTCCCGATTTTGGCTATGAAAGTATAGCTATGGAACGTTAGGAACAAAGAGGTATTTGCCTGGAGGTTACGAAGAGGGGCAGCTGCATGTGAAAACTGAACAGGTTCCTTTCAATGGACATCGCAAAGTGAGGGCCTGGCTCACAGAAAGCCGTCTCACTCTTACTTGTAAGCTCATTTGATTCATCTAAGATACAAGTGCATCCTGGGGTTATATTTGTGCCAAACAGGGACAGGGAACAGATGAGTAGGGAAGGAAACAGGGGTCTGTTTGGATATAGCCCCCATGGGTCTAGGTCAGTCCCAGGGTACCCTAAAGTCAACTAGGGGCCCTGCAAGAGGCTATCGAAATTAAAAAGGCCACCTCAGCTCAAAAGATGATCTCCATAACCTTGAAGACAACTGTCTTAAAAGAGCTGAAACTTCATGAGAGCAGAGAAGACTACAGGAGACCTAGTCTTAGGTACTTTCTAGCAGTCTCCTTGATGTCACTTGTCAGGTGATCACTGGCCAACAGCCAACCACATGCTGCTCTGGGGTGGAAAGAATACCCGGGCCAGGACCTGTCTTGCGAACTTGGGTGACTCACCTCACTTCTCTGACTATGAACTTCCAACTGGCCACACAGAAACAACATGATCCCCGGGGCTGCAAACTTTGGGGGCTATTCTACCACACAGATGAAAACAACCTGTGAAACATGGCAAAAACTGCCAAGTCCTGGCTCTGATTGCCTCTTAGAATTGGAGTCTGGCCTCTTCTCTGCCCTCAGTTTCCTCATCTGCAAAGCATGGACTAGAATCACACAGTCTGTTCCAAACTCATGCAGCAGTAGGATACCTGGAAATAACAGTAGTCTCTGCAGCTGACCATGCATCTCATCATATGAACTGTAACTTAGCATTTTCTTGGGCTCCAAAATCACTGCGGATGGTGACTGCAGCCAGGAAATTAAAAGACGCTTGCTCCTTGGAAGGAAAGCTATGACAAACCTAGACAGTGTGTTAAAAAGCTGAGACATCACTTTGCCGACAAAAGTATGTATAGTCAAAGCTATAGTAGTCATGTACAGAAGTGAGAGTTGGACCATTAAGAAGGCTGAGCACCGAAGAATTGATGCTTTCAAGCCATGGTGCTGCAGAAGACTCTTGAGAGTCACTTGGACTGCAAGGAGATCAAACCAGTCAATCCTAAAGGAAATCAACATTGAAAATTCATTGGAAGGACTGATGCTAAACCTGAAGCTCCAATCCTTTGGCCACCTGATGCAAAGAGCTGACTCACAGGGAAAAAACCCTAATGATGGGAAAGACTGAGGGCAGGAAGAAAAGGGAGTGACAGAGGATAGTGAAGGACAGGGAAGCCTGGCATGCTGCAGTCCATGGGGTTGCAAAGAGTTGGACAGGACTGAACAACAATTCACTGCTCATCCAGTCGTGTCATCCACAAAGCTTCACTGAGGGCCTGCTATGAGTAGGGACTGTCCTGGGTGCTGGGCATATACCTGTGGGTGAAACAAACCAAATCCCCATCCTCACAGAGCTCAAGTTCTACTGGGGAGACAACCCTCAATAAATAAGACACATGATACTGCCAAGGGTGTGCTCCGAAGAAGAATAAAGAAGGGAGGGAAATAGAAAGTGATGGTGAAAAGGAAATGCTATTTTAGACAGAGTGCTGTGGACAGGCCTTTTGATAAGGGGACATTTGAACAGAAACCTGAAGATGTGGGAAAGGAGGCCATTCCATTACCCAGGGAACGTGTCTTCCAGGCAGAAATCAAAGGATGAGGGCCCGAGGCATAAAGACACTCCGTGATGCAATCTATTCAGCACAAAGGGTCACCCTGGGGTAGCCGCTTGCCTCTCTCCACTACCCCCTCAGGCAACTACACGGATTTCACTCTCTCATAACCATACTGTCAGGAGAACAGAGCAAACTCACAAAATTCTGGGGCAAAAAGGAGAGACGAATTTCCAATTAGGAACTCAGATGAGACTCTCAGAGGAAAACTAAGCAGCAGCAGTAGAGGTGGGAGCAGTTCCAGAGGGTAATACAGGCTACTCAGAGGCTTAGGGCTTCCACACACATTAAACAACGTCGTCTTCACACCAGCCCTAGGCGCCAGGCAGCTGCATTAGCCTGTTGCACTGCAGACGAGGACCGAGAGCACAGAGACCTGGGCTAAGATCACACGGCGAGGAAGGAGGGAGCCTGGATTCTCACCAGGGCAGCTGGGCTTCTGACCTGCTGCTTCACAAGAGGACAGGAGGGCTCGTGAATGTACGTTCTTGTGAATTCAATTCCATCATCATTTTATTTTTTGAAAAATGCTTATACATTGAACTCCAAGGTACAGTACATACAGTTTCCTTTAAATATCCTAATGACATTTTATTGACTATGCCAAAGCCTTTGGCTGTGTGGATCACAATAAACTGTGGACAATTCTGAAAGAGATGGGAATACCAGACCACCTGACCTGCCTCTTGAGAAACCTATATGCAGGTCAGGAAGCAACAGTTAGAACTGGACATGGAACAACAGACTGGTTCCAAATAGGAAAAGGAGTATGTCAAGGCTGTATATTGTCACCCTGCTTTTTTAACTTATATGCAGAATACATCATGAGAAATGCTGGACTGGAAGAAACACAAGCTGGAATCAAGATTGCTGGGAGAAATATCAATAACCTCAGATATGCAGATGACACCACCCGTATGGCAGAAAGTGAAGGGGAACTAAAGAGCCTCTTGATGAAAGTGAAAGAGGAGAGCGAAAAAGTTGGGTTAAAGCTCAACATTCAGAAAATGAAGATCATGGCATCCAGTCTCATCACTTCATGGCAAATAGATGGGGAAACAGTGGCAACAGTGTCAGACTTTATTTTTCTGGGCTCTAAAATCGCTGCAGATGGTGACTTCAGCCATGAAATTAAAAGATGCTTACTCCTTGGAAGAAAAGTTATGACCAACCTAGATAGCATATTAAAAAGCGGAGATATTACTTTGCTAATAAAGGTCCATCTAGTCAGGGCTGTGATTTTTCCAGTGGTCATGTATGGATGTGAGAGTTGGAGTGTGAAAAAAGCTGAGCACTGAAGAATTGATGCTTTTGAACTGTGGTGTTGGAGAAGACTCTTGAGAGTCCCTTGGACTGCAAGGAGGTCCAACCAGTCCATCCTAATGGAGATCAGTCCTGGGTGTTCATTGGAGGGACTGATGTTGAAGCTGAAACTCCAATACTTTGGCTACCTCACGTGAAGAGCTGACTCATTTGAAAAGACCCTGATGCTAGAAGGGATTGGGGGCAGGAGGAGAAGGGGACGACAGAGGATGAGATGGCTGGATGGCATCACCGACTCAATGGATGTGAGTTTGAGTGAACTCCAGGAGTTGGTGATGGACAGGGAGGCCTGGCATGCTGAGGATCATGGGTCGCTAAGAGTTGGACATGACTGAGTGACTGAACTGAACTGAATGACATTTGTAAATGAATGTCAGGTCAGTGGTTTAAAAAAAAAAAAAGTTGAAGCCTGGTTCTGCCACTCACATTCCCCGTGTGTTCCTGGCATGCTCCTAGTTCATAAGCATCAGTTTCCTGATTTGTAAAATGGGGAGAGTATCAAGCATGATTGCTCTGAAGCTACATGGCCATACTGCAAGTAGCTCTATAAGAATTTCCTTCTTCTTCCCATAGCTACTGAATGCATGGAGAACATGCTGCTAATTTACAGCTGATGGTAGAATTTTTTTGGTATATCTGGAACCTAGCCTCTGAAACAGATGGAGAAATGTACACTTCTGGAGGGCTGAAAGGTTCAGAGTAATCGCTAAGCAATTTCAACCCCTTTCAGTGGGGCTGCCATCAACTCAGCTGTGTGTCACTGGGCAAATGACTTCCACTTTTCTGAGCTTCAAGTTTTCTCTGAAAAATGAGGGCATATGTTTCTAAAAAGGCCTTTTTGTTTCATTTTACTTTTTCATTCTTGGTTCCCTGAGGGCTCCTCAGAATTCCTGAGTGTAGTTTCAAAAGAGCTCTTCAGCTGATTCTGATGCAATTCTCTCTCCACAACTCATGTACCTGCACACACACGCATTCTCTCTTTTCCTCCCTCCCTCCCCCGCCCTCTCTCTCATTATGCCCTGGTAGAGAAAAGCCTCTGAGATACTGTATGTTCCTAAATGGTCACAATGCTCATCCCTTGAAGATAACATTAGCATCAGCCAGGAAATAGGACTTATCTGGTGCCTCAGATGGTAAAGAAATCGCCTGCAGTGAAGGAGACATGGGTTCAACTTCACAGGGTGGGAAGGTCCTCTGGAGAAAGAATGGCTACCCACTCCAGTAGTCGTGCCTGGGAAATTCCATGGACAGAGGAGCCTGCAGGCCACAGTCCATGAGGTCACAAAGAGCCAGACACAAATGAGCAACTAACACTAACAGATAGGAAACAGGTGTATGAAATTGCTCCTCACTCCTCCTTGGCTTATCTTTACATGAGGCTCCCCAAGGACTTCATCCAGACTCTAGTCTCATTCTGCCTGTTCTCCCTGGAAGACTGCACCCCTTCCCAGGGGCTTTAGGTGTCACCTGTTTCCCAGATCCCTATCTTTGGTTCAGACCCTTCCTCTGAGTTCCAGATCAGCAACAATGGCCAACATACTATCTACCCCTGATAATCTCATGGGTGCGTCACACCCAATGTGTCTAAAACAGATCCACTTTCCTGGAAAACACTGCTCTTCTCACTGTCCCTAGATTCAGCAAATGGCACAATCTGACTCTTCAGTCCAGGAGTCACCTTTGACTTCTTTTTCCTTAGACCGCATTCAGTCAATTGTTGTGTCTTACTGATTCCACCTCTTACATTTCTCTCAAATCCATCCATTTCTTTTCATCTCCACACCACCATCCTCCTTTAAGTCTCCTTCATCTAGCTCCTTGAAGACTTCTAGAAGCTGGGCTCCACCTAGTTCAATCCTTGCCTTGTGTATTCTCGCTGACATCAGAGACATCTTTAAAAATACACTGTGATCCATGGTATCCCATGACTGTCTGGAAAATCACTAAGGTGGCCAACACATAATCCAGCTACTCCTTTATCTTGTATCATTTTTCCTTTCTCTGGGTTCCAATCTCATGGCCCTCATTTCTTCTTTCCATTGCCAGACTCCTGACAGCCTCCGTGTTTTCTCATATGCTCTTTTCTCTGCCTGATAAATTCCTGCTCCTTCAGGTTACAAGTTATGTGACAAGTTGAATTATAAGATAGTCCCCAAGATTTCCACCCTACTTGAGTACACATCCTTAATAACAAAATAGGTGGAACCTGTGAATATGAGGGGATGGCATTCCTGGGATTGGGATACTAAACTGATAATTTTGAGTGAATAAACAGAAAGATTATCCTGGATTGGCCTGAATCGATCAGGTCAGTCTTTGAAACAGTTTCAATGTCAGTGAGATCCGAGATCCTTCTGCAGGCTTTAAAGAAGTAAGTTACCATGTTATGAGAAAGCCTGGGAAGACCAGGAGTCGTGAGCAGCCCCTAAGAGCTGAGAGCAGCCTCTAACTGACAGCCAAGCAGGAAAGGGGGAACTTTAGTCTGACAACCACAAGGAAATAAATTCTGCCAATAACTATGTAAAGGACCTTGAACTCAGAAGGAATGAAGCCTGGCTGAAATCCTGATAGCAACTTTGTGGCATCCTGATTAGAAGACCCCAGTGAGTTGTATCCAGACTTTTGGCCCACAGAGAAACTATGAGATCATAAACATGGACTGTTTTAAGCTTTTAAAGTTTGATATAACCTCTTATGCAGCAATATAAACCTAATACAGGCTTAATATATTAGTTTAGGATTAACACATACACACTATATATAAAATAGGTTAACAACAATGACCTACTGTATAGCACAGGGAACTGTACTCAGTACCTTATAATAACCTATAATGGAAAAGAATCTGGAAGAGAATACACAAAAAATATATATATACCTCAATATATATACACACACATATATATTTATGTATCCTCTTCCAGATTCTTTTCCATTATGTTATTAAGAGATATTACATAAGTTATTATAAGAGATATATATATATGTATACACAACTAGATAACTTTGCTGTATACTTGAAACTAAACCAATGTTGTAAATTAACTGTATTTCAGTTAATAAAACTAATACAGGTTATAACTCCATTAATTCTGAAATTACATTATTTCACTGTTGTCTCTAGGAAACCATACAGCTTCCTCAGCTGTATTCCCAGAACCCAGATATTACTAAGCACACAGTTATGGAGGATGAACATCTTGGGACCTAGAATATAAGTAACTTTCTCTCATTATTGATTACCTTGTTAAAACACTACCTTTAACATTACCTTGTTAAAAAACTCATCTTCTTGTCACTTTGAAGGTTTCAATGTGGTTTAAATTTACATATGAGAAACTTAAGTAAATACTTCTCCAGGTCATAACCAGGAAGGATCCAAAGCTGGAGAGCTAGGCAAAAATCTTCACGTTTCCCCAGAGGTTCCCTGTGTTGCAAGTAAGTGAACACTGATGCAACATGCTCTTGGTTACTCTGCATCATCCCTGGTGATCCCTATATCAAGCCTAGGAAACGGACTGCATTGGCCTACCTGAAGAAAATCCAAGTTTAGCATATTAACCTAATTATGCTGTAGCAACAAATAAACCCAAATATCAGTGACTTAAAATGGTGGGTAATTCTCTAAGCCAGGTTTCAATAGTACGTGAACAGTGAACTTCCAGATGTTCAAGCTGGATTTAGAAAAGGCAGAGGAACCAGAAACCAATTTGCCAAGCCCGGTGGATCACAGAGAAAGCAAGAGAATTCCAGAAAAACACTACTTCTGCTTTACTGATTATGCCAAAGCCTTTGACTGTGTGGATCACAAANAAGAGGCTCTTTAGTTCTTCTTCGCTTTCTGCCATATGGGTGGTGTTATCTGCATATCTGAGGTTACTGATACTTCTCCTGGCAATCTTGATTCCAGCATGTGCTTCTTCCAACCCAGTGTTTCTCATGATGTACTCTGCATATAAGTTAAATAAGCAGGGTGACGATATACAGGCTTGATGTACTCCTTTTCCTATTTGGAACCAGTCTGTTGTTCCATGTCCAGTTCTGACTGTTGCTTCCTGACCTGCATATAGGTTTCTCAAGAGGCAGGTCAGGTTGTCTGGTATTCCCATCTCTTTCAGAATTTTCCACAGTTTTTTGTGATCCGCACAGTCAAAGGCTTTGGCATAGTCAATAAAACAGAAATAGATATTTTTCTGGAACTCTCTTGCTTTTTCAATGATCCAGTGGATGTTAGCAAATTGATCTCTGGTTCCTCTGCCTTTTCTAAAACTAGCTTGAACATCTGGAAATTCACGGTTCACATATTGCTGAAGCCTGGCTTGGAGAATTTTAAGCATTACTTCACTTGCATGTGAGATGAGTGCAATTGTGAGGTAGTTTGAGCATTCTTTGGCATTGCCTTTCTTTGGGATTGGAATGAAACTGACCTTTTCCAGTCCTGTGGCCACTGTGGAGTTTTCCAAATTTCCTGGCATACTGAGTGCAGCACTTTCACAGCATCATCTTTCAGGATTTGAAATAGCTCAACTGGAATTCTATCACCTCCAGTAGCTTTGTTCATAGTAATGCTTCCTAAGGCCCACTTGACGTCACATTCCAGGATGTCTGGCTTTAGATGAGTGATCACACCATCATGATTATCTGGGTCATGAAGATCTTTTTTGTACAGTTTTGTGTATTCTTGCCACCTCTTACCTCTTCTTAATATCTCCTGCTTCTGTAAGTTCCCTACCATTTCTGTCCTTTATTGAGCCCATCTTTGCATGAAATGTTCCCTCGGTATCTGTAATTTTCTTGAAGAGATCTCTAGTCTTTCCTGTTCTATTGTTTTCCTCTATTTCTTTGCATTGATGGCTGAGGAAGGCTTTCTTATCTCTCCTTGCTATTCTTTGGAACTCTACATTCAAATGGGTATATCTTTCCTTTTCTCCTTTGCTTTTCACTTCCCTTCTTTCCATAGCTATTTGTAAGGCCTCCTCAGACAGCCATTTTGCTTTTTTGCATTTCTTTTTCTTGGGGATGGTCTTGATAACTGTCTCCTGTACACTGTCACGAACTTCCGTCCATAGTTCATCAGGCACTCTGTCTATCAGATCTAGTCCCTTAAATCTATTTCTCACACCCACTGTATAGTCATAAGGGATTTAATTTTAAGTCATACCTGAATGGTGTAGTGGTTTTCTCCACTTTCTTCAATCCAGTCCCATCATGGCAAATAGATGGGAAAACAATGGAAACCGTGACAAACTTTATTTTCTTGAGCTTCAAAATCACTGCAGATGGTGACTGCAGCCTTGAAATTAAAAGACACTTGCTTCTTGGAAGAAAAGCTATGACCAACCTAGATAGCCTATTAAAAAGCAGAGACACTACTTTGCCGACAAAGGTCCGTCTAGTCAAAGCTATGGTTTTCCCAGTAGTCATGTATGGATGTTAGAGTTGGACCATAAAGAAAGCTGAGCACCGAAGAACTGATGCTTTTGAACTGTGATGTTGGAGAAGACTCTTGAGAGTCCCTTGAATGGCAAGGATATCCAACCAGTCCATCCTAAAGGAATTCAGTCCTGAATATTCATTGGAAGAACTAACGCTGAAGCTGAAACTCCAATACTTTGGCCACCTGATGGGAAGAACTGACTCACTGGAAAAGACCCTGATGCTGGGAAAGATTGAAAGCAGGAGGAGAAGGGGATGACAGAGGATGAGATGGTTGGATGGCATCACCAACTCGATGGACATGAGTTTGAGCAAGCTCCAGGAGTTGGTGTTTGTCAGGAAAGCCTGACTTGCTGCAGTCCATGGGGTCACAAAGAGTCAGACAGGACTGAGTGACTGAACTAACTGGAAATGGTAGACTATACTGTCCATATGAGAGCTACTAAGTACTTTAAATATAGCTAGTCCAATTGAGATCTGTGGAAAATATGAACTAGGCTTTGAAGACTGAGAAGTCTGAAAACAAGAATATAAAGTATCTCTTTATCTCTTGATTACACATTTAAATGATAATTTAGATCTACTAGATTAAATAAAACATCAAAATTAACTTCACCCATCTTTTACTTTTTATACACTGTTACCAGAAATTTGGAGTTATATTGCCTTTATTGGCTTGTGCTATGATAAAGTTCTATTTCCTGTTTGTATTATTGGGTTGGCCAGAAATTTCGTTTGGGTTCTGAATGACCCTTCTGGCCAAGCCAACATGTGTTCACTGCAGGTTAGCTTACTGCAGTGACTCAGTGATCCATGCCGAGGGTGACTGTGCCAGAGCTCAGAATGTTTCATGAGGACACATACCACTTCTGCGCCCAGCTCACTGAACAGAAGTCATCTGGACCCATTTGTCTATGGGGACACCAGGAAGAGGAGTTATATCTGATGAGTAGTGCTAATTAATACACACTGAGACAGAATACCCTTCCTCCATCACCTGTTTATCACAGTATATCTATTTTGTAAAACAAATGTCTTATCTACTTCAGAACATAACCATTCATAGTCATTCAACACATACCTAAAGATAAACTTAACATCCTAGGTACTAAGCTGGGATACAGAAAAGGCTAAAACATGGTCCTGGATTTCAGGGAACTCACAATTCATCAGATCAACTAACTGCAAAATTATGCCAAGTACAATGTGATGAATATGAATAGATGTTGGTCTCATGCCCAATGGGAGGGTAGGAGAGAAAATGTTCCCTCTGTGGACATTCCTTTCATGGAGTACTAAATCTCTTCTCAGAAGCAAGCAACATCAGTTCTGATCTACCCAACTCCAAAAGTTCTCATCATAACATTTCTCTTTTTCAAGTTGATGTATTAGATAAGCTGAACTTGGAGACAACTGTATCATCACAGTTACACTTTATATTATCATGAACGATTGACCTGCTGATAACTATTCACAGTTATGACCCAGTCAATAATCAATGTGTCATTATGTCCTTAATAAGGTGCGGCGATTAACAACCATGAAACAAGCATGACCCAGAAAGGACAGGTCAGTATCATGTCTGCTGCCAGTGAAGCAGCAATTTGACTTTGGAAATAACTTTCTAATGCACTTGCAAAGGTTATGGTATTCTTCCTAGGCCTATTCTAGTTATCTTTTGGTGGAATGCTGACAGAAACTAGAAGATGCAGAAACAGTGCAAGTAGTGATAGTTTACAAACTGCTTTTTTACCTATAGGTTATGAAAAAGCTGTCAAAAACTGGGGCTTATATGATCAGAAATGTAGCTGATAGATTATACTTCATCGCCTATCAGTTCCTCATTGGTGTAAAGCTAATAAAATTCCTTTGCTTAGTTTATGGGGCCAAGATAGAGAGATAGACAGGTATACACAGATATAAATTACACATAAAATTATATAATGCATTTGAAATCATGTTGTGTGGGGGCCATCCATGTATCACTGGCATTGGGTTCTCCTCTACTCTGGGCACATAGAAAGCTGGGCTTCCTGACCCAGTGGTCAGGCTGGAGCCATAGAACATGCTCAGGCTACTGAGCAGAAGACTTTGAAGACTGGTGTGCATTTTGCCTTTCCCTTCCACAAAGGCAAGTCTCTGGATGAAGTTACTGTGATGCTGGGTCCCTGAAGATTACATGTAAATGGTAACTCTTCCCCGCCGCGCGCACCCCCCCCCCCCAACTGCTATCCTAAGATCAAGAAGTAAACCCTGTTGCTTCAAGCCTTGAGTGACATATAGAAGTGATATAAAAGCTCTGCATTGAACTTCATGGGATTATAAGGAGACCCAGAAGAAGAGACACCCACAACCAGATCTTAGGGTGCTCTAAAAGCTGGAGGTCACGTGGAAGAGGAGCGTGAGCAAAGGAGATTGAGAAAGGGTCAGAAAAGAAGGGAGAAATCAGGAGATCATGAGATGCCTTCTGAGTCAAGAAAAGAATGTTTTTCAAGGAAGCAATAACCTACCATATGGACAAATGCTGTTGACAAAGCAAGTAGGATAACAGAAATGGCATGAGTGCTGGGTATGGTTAAAACTGACCTTAATAAAAAACAGTGTCTATGGAGGGAGAAAGCTCAGATCCAGTAGTTTGAAGAGAGACTGGGCCCATCCACTGACAATTGGCATAAGATGATGTCTACTGCAGGAACATGACGGACCTATGGATTATCACACTAAGGGAAGAAAGTCAGACTTAGAAAGACAAAAACCATTTGATATCACTTGTATGTAGAATCTAAAAAAAATGATACAAATGAACTTTTTAAAAAACAGAAATAGACTCACAGATGTAGAAAACAAATTTGTGGTTACCAAAAGGGAGAGGGAGGGAAGGAGGGACATATTAGGAGCAGGGGATTAGCAGATACAAACTACTATACATAAAATAGATAAGCAACAAGGATATACTATACAGTACAGGGAATTATATTCAATATCCTATAATGGAATATAATCTGAAAAAATGTTTAACAATCACTTTGCTTGCTATAGACTTCCCTGGTGGCTCAGACGGTAAAGCATCTTGCTTACAATGCAGGAGACCTGGGTTCGATCCCTGGGTCAGGAAGATACTCTGGAGAAGGAAATGGCAACCCACTCCAGTACTCTTGCCTGGAAAATCCCATGGACGGAGGAGCCTGGTAGGCTACAGTCCAGGGAGTCGCAGAGTGGGACACGACTGAGCGACTTCACTTCACTTGCTTGCTATACACCTGAAACTATCAGTACTGTATATCAGCTACGTGCTGTGCTTAGTTGCTCAGTTGTGTCCAACTCTTTGTGACCCCATGGACTGTAGCCTGACAGGTTCCTCTATCCATGGGGATTCTCCAGGCAAGCATACTGGAATGGGTTGCCATGCCCTCCTCCAGGGGATCGTCCTGACCCAGGAATCAAACCAGGGTCTCCTGCATTGCAGGCGGATTCTTTACCTTCTGAGCCACCAGGGAAATCCATATCAACTATATTTCAATTTTAAAAAAAGAGAGAGAGAGAGAATCATGGTGAGAAAGTGGCAACAAGGACACTAGACAAATCATTGAACAAGTTTTTCTGTAGAGTGCAGGAGGGAAATGAGGTGGTCATTGGAAGAGGATATTGGGGAGGGGTGGTCAAGGGATTTTTCTTACGAGTTACAGGAGCATGTTTCAATGATTGAGTAGAGAGCAAAAACTGATGATGCAGGGAGAAGAGATGATCACAGAAGCAAAGTCCTTGAGAAGGTGAAATGGGAAGGATTCAGCACATAACTGGGGGCTCCCAGGACAGTGGCAGCCACTTGGAGCACAGTAACAGCAGGAAGGCAGAGAGTGAGAGAGGGGATGGCCACAGAAAAGCCTGTTTGACTGCTTCTGGTCTCTCTCAAAGTACAGACAAGATTATAAGCAGGGCCTGGGTGGGTGGTGGGGGTACAGCTAAAGGAGGCGAGAGGGCACAGGGGCAAGGAGATGGTGGGAAATTACAGCCGGTCAACTCCCAAATGCCATATTATTTTTATTAGTTTGTTTTCACTGCCTCACCCTGGTCAGGTAAGATAGCAGCCACTGAGAAGGTCCTGATAAGGAACATGGAACTAAAAACTACTACCAACTGGAAGAATTAGGGAAAGATCAAAAGGAGATGCCACATGTCTTACCAACCTCCCAGAACCCTCCTCACTGGAATCCATCTTGGCTGAGCAATGTGCACACCACCAGGAAGGACCCTGGATCAGAATGATTGGCCAGCGAAAACCCAGAAACTAAGCCCATCTCCACAAAACCTGAGACCTTGAACCACATGGCAGAGCAGTTCTTCTGGGTTCCCTTACCCTGTTGCCTTCCACCCGGTTGCCCCTTCCCAATAAAGTCTCTTGCTCTGGCAGCACATGTGCCCCTCAGACAATGCACTTCTGAGTGACAGATGAGGGCCCACTCTCATGCCTTGGAAGGGGTCCTCCCTACTTCAACAATTAAAAGGTGAGCACTACAAGGATAGGGGCTCTTTGTTTGGTTCCCTGATGTATTCTGAATGTCTGGAATTATGCCAGGCATTGTCTATTTATTGAACAATTAAAAAATTTTAAATGAATGAATGAAAGGAAGAGGCCAAGAAAGGAAGGATGGAAAGAAGAAGTGAATATAATTGCTCAGTATGATGCAGAGCGAAGCATACCCAGAGGCTCCCTGGCATTCTTTGGTTCTCTGGTCCTTGTCCGAGAGAGTGGTCATAAAGGGAACCAGTCAGCGTTGTTTTTCTAGAAACATTCAACCTGTTCAGGTGCAGGCACAAAGAAGGTGGGATTTAATCAAGGTCAAGGCTTTGCCAGGCAAATAAGTCAAAGAAATGAGGGAATGAGAGAACTGAAGTACTTGTAAATAAGTGGTCATAATGATGGATCCTGGAATCGAAGTAAAGTAATGGGGGGATGAAACGATGTCAAAGGAGAGGCTGGGACAATTCATCAGCAGGCTCATCAGGATGGTCAATGCGCTCTCCAGTGACAATGTGAAATATCTAAACCCATTCAAAGCAAGTTTCAGTTCCAAGTACTTAAGGGTTTACTCAGAATTCTCTTTCCCTAAAGAGACTGCATTTCAAAGAGAGATTAAGGTATATCTTTGTTAAGTATATCTAGAAAAAGAAGAAAAGAACAATTACAAACTACATTTCAGTGCTTACCTGCTAATTGCTATCTTTGTTTTGCAAACTAAATAAACCACTGCGTGATGAAAACAAGACTAGGGCTTTTTCATTCCACTGGAGTTTGTACAGAGAACTGAAGGGTAAAAGATTCCTTCTGGCAGTCAGAAAAGAAGCAAGAGTGGATGCCCCAAACACAATGTACATGGTGTGATCCATGAGTCACTGAATGAAGGATTAGATTTCAGAAGACCCACAGGCATTTATTAGAGTCTGAAAAGCTGAATCAAGGCAGCCTCAATGGATGCCAAAGTGATTTACTGCTGTGCAATCCAAAATAATATACTGGTTAAAGCAAAGAACTGTCAGTCCGCAGATGAGGAGAGGCCCCAAGAGGAGGCAGAACACATTTCTGAAACACTAATGGACACCAGGTCTCACCGTGTGTCATTTTCTTTACTGCCTACTGGACTAAGTCAAGGAAAATTGTGTGTAGTACACCTTCATTCTTCTGCCTGCTCTACTCCCAGGCTTCTCTAAAGCTCTTTTTAATTTCAACCTGTGTGGAACAAATCAGAAGAGAGAATGGAAATGAACAACAAAGAACTCTGTTGAGCAATAAACACCATCCTGTTGGAAAACTGTCATGATCTTGGTTGAGTTTTCAGGTTATAGTGGTGCAGTTGGCTGAGTAAAACACCTAGCTTGGAAGAAATCCAGCAACAAGATGACACTATTTAAATAGAACTATGGTTGGGGTGGAAGAAGACCATTTTGGAAAGCAAATGCCTAAAAAAATGCTTATCTGGCCAGAATCAGTACACTCATCAAGGCCTACGAGGACAATTATGTCTGATGAAAATTATATTCATGAGAAATTGCTGAATGAGCGTAAATAACTTGAAAGTCAAGGTGAAGTGATGAGCCAGGCACTAGGCACTGTGGGTAAATCCATGCAGTCCTCATGGGATTCCTACTCCAATTGGGGAAGCAGAGCCGCTAGAAGAGCCGTGATCCCTCCACTGCAAATTATTTTGCCTCCACTCAAACTGCTTCCATGCCCTTCTGTTCACTGCTCTGTCAATTCATTCTTCAAGGCTCAGGTCACTGCTTCTAACCTTCCTGAAATCTCTGGGCAGAGTCTGAAGTTCTCTTAGTGTTTTCATAGAAAACTTTTCAGGCTGTATTCTAGTCATCTGTTTCATGCCCGTCTTCACCTCTAGTCAGTGAGCTCCTCAAACACACTGAGTATAACGTGGCATGCTATATTTTCCAAAGATGGCCCTGACAATAGCTTTCATCCCACATGTCTCCCAGAACCTTGCCTCTCTTCATCAAGAGGTAGAACCTATGTACCTTCCCCTTGTTCCTGTCTCTGCCAATAGAGCACAGCAGAAGAAACAGTTCTGGGTCTAGGTCATAAAAATGCACATCTGTTGATGGGTTTTAGAAGAAGTGGTATATATACACACACACACACACACATATATATATATATATATACAAGGAAGTATTACTCAGCCATAAACAGGAACGAGTTTCAACAAACTCTGGGATATAATGAAGGACAGGGAAGTCTGGAGTGCTGCAGTCATAGGGTCACAAAGAGTTGAACATGAGTGAGCGACTGAACAACAAAATAAGAATGGAATATTACCATGTGCAGCAAGATGAATGGACCTACAGAATATCATACTAAGTGAAGTAAGCCAGGCAGAGAAAGGTATTACATGATATTATTATGTCATATATGCTATATATTATATATGCTAGGTATTATATATTATATTGTATCACTCATATGTAGAATCTAAAAAATAATACAAATGAATCTATACATATACAAAACAGAAACAGACTCACAGTCACAGAAAATAAATGTGTGGCTACCAAAGGAGAAAGAGAGGAGTGGGTTAGTTGCTTAGCTGTGTCTGACTCTGCAATCCTATAGACTGTAGCTGTCCAGGGTCCTTTGTCCATGGAATTCTCCAGGCAAGAATACTGGAGTTAGTTGCCACTGTCTTTTCCAGGGGATATTCCTGACCTAAGAATCAAACCCAGGTCTCCTGCACTACAGGCAGATTCTTTACCATCTGAGCCACCAGGGAAGCTCCCATAGAGGAAAGAGAGAAGGGATATGGATAAATAGGAGAAGGTGATTAACAAACTATTGATACTATACATAAAACTGATAAGCAAAAAGGACCTACTATATCGCACATGGAACTATATTCAATATCTTGTAATAACCTATAATGGAAAAGAATGAAAAATATATAACTGAATCACTTTGCTGTATACTTGAAACACAGTATCAACTGTATTTTAATTTTTTAAAAATGCACTTCTGCTTCATTTTCTTGGAACCCAGGCACCATGTCATGAGTAGGCCTGTGGCAGGGGAGCCTCAGAGAAGCTTGTGTAGAGATCCACATGGAAAGAAATGAAGCCTGAAGCCTGCAGACCTAGCTGAGCTCTCAGCTGAGAGCTGCCTTGAAAGGGGATCCACCAGCTTCCTGGGAGCATGACCCAGGGAGCAGAAAAGAGCCAGTCCTGCAGAGCCCTGCCCACCTGCAGACATGACAGTAAAATAACTGCTGTTTTAAGCCACAAGTCCTGGAGTTGCTTGTTACGTAATAACAGATAAAAGGAACAGTTTTTCATTACTGATTCTCCACTGCCTGATACTGTTCCTAGAATATGACATCCCCCATACATGTGATGACGGACCCTCTAACGCCACAGGAGCCGCAAGCGGTGGTGGGAACTTTCCCCTTTCACTCAGTTGTGAGAGTTTCCAGCTTGTCTTTCCTTTGTCCTCTCCCTTCCTCACGCACCACGGATAAACAGGTGTCTCCTTATGCAGGCTGGGGACTGCTACTGTCTGAATGTCTAGTTAAAGATTTGGTCTCAATGAATTTAGCTCTGCTATGAACAAAGAACTGCCTGGGGTTAGCATCAGAACAATGGTGTGGGTGGGAGGGAGGTATTTCGACTGTGGGCAATATATCCAGCTACAGCCACGTGATGAAAGCTGTTCCATCATCACTTTGAGGGGCAGCACAGTAAGTCCCCTCTATGCAAAGGCAAAGGAGTTCCAGTCCAAGAGCACATTCATAAGTCCAATTTGTTGTAAGTCCAACAAAGTTAGATTAGGTACCCCACTAATACAATCAGCTATTACTGTAATACGTTTATAATATTTTTCACACAGATAATACATAAAAAACAAACACAAAAAATAAACAATTTAATCTTACAGTACAGTATCTTGAAAAGTACAGTACTACAGTACATCAGGTGGCGCTTTTTAGCAGTACTGCCACATGACCACTGCTTTTAGGCTTGCTTCCAGACACCCTGGGCTTGAAATAAAGATACTTTATTACTATGCTGTGGCTTCCCAGGTGGATCAGTGGTAGAGAATCCTCCTGCCAATGCAGGAGATGCAGTCTCAATCCCTGGGTTGGGAAGATCCCCTGGAGGATGAAAAGGCAACCCACTCCAGTATTCTGGCCTGAAAAATCCCATGGACTGAGGAGCCTGGTGGGCTACAGTCCATGAGGTCAAAAAGAGATGGACACGACTGAACACACACACATACTACTAAATTGTATACAGTGCTATAAAGTATACAAAAGCATAATGTGTGTATTATAAAGTAAATTACACAAAACCACAACCACTAGTAACTTGAAGATTTGTACGTGGGGGACTTACTGTATTAGGATTTATGACTTACAACTGTAAACCTTTTTGAGTATGACAGAGAAGGGGTTGGCATAGCCTTAAATGAAGGGCTAGGTGGTCAAACCTGGCAGGAGGTGGGGTAGTGGCTGCGCTATGCTGTTTTTGCCATCTTGGCATTTCCGCCCCTCTTTCTGAAGTCTCCTCTGCACTGCTGGGGAGAAACTGGGACTACATTTCCCAGAATGCCCGTCCCTGTGGAGCTGTGGGTTAGAGTCAGCAATGAGGGATGCACTCAGGAAAACGAAATCTGGAAAGTAGAAGAGGCTGTTTCTCCCTCCAGATAGTCACAGTTGTGTAAGTTAGAGACAGCTTCAAGTAAGTCTTTTGAGAGTCATCTTTGCCAGACATTCTTGGGACCCCTAGTGGATTCCAGGTCAGTGCCTGGGACCACTGCTATGATGTTTCAGGAAACAACTGAAGGTGGCTTCCGTGCCCTTTTCATCAATGGTGCAAGCCTCTGTATCAAACACTTCATGCTTAGAAGACATACAGTGGCTTGTTTTCTGCATAACTCTTAACTGAAAGAGGGGCCAAACAGTTATAAGCAATAGGGAAGCCTTTCAAAGAAGAAATTTGATGTAAGTGTAGATGAAAGTGTGTCAGGTCATGAAAAATGATGCACCAAAAGAGGGGGAAGCTAAACTAATGAATGGCAAAGGACAAGTTAGGGAGGGGTTTGGAAACAGGTCAGCAAAGGTCCCAGTATTGCTCAGGCACTTGATTCGGCCCCTGCTCTGGGCCCTGGGCAAGGTCATGTATATGCAAACACTGTCATCTTCTCTGCCCCTAACCCAGCCAAATTGACCCATTTCCCTCTTCCTATAGGATATACTCCCACCACATTCAGTGGGTCCACTTATTCTGCCAACCCTCATTCCACCCCACACATGAGAAAATGCGAGCAAAAGTAACCCCAATAGTGGGAAAACTCTGAGGGGCTTTTGAGAATTGGGTTTAGAAATGCATATTCCAACTTGTCTCTTGGTTCACTCATTATCTTAGAGATTTACCTTGAACTCCTGGACAAAATAGTGACTCCCTCCCAGGATTCCTGTGTATTTTCTTCACAGCTGTCATCACACCTGACTTATTTAATGCTTCTCTTCCCTTAATAATTAGACATGATGACATGATGTTCATTAGATATTTGATGAACGAAGAATGACTCTATTTGGAAACGGAATCATCAGACACCATCAACTGCTCTTAAAATATGCCTAAGCCACAAAAGGAAGTGAGTTAAAGCTTGGTCTCTGCCTCCAGGGACAGTGCTGCATCATCACTTTTGCAAATGAAGTATATCAGGCTTGGGTAATAAAATTCAGCTTACAATTGACCTTTGTCAGATTTTCAATTTGTAAGGATTATAAGCAGGAGACCTTGGTTTTACAGTTTTCCAGACTGCTTCAAAGTTTTGAAATCACTCCATCTCATTAATGAATAATTAACCTCATATCCCTAGTGTATAATTTATGTAATTTTCAGCAACTTAACATAACACATAGTAAGAACATCAGCAACAAAAATAACATCATTAAGAAAAGACTTTCAGCTCCTTTCATAGCTGCAACTCTACGTGGCCCACATTAGGTATGTAAAAACAATGCGAAATGTGTTTTATATCAGACAAGTTCAATTTAGGCCAGTGAGAAGATCTTTTAGATTAATTTTCTTCTGGTGGGATGGTAACTAGTTCATAATGTGATTTCAGTTCTTCAGCTGTGTCTTATATAACGGGTAATTTTTCCCTTTAATATTCTGTCTTAAGCAAAGGAATACGCATGAGTCATGTAAGTATGTATTGATTTAGAATGATTATTTGAGTAAATCAGTTCAGGATAACTGTGTACTGGTCATCTTGACCTGGCAACAGGAATGTTTTGCTTAAATTATGTCTTCCTGAACAAGCAAAAACAGTCAAGGTAAAAATAAGCAGGCCCTCCACTCTTTAAAGCAATCTCACAAGTCAGAGTGAAAGGAAGACTGAGACAGAAAGAGGAAGAGAGAAATAGAGCCAGAGAAAGAAAGAATGAGAGAGAGGAGAAAGTCCCCTCACCCCCCACCATTTGGTGAAACAATCTTAAGATGGACCTTGACAACGAAGCCCTGATTCTGAGGGACTGGTTTAGGGCAGTGGTGGGTGACAGAAGGACCGAGTCCTGGGGATGGGGTGGGGGTGCCACCCACCAGACCCCCACAGCTTTCTCTAGACACAGGCCAGGGACTTGCAGTCTAAGAGGGGACAGGGCTGAATGTCTGAGATCAGAACACAAGGTGACCTGGGGCTGAAGCCACTCTCGTCTCTATCAACACCCACAGCCCCCACTTACTGGGCCCTTCATACGCACTGGGCTCTCTTCTAAGCAGGCTACAATAGACTAGCTCGTTTTATGCCCATGGAGAAGCTGCGGCACAAAGTGCTTAAGAGTCTCATCTGGGCATTTACTCAGTAAGTGATGAAGTAGCAAGTGGATCTAAATTCCTGTTGTCTGGCTTGAAAGGTCAAACTTAATTTACCCTATTCTCTCTTCAAAGACATAGGATCTTTATGATTCAAAAGTCTGATATTAAGAGTGCTTAAATTATTTAGCCCAGGTGGATGAAAGAACAGCTGCCTTGAATTCCTTTAGCTATCTCATAGACACTGCAAACACCTGCATAAAGTTGGATCTAAGAGTCTAACTCAGTAGCTCTCAGCCAGGGACAATTTTATACACCTATTCCTGGGGACACAGGACAATGCCTGGAGACGTTTGGGTTGTCATAGCTTGGTGGGGTGGGGGTAGGAGCACTGCTGGGATCTAGTGGGTAGGGGTGCTGTTAAACATCCTATAGTATAAAAAACAGCCTCCTATAACAGAGAATTATCCAGCCCCAAACATCAATACTGCTGAGGTTGAGAAATCCTGGAGCTAAATTGATTGATGCTACCCAGACACAGCCATGGAAATCAGCTATTTACAATCTCTTGTGACAAACTCAAAATCCCACAAGCTAAGCACTGGGCTCAGTCTTACTGTTAAAAACCAGCAAGACACCATCTCTGCCCTCAAAGTGATTATACCAGCTACATGGAATCCTTGCCTTTAAGATGGAGTATCTTAGAGGGAACACTGGGCAAATTAAAGCAAAGTAAGTGTCTTTGTTTCTCTCTCTTCTTCACTCCCATCATGAATTCCCTGACTGCTGTAATGTCAAAGTGGGCCACCTAAAGCCACAGGTGACTTCCCTGGTGGCTTAGTGGTAAAGAATCCACTACCTGCAAATGCAGGACATGTGAGTTTGATCCCTGGGTCAGGAAGATCCCCTGGAGAAGGAAATGGCAACCCACTCCAGTGTTCTTGCCTGGGAAATTCCATGGACAGAGGAGCCTGGTGGGCTACAGTCCATGGGGTTACAAAGGGTCAAGACAGGACTTTACTAACTGAACAGCAACATATGATCAGTAGAGATATAGTATCATTGGTAATGAATTCTGATGGTGTACAGCCCAGAAGCCAAATAGCCTTGAGTGCTGAAGAATCACCCTCCGCCAAGCAGGGGCAGCATCTGCCTCCCACCATTCGCCAGCCTCAGCCAATGACATGGGTAGGAGGACCTCTGCTTGAAAGGGAACCAGATCCAGAACTCTCTACCTGGAATAGAGACTATACTCTCAGCTTGGCTTTTCTCCTCGGACCTCTGCTACTTCCCCATACCCCTTTCTCCTGAGCTCACTCTACCCAACAACAACTTTGCAAGAATCCTCACATCAGGCTCTGCTTCCGCCTAGGAAAAAATTCAACCTCAGAGACCACTTTTTAAAAAGGCCACTGTCAGTATGGACCAACAATGAACTCCTGAAAGGTACTGCTTTGATCTGTATTTTATCTCCTTAAAATTCATATGTTGAAATTTTAACCCCCAATGTGATGGTATTAGGAGCTAGGGCCTTTGAGAGGTGATTAGGTCATGGAGTCCTCAAAAATGGGATTAGTTCCTTCAAAAAAGAGACCTCAGAGAGCTCCTATCTGCTTTCACCATGTGAAGACACAGCAAAAAGGTGCTGTCTGTGAATCAGGACGAAGGTTTTCACCAGCACCTTGAACTCCCAGCTTGCAGAACTATGAGAAATAAGTCTGTGTTATTTATACCCCATCCAGTATATGGTATTTTGTTATAGCGGCCCAGACAGATTAAGATAAATACTCAAGGAATTTCCAGGGCTTTGATTTTCACAAGGAAAGCTGCCTTCTTCATTCTGTGCCTAGCACTGTCCTTAATTTTCCCTTCCCTTCAAATCCAACCTGAGACCCTTGGTAGAACATGTTTGACACAGCAGAAAATGGAGATTATTCAGTGGAGGGGGTTCCAGAAAATACTAGACATGAATTTGGATAGTTCAGTTTGTCCTGACATTTATTTTAGATATTTATCGTGGTTTGAACTACAAAGAAGGGAGGAGACTCTGGTCCTTTTTCCTTCATTCTCAGAGTTCTGGATCCAGAGAGAACATCTATAGTAACAGCGGTTGTGGAACATAATCAGGGATGAAAATAGGAAGGGTAGGATAAGCAGGAAGCCTGCGAAGGCAGAGAACAGTGGTGAGATTAGCACCTTCAATGGGGAATCTTTGTATAGATTTCCCGAATAGGTATCAAGCAAGACTAGAACGGGCAATTTTGAGCACAGTGTTTTAGTTCTGGATTGATATACCATTTTATTCCCGGATGAATCTAAAACCAAATTCTCTGGGCACAGAAATGTCTGAACCTTGACAATGCTAAACATGTTACCTAAGGTATTCTAAGTTCTTCCAAGAGCACTGAAGGTAATCAGCAATCTCATTAATACATACACATTATTAGCAATATATAGTCAGTTGATGTTGCTACCCTAATGATTAGATTTTAAGGTATTTATAAACTGTATGATAAATTTTCCAAAGAGTTTACCTTGAAAAACTATTTTTGAAGTATTAATGTTCATATACTTTGTTTAGCTGTTATGATAACTATAATGATGGTAATAAAGGTTTATTACTTGCTTGCAATATGATAGGTACAGAGATAAGCAGTTGATATGAGTAAGTTCATTTAATTAGTATAATAGCCCATTCAGTATTATAACCATAATAGCGTATGGAAAAACCTAAACAAACTTTTTGGCCAACCCAATAGCTCTCATCATTAGCCTCATTAAGCTAAAGTTCCCAAGTGCACACAGCTTTTAATGATGAAAACAAATGAGAACTCAGAATGTGTGACTCCAGACTCTTAACCACTGTATGAAGTTACCTACTGCTGCAGAACGGATCACCACAACAAAACAACACATATTACTGAGTTTACCAGCTGAGCCACAAGGGAATGACTCATTTGAAAAGACCCTGATGCTGGGAAAGATTGAGGGCAGGAGGAGAAGGGGACAACAGAGGATGAAATGGTAGGATGGCATCACCGACTCAATGGACATGAGTTTGAGTAAGTTCCAAGAGCTGGTGATGGACAGGGAGGCCTGGTGTGCTGCAGTTCATGGGGTCGCAAAGAGTCAGACACAACTGAGCAACTGAACTAAACTGAACTGAGTTTACAGTTCCTGTAGGTCAGGAATCCAGACATAGCATAGCTGGGCCCTCAGCTTCAGGGTCTCACGAGGCTTGGCCAGGGCTGCAGTCTCAACAGAAGCTCAACTGTAGACGGATCTCCTTTCAGGATCCCTCAGCTGCTGGCAGAGCTCATCTTGAGGTTGCAGGTCTGCAGTCCCTGTTTTCTGGCCGGTTTCTGGGAGCAATTCTTAGCTCTAAGACATCAGCCCCCCTTCTTTGCACAGAGCCCCCCTTCATAAACAGTTCCACAACATGACAGCTTACTTCTTCAAAGCCAGCAAAAGAGAGCCCAACGTCTGGCAGCTGAGACAGGGTCTTACATACCATAACATAACCATGGAAGTAACATCCCATTTGCCATATTCTGTTGGTTAAGAGCAAGTCACCTATTCTCCAGGAGAGGGAATGATACAAAGGCATTAAAATCAGGAGGCAGGGCTTCAGGGTCTGTCCACCATAACCACTAGCTAAGTAACAGACTAAAATCATGCTTCTGCCAAACCTGTGTATATTATCTACAATATTTTTATTTCCTGTATTTCCTTAATTTGAGTCACTTTTTAAAATATTTCACAAAGAAGTTTTATATCACAATCATAAATTGTTTGTCATGAATAGAAGGTGGAACAGGTAAAATTCAGGTAAAATAAAAAAGATTTACACTGTATTCTATATTCACCTGGAAGGGCTCACTTAATCCTTACACTCTTCATGGTAAATAATATCATCCTCATTATTAAAAATGTGAAAACTGAGATCCAGAGAGCTTTGATAAGTTGCTCAAGACTACTCAGCTTATAAGCTGTTGAACCAAGATTCAAACCTATGACTACTGGCCGCCAAAATGCAAGGAAATAATCTAGATAGCACCCAATTTCACTATGCTCTCCAGTTTTCCTGGTTCTCTTTCAAAATTCCACCCATGTCCTAACCTTGTTTAACCCTGAGATTCCATCTTCAGATAGCAGGAATCAACATGATACAAGGGTAAAGAGTAAGCAGGTCAGGTTTTAATGTGGCCTTTATCTTTTACTGGCCTTGTCACCTGGGGCAAGTTATTGCTTTGCCTCAACTGTCTCACCTATAAAATGGAGATAATAGTACATGGTTCATAAAGGCAAGAGGGAGAATTTTAATAATACTATTTTTGTCATCATCTCAAAGAAAAACATCCACAACTCCCAACCTTGAGTGCTACGCAGATGTTTACCACAGTGAGATTTTCCCAATCCTCCTGAGAAACAAGTGAAAAGAGAAATAGGCTGTTTTGACACAATGCATAACTTTGTGAATTTGTTTTTAAAGTTTACGATATTTTATCTTTGGAGGGGGCAATGTCCTTGAGTAGGACTGAGAAGATGGAGTGTGATACCCAAAGCAAACTGTGCTCAATTGCTCAGCTGAGTCCGACTCTTTGTGACCCCATGGTCTGTAGCCCACCAGGCTTCTCTGTCCATGGGATTATCCAAGCAAGAATATTGGAGTGGGTTGCCATTTCCTTCTCTAGCCCAAAGCAAAAGGTTGGCCTTAGCTGGGAGCACGATTAGAACATCTTTAGCACCAGGGGGAAGGCTACTTTTATGGACACAGATGCAGGCAGGTAGGTCCCTTCATGGGAGGAACTTGTGGCCGCTCTACTTGGTGCTTTGAAGTACTAAACACAGTACTAAACAAGGTCTAAACATTCTCCTTTACTCTTCCACAATATCAATTTTGTCTCTCAAATTACTTCTATTATCATGAAATCATGCAGTTATCTTTCCCATCTTAGTAAAAACATCTCTTTATTGACTCCACCTCTTACACCAGTCTCTTTCCATTTACAGTGAACCTCTTTCAAAGAGTTTATTTTTATCTGTTCTACATTTTCTCCTCTCATTCCTTCCTTGAATATACTTTAGTCATGCTTTCACTTCTACCTCTCTGTGGAAACTTCTCTTGCCCAGCTCACCAAAATCCTTCACGTTGATAAATTCAATGACTAACTTTCAGTCTTTATCTCACTCACTCTATCAGCAGCGTTGAACACAACTGTCCTTCCCTCCTGACACACTTCCCTCCGAGCACCACACTTTCAAGGTTTCCTTCTAGCCCCTATCTGCTGATTCCTATCATCCAAAAGTCTATTTCAAGCCCAGATCAACCCGTCTTCCACAATCTTCCCTCCTACTCAACATCTGCACCACCGGAACACCTCAAACTTAACACACCTACAAGGAGACTCACTTCCCTTTGCTTCCCTGTAAATGGTGATTCCTTTCTTCCAACTCTTTAAATGAACAGTGTACGACAGACAGCTGAATCACCTGTGCCATCTCTTCTCTCCCATCACTCATTCAATCTATCTGCAATCCCACAGGCTCTACTCACTACTCCTCTCAGCACCTCTTCTGCTGTGCACTTAGCCAAGCTGCCATCACTTCCTTCCTGGATTCTTGCAACAACTCTCCTAACTGGCATCTCTGCTTCTGCCCTAAACCTGAGTGGCCCCAATAAAACAGAAACCACATCTTATAATGCCTTGGCTCAAAACATGATTTTCCACGTCATGTTGAGAAAAACTAAAGTTGCCCTGCTGCTGCTAAGTCCCTCCAGTTGTGTCCAACTCTGTGTGACCCCATAGACGGCAGCCCACCAGGTTCCCCCATCCCTGGGATTCTCCAGACAAGAACACTGGAGTGGGTTGCCATTTCCTTCTCCAATGCATGAAAGTGAAAAGTGAAAGTGAAGTCACTCAGTCATGTCCAATTCTTCGGGACCCCATGGACTGGAGCCTATCAGGCTCCTCCACCCAAGGATTTTCCAGGCAAGAGTACTGGAGTGGGGTGCCATTGCCTTCTCCAAAAGTTGCCCAGTGATCTCAAAGATCTGACGCTATCTGTTCCATTGCCTCTCTGATACAATTTCTCACTATTCTCTACCCTGCTCAGTCAATTCCTGTCCTACTGGCCTTTGTACTGTTCCATAAATGCACCAGGCATCCTCCTGCCTCATTGCCTTTGTATGTGCTCTTCTTGGTCCCTGGGAGAGAGACCCATCTTTACCAACTTTTATAAAATTATAAGCCCCTCTCAACACTTCCTGTTTTACTTTCTTCTCAGCATTTACTGTTGTTCTACATAGATTTACTTATTTACTTTGCTCTCAAGTTCCAACAGGGCAGGAATTTTTTGTCTGTTTCATTCACTACTGTGTTCTTAGTACTTAAGATAGTGCCTAGCAAAGAGTGAATGTGCAATAAATATTTGTTGAGTGAATTATCAAGATGGTATGATTTATATAATTACAGTTATTTTGTAAACACCTGATGATATGAGTTTCCCCCTATGATCTGCATGATTCTAAAGAGGAAGGGTGCTCCTTTAATTGGTACTCATACATTCCAAAGTCACCCACAACCTGACCCCTTATAAAAAGGAAAAGATAAACCTCATTGATACTGATTTCAAAATGGGTACCAAAGAGTCAATGATGGACACAAAATTTAAAATGAAAAAAACTAAAATAGAAAATGTGGGTTTATAAACAGGAGTTTACCTTTAAAGAAGAGAGACACTTGAGAAGAAAATCACCTGGATTTGATACTTTATTTGGGAACTTGGTTATCAATTGCTTTCTCTGAACTAATATGAGAGATGAGTTACAGAATGTTAAAGACCCACGGTGCTAAAGCAAGCACTTACCTATTGACTGACCAGGTAGGGGGTTAAGTTTTCAAGAAAGATGAAGTTTGATTGGATCCTCACTTTTATCATGAATCAAAGATTTTCCTGATTGTGTTTCATGATTCTCATTAAACTTCAACTAGAGATCCCGTCTTTGCTGATTTGGACACAAAAGCTTCTAAGTCTGTGAGATATTTTCTGTAATTATTGGACATCATGACACACAACTAATGAAGAAGATATTAATAATTCATAAAATTTATTCAGTGTTCATCATTTCAGGTATACATGGATTCACAGAAAGTCCCCTGGGTTTTCTTTTTCACCTTGAACTAAATTCTTTGTTTTATGTATAAAAGGTGGAAATAACTTGTGGAAGTTGAAATAGCTATTAAAATTGCTGGCTTTCTATTGCAGTTGTTTATGAGAACACTTGATTTAAATAAAAGTGCTTCTGCGTGCAAGCATACACTCAGTCATGTTCAACTCTTTGTGATCCCCATGGATTGTAGCCCTCCAGGCTCCTCTGTACATGGGATTCTCCAGGCAAGAATACTGGAGTGGGTCGCCATGCCCTCCTCCAAGGGATCTTCCTGACCCAGGGATCGAACCCATGTCTCCTGCATCTCCTGCACTGATAGGTAGATTCTTTACCACTGTGCCACCTGGGAAGCTCAAAAATGCTTCTGATGGTTTAATAAAATGCAGCTTTTTTTTTTTTAAAAAGTGTAGATGCAGATTTGCTGTTCATACAAGGGACATTTTAATTAATTATGACAGGGAAAATTAATTTAGCTATAATTTCCTGCTGCCTCTAAGCAAGGAAGATCCTGCAGAGACCCTTTTTCTGCTGAGCCGGCTGAGACCATGAAAATACAAAGGAGAGTTTGGAGATGGAACTGAGAGTCAAACTGTGCTGCTTATGCAGAGTGTGGGCCACAGGGAAAAGCTGCTTAGGAAGAAGCTTCCAAAAAGAGGAGAACCAAGCTTTTGGTAGTAGATAGAACACTGCAGGGAAGCTGCCATCAAGAGAAAAACTTTTGGGGGAAAGAGGAGAAAGACATACTTAGATAAGTGTTTATTTTTTAATTAGAGTATAATTGCTTTTAATATTATATTGGTTTCTGCTATACATCAACATGAATCAGTCATAGGTATACATATGTCCCCTCCCTCTTGAACCTCCCTCCCACCCCTCTAGGTTGTAAGACAGCACCAGGCTGAGCTCTCTGCATCACACAGCTAATTCCCACTGGCCATCTATTTTGCATATGGTAATATATATGTTTCCATGCTACTCAACTCCTCCCACCCTCTCCTTCCCCCTGTGTCTGCAAGTCTGTTCTCTATGTCTGTGTCTCTATTGCTGCCCTGCAAATAGGTTCATCAGTACCATTTTTCTAGATTCCATATATATGCATTAATATACCATATTTGGTTTTCTCTTTTTGATTTACTTCACTCTGTATGACAGGCTCTAGGTTCATCCACCTCACTAGAACTGACTCAAATTCATTCCTTTCTATAGCTGAGTAATATTCCATTGTGTATATGTACCACAACTTCCTTATGTGTTCCTTAGATAAGTGCTGAATGAAGTCTGCCATATGGTAATACATGCTTTCCAATTGCTATTATTTCCATACATTAAAATAAATACCTAGCTATTAAAATTTTTAAAAATTAGAACGAAACAAAATTATTGTAAGCCACTAAAATCATATCTAACATAAAATCTAAAATCTAAAATCATAAACATAAAAACTAAAATCTATCTAACATACTCTGGTCAACTCTGGACTGCACAGGAAAACTGCACGTTAGAAGGCAGAGCAACCCTCCTCAGCCACCCACTCTAATTCTGGCAGCTGAATATTGCAGTACAGAAGACTTTCAGGAAACATATGGGAGAGCTGTCAACTCTTTAGTAATGTACATTATTTGTAAAAGTATTAGGCTTTTTGAGTTTTAACTTCAAAGTCATGAAATGACACTGAAAAGACCTACACAAAAGAAGCCCCAGAAGTGGAGAGAACAATGATGAAGCTTAAAATATAAATCTTTCATTAACTGAACAAAGCTACTTAGTTTTAACAGGAATCAAAACTTTGACAGAGTCAGAATGGATCACAGGAAGGACTTTCGTTAGATCAGGCGGCAATTCAGATCTTTTATTTTTTTATATAAAAATTCTGAAACAGAATAAAACATGAAGAAATGATTTTTAGGGATAAAATATTAATGTACTATTAATGTTAAGAAAAGAATACACAACTGTCTACTGGATACCAACATACAACTTATCTAAAGAACAAGGTTTATCAAATGTATATTCCAGTGGGTATAGGAAAGATTTTCCAGAATCCCACAAAAATGGAAAAAGCAACATATTTAATTCTGTTTGTTGCTCCAGGGGAAACTCCAGCTGAAGCAGTCTTTTGAGCAATCTGCTTCCACTTTCCTGAGAATGAGAACCTGTTCCCTTAAGGCCATACTCATCTCACCGTTTTTCTATTTCTCTTTTTGGAGACATTCCAGAAAATCACTGCTTCTATTTTATAAATGCTCCAGGGTTGAGGCTAGTTGAACAGAACTGAAAAAAACCTATTTATCAGAAGAGTCCCAGGAAGAGCATGCAACCTTTCCCGTACAAAGAAAACAGGGATGCCTGACTTCAAAGATCCATCCTTCAGCCTTGAAGAGGAGAATCAGAAGCAAACACTTTTAATTGCAACATGTTCTTCTTGACTATGAAAGACTCCAGAAGCTGTGCACAATGTTTAGGGAAAATGTGAGAGGAGTTATGTAATCGGGCAAACAGGGCCAAGTTCTAGAAAAGTGCACAGCGTTTCTGGGTATACAACAGTCCCATTGTGGATTATTATCAGAAGCCTGGCTGGGTCTCTTATACCTTCCTCAGAACTTCCCCTGTGGAGGAGGAGGGAGGGGGGAAGAGTAAACACTGATAAGGTAACCCTTGAGTTTGGGAACCTGATAAAACATCATGAACGTCTCTCAAAACCAGAATCACTTTGTAAGTCTCGGCTGTTTACGGCCAAATCAGCCACACAGTCTCTTGTGGTGTGTGAGGATACCCAAACCCATGATGCTTCCTGAAATGTAAAAAGAGCCTCTAGGGTCAGCTGACTGCATTTTATCCAACGTTTTTTTTAATTTAATCCATGCAAATATTGGGCTGGCCAAAAAGTTCGTTCAGGCTTTCTGTAAGATGGTATGGAAAACCTGAAGAAACGTTTTGGTGAACCCAAAAGAACCCACCGTTAACATAGAGAGGCAGCAGATGTAGGAAGTCAGGTAAAATAACACTTTGAAACAATACATTTAATTGGAATATTTTGATTTTTAGGAAATTTTTGGATATCCAAATGCTCTCAAAGGCAAATTGTGCTGCAGAAGTCTAATTGCAGGAAGATTCTTCATACACTGCAGATTGGCAAAGCCTCAGAAAATGAAACATTCAGTTACTCTACTAACTGCTTATTCTTTAACTTATCTCTTGATATGAACTGACGTATATATATATATATATGTTTTTCTCATTCAGGCAAAGCATTTACCTCTTTCTCCATTTGTAATCCTTCTGCTCTAATATTTCTTTCAAATACTTCTCTCTTTTCCATCTGGGGGTTGGATTTTCTGTACACAAGAATGTAGTCAATTCGACATTTTCCGTCTCTGAAGTAAAGGCCATTTAATTTGTTTTTTTCTGGTACTGTCTGCACACAAAGAGAAATGGACCAGTTTAAGACACTCAGAACTGAGCCTTGACTGAGTAATGTTAAAGAAGAACTAAAACTAAATGAATTTTCCTTGTGTTTTATCAAAATTACACTTTTATTAATGAAAAATGTAAACAGAACACAAAATAAAAATCGGAAAAAGCATTCAGTCTAATGAACAAAACTTAAAGATACCCAATGATATTAAAAGTTGTCAAGGATGTGGAGCAACTGACATTCTACAGGTGAGAGTGAAAACTGATAATACTAACACTGGAAAAAACACTAACGTCATCATGTAAAATTGAACACTGGCATCAGTTCAGTTCAGTCATGTCTGACTCTGCGACCCCATGAATTGCAACATGCCAGGCCTCCCTGTCCATCACCAACTCCAGCAGTTCACTCACATTCACGTCCATCGAGTCAGTGATGCCATCCAGCCATCTCATCCTCTGTCGGCCCCTTCTCCTCCTGCCCCCAATCCCTCCCAGCATCAGAGTGTTTTCCAATGAGTCAGCTCTTCACATGAGGTGGCCAAAGTACTGGAGTTTCAGCTTTAGCATCATTCCTTCCAAAGAACACCCAGGGCTGATCTCCTTTAGAATGGACTGGTTGGATCTCCTTGCAGTCCAAGGGACTCTCAAGAGTCTTCTCCAACCACATATTTCAAAAGCATCAATTCTTCTGTGCTCGGCTTTCTTCACAGTCCAACTCTCACATCCATACATGACTACTGGAAAAACCATAGCCTTGACTAGACAGAACTTTGTTGGCAAAGTAATGTCTCTGCTTTTGAATATGCTGTCTAGGTTGGTCATAACTTTCCTTCCAAGGAGTAACTTCCAGCTGTTCAAGCTGGTTTTAGAAAAGGCAGAGGAACCAGAGATCAAATTCCCAACATCCGCTGGATCATCGAAAAAGCAAGAGAGTTCCAGAAAAACATTTATTTCCGCTTTATTGACTATGCCAAAGCCTTTGACTGTGTGGATCACAATAAACTGTGGAAAATTCTTCAAGAGATGGGAATACCAGACCACCTGACCTGCCTCTTGAGAAACCTATAGGCAGGTCAGGAAGCAACAGTTAGAACTGGACATGGAACAACAGACTGGTTCCAAATAGGAAAAGGAGTACTTCAAAGCTGTATATTGTCACCCTGCTTATTTAACTTATATGCAGAGTACATCATGAGAAATGCTGGGCTGGAAGAAGCACAAGCTGGAGTCAAGACTGCCAGGAGAAACATCAATAACCTCAGATATGCAGATGACACCACCCTTATGGCAGAAAGTGAAGAGGAACTAAAAAGCCTCTTGATGAAAGTGAAAGTGAAAGAGGAGAGTGAAAAGTCGGCTTAAAGCTCAACATTCAGAAAATGAAGATCATGGCATCTGGTCCCATCACTTCTTGGGAAATAGATGGGGAAACAGTGGAAACAGTGTCAGACTTTATTTTTAGGGGGTCCAAAATCACTGCAGATGGTGATTGCAGCCATGAAATTAAAAGACGCTACTCCTTGGAATGAACATTGGCATATATAACCCTAATAAATTCCTGACAAACCAGGAAATATGTATATGAATGTTCACAGCAGCATTATTCATAAGAGAAAAAATTTTAAATGGGAATCAATGCATACCAATGAATAGGCGAACATAAATAAATTGTATAGTCATATAGTAGAATATTATACAGCAGAGAAAAGAACTAATGATGCATCTTATAGTAAGCAAAATCTTAAAAACAACATTGATAGAAGAAAAGCAAGTCAGAGAAGACTTTATACTGCATGATACCATTTTTTACAAAGCACAAAACAAAATCAATGTAAAATAATTTGTTAAGGCTACATATGTATGCATGGTAAAATGATTTTTAGAGCAAGGTAATAAAAAATGCAAAAATTCAGGAAGACAGTCCATCTGGTAGGTGAGAAGGATGAGACTACATGTAGTTTGATGGTTTTTGTAATACTTTTTAGTCAGTGTCTCTCAAACTTTTTTCCCCACCATAGTAAATATTTTTCTTTGTGATATTTGTGTATACAGTTATAAACAGCACAAGGATTAAATATGCTTGTAACTTATAGTCAGAGCAGGGTCTTCATATCCATGGTTTCTCCACATTGTGGTTGCAACCACATACTATATAGTACTATAATAACTATTATTGAAAAACATCAACAGATAGATGGACCCACATAGCTCAAACCCACTTTATTCAAGGGTCAACTGTAAGTGTAAACACAAAAAAATTTGAGATCACAGGATATATCAGTTTCTACATAGTAGTATGAAGAAAGAAAATATGCCAGACCTCCAAGGCTATTGCTAGAGTCTATATTCTTGCAGCAGTGCCATGCATGCAACCTCATTCAGAAGGAAAATCTCAGCTGGGAGAGATGGAAATAACATGTCTCATACCTGGGAAGGTATTTATAACTGATGATCAGTCTTCACTATTTCTGGCTTCTGCTCAGAAGCCCACCCAAATAAACACTTTCTTAGCAATCATCTGCCAGGCAAGGGAACTGCTCAGTAGATTTAGCACATTACCATCTATCTGCAAAACCAGCCGAGGCTTCAAGAGAAGGTTTAGCAAAGCCCTAATCTCCCGGAGACTGTTCAATCACCTCTAAATTAAGGGGATTAGACTAGCTGCTTTGTGAAGTGCCTTTCAAGGTCCTTCCTTTGTGTCATATTATGGTATCCAAAGTTTCTGTGTGAAGAAATGCATACAGAATGAGTTTTTTCTTAAAACACACTCACACACAGATAAGTAGTGTACGGCGTTTATAGAAAGAGTTCTGGGAAGTTTGACAGAAGTAAACAATTTTTCCTGCTCAAAGGTGTATCCTTTCACTGGCTAACAGCCTCTGGAATAACAACAGCATTAAGAATACATAATAAATTAATGACCCTGATCTGTTTTCCTATTACCTAAACCTAGTGCATAAACAAGCGTCAGTCACTTAGTCACGTCTAACTCTTTGTGACCCCGTGGACTGTAGCCCACCAGGCTCCTCTGGAATTCTCCAGGCAAGAACACTGGAGTGGGTAGTCATTCCCTTCTCTAGGGGATCTTTCTGACCCAGGGATCGAATCTGGGTCCCCTGCATTGCAGGCAGATTCTTTACCTACCATCTGAGCTTCAAAATCACTGCAGATGGTGATTGCGGCCATGACATTAAAAGACGTTTGCTCCTTGTAAGAAAAGCTATGACCAACCTAGACAGCATGTTAAAAAGCAGACACATTACTTTGTCAACAAAGGTCTGTCTAGTCAAAGCTATGGTTTTTCCAATAGTCATGTATGGATGTGAGAGTTGGACTATAAAGAAAGCTGAGTGCTGAAAAATTGATGCTTTTGAACTGTGGTGTTGGAGAAGACTCTTGAGAGTCCCTTGGACTGCAAAGAGATCCAACCAGTCCATCCTAAAGGAAATCAGTCTTGAATATTCATTGGAAGGACAGATGCTGAAGCTGAAATTCCAATGCTTTGCCCACCTGATGTAAAGAGCTGACTCATCTGAAAAGATCCTGATGAAAGACTGAAGGCAGGAGGAGAAGCAAATGACAGAGGATGAGATGGTTGGATGACATCACTGACTCAATGGACATGAGTTTGAGTTAACTATGGGAGTTGGCGATGGACAGGGAGGCCTGGTGTGCTGCAGTCCATGGGGTTGCAAAGAGTCGGACACGACTGAGCGACTGAACTGAACTGAGCTACAAGGAAAGCCCATATACAAAGTGCATATACAAAGAAGATATTAAACTCCACTGAGACACAGCTGAGCAATAGCAAATACTTTTAACAAAATACTTTTTTTTTTCCCCCCAAAATAACATATGAACAGATGGTCTGTTTATAATTGCAATGAGTTTCTGTAATCTTAGTTTCCAGATTACAGAGGCAAATGGGAACTCAAAGAGGCTACAGACAACACAGTCTACGGAGAGCTGGTCCACTTTACATCATTGTTCCACATGATGGGGGATTTCAACAGGGAATCCATTCTTGTAAAGCTAACTTTTGACTAGTTAGCCATACCTAAAATGTAAATCATTTTAAAATGATGAGTGTTTTTAAAAATCTTCTTTGTATAAGCTAAATGCCTTTAGCTCTAAGAGAAGTACATGACCCACTGAAAGTCTGTTTTGAGCTAGGTAGATTTCGGATTCCTGAAATGTGCTAGACCCCCAGAGGTTTTCAAAAGCGTGTAAGACTTCACCCCTTCTTTTCCCCTAGGAGCCCCCAGTTCAATGAGATGACTTTAAACAATCCACTGGAATATGCTTCTCCAGTTCTGGCCTGGATCAAGAATTTTGTTTTTATAAAATGGCATACTCTTACCTCTCCCCCAGCTTCCAACCTGCTAGCATCATCTGAAGTACTGGTAAGATTTCCAGGGTGAAGAAGAGAGTCGTCATCTTTGCAAGGACTGTTGACAGCTTCTAATTCATCAAAAAGAATATTGACATCCTTGGCCACTAGAACCAAAGTAAATACATTACAAGTCAAGTTAAGAATCTGGGATCTTAAAAGCAATAGTAAAAGTAAAGACATCTCCCTCTGGCTTCATAGTTTTTCATTGTTTCAATGACACCTTGAATGACAGATATATTATTTCCAAAGAAAAATGGACGTCAAATGTAAGATGTGTTTAACCAAATAGTGTCTCCATTAGGCCAAGGTGAAAGACAATGTGAAGTAAAGTGAAGTCTCTCCACAATATAAATATAATTTGTCTTCCATGATAACAGGAAGTGTTGTTTTGTTTAGCTTTCCTTCATATAGTTGTTTAGCATGAGTTCTTTAAGATTTCAAATAACTAATTTTGCTTATTTTAAAAAATTTTTAATTGGGGAATAATGGCTTTACAAGGTTGTGCCCGTTCCTGATGTACAACAATGTCAATCTGCTGTAAGTATACGTATGTTCCCTTCCTCTTAACCTCCTTCCCACCCACCCCCCATCCCGGTCAGCACAGAGCACCAAGCTGAGTTCCCTGTGCTATAGAGCAGCTTTCCACTAGCTATCTGTTTTACACGTGGTAGTGTGCATACGGGCTTCAGGCCTACTGTCTCAGTTCGATCCACCCTCTCCGTCCCCCACTGTGTCCACAAGTCAGTTCCCTACGTCTGCATCTCTATCGCTGCCCTACAAACAGGTTCAGCAGTAGCATTTTTTCTAGATCACATACATATGTGTTACTATACAATATTCATTTTTCTCTTTCTGACTTACTTCACTCTGTATAATAGGCTCTAGGTTCATCCACCTGACTACAACTAAATTTGTTCTTTTCTATGGCTTAGTACGACTGAGCAACTGAACTGAACTGAAGGCTCAGTAATATTCCACTGTGTATATGTACAGCAACTTAAGATCTCATTTTGTATTGGAGAATACAAAACACATAAATGTTTTGTTTTCATTTAAATGCTTCCATGTCTTATCTACTATAAATAGGGTTGCTATGAACACTGGGATGCGAGTATCTTCAAATTACAGTTTTTGTCTTTTCCGGATATATGCCCAGGAGTGGGATCACTGGATCATATGACAACTTTCAGTTTTTTTAAGGAACCTCCATTCTGTTCTTCATAGTGGCTGCACTTACTTACATTCTCACCAACAGGGGAGGAGGGCTCCTGTTACTCCACACCCTCTCCAGCATTTATTGTTTGTAGATTTTTTGATGATGGACATTCGGACCAGTGTGAAGTGATACTGTATTGTAGTTCTGATTTGCATTCTCTAGTAATTAGCAATGTTGAGCATCTTTTCATGTGCCTGTTGGCCATCTGTATGTCTTCTTTGGAGTAATATCTATTTAGGCCTCCTACCCATTTTTTGATTGTTTTTTTTTTTTATACTGACCTGTATAAATCTGTTCATATATTTTGGAAATTAAGCTTTTGCTAGTCATATTATTTGCAAATATTTTCTTTTGAGTTCATAGGTTATCTTCTCATTTTGTTTATGGTTTTCTTTGCTGTGCAAGTTTTTAAGTTTAATTAAGTTCATTTGCTTATTTTTGCTTTTGGGGTCCCTTCTATACTGACTTCAATTTTAGAACAACATTGAAGTTCACTTTTTCTTTGATGCTTTATTTTCTTAACCATTTATCATTTATTTATTATTATTATGTTTACTTTACAATATCGTATTGGTTTTGCCATACATCAACAAGAATCCGCCACGGGTGTACACGTGTTCCCATCCCGAACCCCCCTCCCTCCTCCCTCCCCGTACCATCCCTCTGGGTCATCCCAGTGCACCAGCCCCAAACATCCTGCACCCTGCATCAAACCTGGACTGGCGATTCATTTCTTATATTATACATGTTTCAATGCCATTCTCCCCAATCATCCCACCCTCTCCCTCTCCCACAGAGTCCAAAAGACTGTTCTATACATCTGTGTCTCTTTTGCTCTCTCACATACAGGGTTATCATTACCGTCTTTCTAAATTCCATATATATGCGTTAGTATACTGTATTGGTGTTTTTCTTTCTGGCTTACTTCACGCTGTATAATCGGCTCCAGTTTCATCCATCTCATTAGAACTGATTCAAATGTATTCTTTTTAATGGCTGAGTAATACTCCATTGTGTGTATGTACCACAGCTTTCTTATCCATTCATCTGCTGACGGACATCTAGGTTGCTTCCATGTCCTGGCTATTATAAACAGTGCTGCAATGAACATTGGGGTACACGTGTCTCTTTCAAGTCTGGTTTCCTCAGTGTGTATGCCCAACAGTAGGATCACTGGGTCATAGGACAGTTCTATTTCCAGTTTTTTAAGGAATCTCCAGAATGTTCTCCACAGTGGCTGTACTAGTTTGCATTCCCACCAACAGTGTAAGAGGGCTCCCTTTTCTCCACACCCTCTCCAGCATTTATTGCTTGTAGACTTTTGGATCGCAGCCATTCTGACCGGCGTGAAATGGTACCTCATTGTGGTCTTGATTTGCATTTCTCTGATAATGAGTGATGTTGAGCATCTTTTCATGTGTTTGTTAGCCATCTGTATGTCTCCTTTGGAGAAATGTCTGTTTAGGTCTTTGGCCCATTTTTTGATTGGGTCATTTATTTTTCTGGAATTGAGCTGCAGGAGTTGCTTGTATATTTTTGAGATTAGTTGTTTGTCAGTTGCTTCATTTGTTATTATTTTCTCCCAATCTGAAGGCTGTCTTTTCACCTTGCTTATAGTTTCCTTTGTTGTGCAGAAGCTTTTAAGTTTAATTAGGTCTCATTTGTTTATTTTTGCTTTTATTTCCATTACTCTGGGAGGTGGGTCATAGAAGATCCTGCTGTGATTTATGTCGGAGAGTGTTTTGTCTATGTTTTCCTCTAGGAGTTTTATAGTTTATGGTCTTACATTTAGATCTTTAATCCATTCTGAGTTTATATTTGTGTATGGTGTCAGAAAGTGTTCTAGTTTCATTCTTTTACAAGTGGTTGACCAGTTTTCCCAGCACCACTTGTTAAAGAGATTATCTTTTCTCCATTGTATATTCTTGCCTTCTTTGATGCTTTAAAAATAACTAAAGATTTTTAACCTATCAGAAGCTGCTGACTAGTATAATTTATAGAAGACTGACTTCTATTTACCCAAGCAGATAAAAGAGTATCCATTCTTTCATCCAAAAAATCTTTAGAGGTGTGCATACTGTGACAGACAGAGATGTGTAGTGACTGAATCTTGGTGAATAAAAGTGATGAGTCTTCCTGCCCTTTTGGTAATAACAAAACAAATAATCAAAGAAATGTGAAGTGTGGTGAGTGATATGAAGAACAAGAGTGTAATGGGGTGACCAGGATCCAAGTGTGTGATTTTGGGCAATTCATTTAACTGCAAGTTTTTAATCTGTAAAATAAAATTGACACGGGAATAAAATGAACATTTATTGCCTACTGTAGCAGGCTGAATTATGGCCCCCAAAGGTGACCTAATCCCTGGAATGTATGACTGTATAAGTTATATGGGAAAAGGGACTTCATAGATGCAATTAAGTCAAGGATCTTAAATTGGGGAGATTATCCAGGATTATATAGATAGGACCATGTAATTACAAGAGACAGGAAGGTCAGAATCAGATGAAGACACTGGAAGACACGATGCTGCTGAGTTTGACAATAGAGGACAAGGTCACAAGTCAAGGAATGCAGGGGTGGCCCTAGAAGATAGAAAAGGCAAGAAAGCAGATTCTCCCCCGGAACCTCTAGAAGGAACACAGTCTTGCTGACACCTTGAAGATGTCTGACCTTCAGAACTGTAAGATAAGAAATCTGTGTTGTTTCAAGTTACTAAGTTTGTGGTAATTTGTTACAGCAGCAAAAAAAAAAAAAAAAAGAGGAACTAATACACTTATTAGAGGTTTTTAGGCTGTGAGGCTACAAATGGAAAACATCAATGTCTTTTCATACAACAAAGGCTTAAGAGCATCTACACTGGACCAGGTGCTCAAGTAGAAGCACTGACATTTTTGAGGAAGCATAGTATGTTGTGGGAGGTGTCAAGGTCAAAGACCATTTCCCTGACCACCCGATATAAAGAAGCTGCCCTTCACCCAGGTACCCTCCATCTCCTCTCTCTGCTCATTTCCTTCCCAGTATGTATCACAGTCTGAATTATTTATTCATTTGTTTTCTTAAATGGTGGATATCTACCCAGCATTAGAACTTAAGTTCTATGCTGGATTAGAACTTAAGTTCCAAAAGAACAGGGACCCTGTCTGTGTTGACTGGTATACAGAGATCCAGGTAAGGAGTAAGCTCTCAACTCATTTTTGTTGAATAACAGCCATTGTAGGGGATGAGACGTAAGTGACCCAAGTTTAATCCCTGGGTTGGCAAAATCCCCTGGAGGAGGGCACAGCAACCCATTCCAGTATTCTTGTCTGGAGAATCCAAGGGACAGAGGAGCCTGGCGGGCTACGGTCCATGGGGTTGCAAAGAGTTGAACATAACTGAAGCGACTTCGCATGCACCCACACAGAATGACCTCGAAGAGGTCACTGTCTAATGATGTGTGAGAGTAGTTTTCTTCACTGTTATATGACTCTGGGACCATGCATATATGTTTCTCCTAATGCAACTCTTATAAGCCAGGAGCTCCATCATTTCAAGTAGATATTGATTAAATTTTCATGGAGATAATGATGACTTTCTATGGGTTATATCTGAATAGGATCAAAATATTCTTTTAACATGGGAAGACCTGATTACTATTTCAAACTTCACTGCTTAGCCGTGTGAATTTGTGCTCCCATTTCCTCACTGGTGAGACAGGTGTAGAAACCTTCTCCAAGGGTGACTAAGACGATTATGTGAGATAATGCACATGTCAGCAGGGTGGCTGACATATGGCAAATCCATGAGAAATGTTGGGTTTGTCAATTTTAGACTCTGGGACCTTAAGTCAGCACTTTAGCATTATCAATACAAAAAGGCCAAGGAAGTATTTACAAGCTGGAGTGGTTGTTCAGAGGGATGGACTGGGATGAGGTGTGAGATAGAGAGGGATGCTAAAGATGACAGACACTGAGATTCTTGTCACGGTGACTGGCCCTCACTGGGGAGAAACTCTTGAATATTCATTCATTCATCCTATGCTTTTGCCAAGATAGAAAATTACCAGATTATCTTCCACCAGTATCACCGTCTGGTGTTGGCACAATCTGTTCAAGAAAGCTTTTGACATCTGTGATTCTCAACTGGCCCCAAACTGTCACCCTGAAGGCATCAGGCATGGCCTAGGAGGACTTTGTTCTCACAGGGTGGTGCTAGTCATATCTAGTGGGGAGAATCCAGGAATGTTGCTAAACATCCTACAATGCACAGAACAGCCCTTATAGTGAGTTCTCCAGCCCAAATGGTAACGGTGCTGAGCTTGAGAGGTTCTGCTTTGCATTAAATGTCCAACTATTTTATTTCAGAGGGACCAGTTAACTTGGGGAAAGGGAGAGAAGCCCTTTGCTTTTCTACTGCTGCCCATCAGAATTACTATCTGGAAGCTATTAATATTACGGGACTGATGCTACCTGAGTGCTCAAGGTAAATCAGTACGTCTCTGATTTTTAGAGAATGAGTGATATGAAGGCACCATTATCACCTGCCAGTAATTCAAGAGCTTCAGCGAAGATAAATGCTGAAGTGTCAGAAAACACTCAGCTAAACACGTGATCAGTAAGAAGACTGCAGAACATGGAAACACTCCACAGAAGACAGAAGAAACATATGTCCTTCATCGGTATTTCACCACTGTCACTGATAGAGCGCTTTAACTACAGCGTAAGTTTTAGGAACAAAGTACAACCTCCTTTGATAGGAACTTTCATTCTTTTAAAGAAAACAACCTTCAACTGTGAAAGTGAAAGTTCCTTAATCGTGTCCAACTCTCTGCGACCCCCTAGACTGTAGCCTGCCAGGCTCCTCTATCCATGGAATTCCCCAGGCCAGAATACTGGAGTGGGTAGGTGTTCCCTTCTCCAGGGGATCTTCCCAACCCAGGGATTGAACCCAGGTCTCCCACATTGCAGGTGGATTCTTTACCATCTGAGTCACCAGGGAAGCCATGTAAACACTCCACAGAAGACAGAAGAAGCGTGCGATCTTCATCAGTGTTTCACCGTTGTCACGGACAGAACCGCTGTAACTACAACACAATTTTGAGGAACTAAGTACAATCCCCTTTGATGGAAACTTTCATTCTTTTAAAGAAAATAACCCCCAACTGTGAAGTTAACCAATTTTTAGAAATCTATTCATTCAATAAGTATTTATCGAAACCTATGCTGTCCAGAAACTGGGGTTCAGGTACTGGACACGACAGGGAGGACCCCTGCCTTCCAAGAGCTCATGGTCTAGCTAAGGTAGAAGCAGGACCTCTCCCTCCTCTGGGACAGACGTGACAAAGCTCCTCTTCATCCAAACAAGGTCACTTGTTAATACATCCCATTGCCTCCCTCATTCATTGTTTCTCAAATTAAGAAATGTTTGATAATTATCTGCCTGGTTGAATTCTGTGATTAGGCAATTAAATAAGAAAGAGAGCCAAATGTTCTGAGGAGTCAATTAAGAATGATGAGAGAGGGAGGAAGGGAGGGAATGAGAGAGAGGAGGGAGAGACGGATGAAGGGAGGGGGAGGGAGAAAAGAGAGAGAGGGAATGCAAAAATTCTGTTCTAATCAAACATGGACCTGCATTGTATACAGACTCAGGAAGGGCCCTGTGAATAGAACTGGGCAGGTAACATGGGCTCTGGCATATGGATACCACATATTTGGGAAAGCAAGGAAGATACCCAAATGACTCTCTCGCAAAAAGCAGGCACTTACCCTAAAGAGACCCAGGAACTAAACAGCAGGGACTCACACTGAACAACTAAACAAGGGCCAAGAAACTGAAATTGCCTGGGAGACCAAAAATCGGCTACTGACTCTGAGTCAAGCAGAGGAGAGAGGAGCAGAGGCAGCAGGGAGAAAGATTTCTGAGGGCTGGCTTGTTCTACTCTCCCAGAACGGAAGCAGATCAGAGAAGGCAAAGGACCAGGAAGCATAGAGATCCTGACCTCCCTCATGTGATGGGAGGGCATCTGCCACAGTGGTACTGAATCTACTATCAAATATTTGTGATTATTGCAAACATTCTTTCAGTGAAAATAATTTTGTATATTAGCTCAACTCTCTTGGGAAAAGAGACTGCAAACATATGCAAGGGCTAAAACAAATGAATTGCTTGTCTTCTGCCACTTGCTCATTGAACCAACACTGAGCTTAGCTGCTAAAGGTATAAACGTGACCAAGACATAAGTAGAAAGCCTCGTACTTCCAGACAAGAGGATGAACTTGAGGAATCAATGCTATAAAGGCAGTTGGAAAAACCCAGCAAATGTTTATTTTAGACTGTGTTAGAAACAATCTAAAAGAGAGTAAGAAATAAATACCAAAAATATCAAAGAGTTCAACTCACGGCTCTTTCAAAAAAAAAAAAAAACCCCTCACTTTGGCATTATAGTTCTTTAATCTTGGCACTTTCTGAGGCAGAGAAAATAAAGTGAAATTATAGATCACTGAAGAAGACATGAAAGGGCTATGTGCAGTATAATCTGAGTTTCTATATTTGTTCTGCAGAGTGTCAGTTCATTATACTATTGATATTTTTATCCTGAGTTCCAAATGATTACATCTGATACTCAGAGTTCTGAAAGTATTATATACTGACCTCATAGCCTCATTAAAATGCAAACTAGTACAGCCACTGTGGAGAACATTCTGGAGATTCCTTTAAAAATTGCAAATAGAACTGCCTTATGACCCAGCAATCCCACTGCTGGGCATACACACCAAGGAAACCAGATTGAAAGAGACACATGTACCCCAATGTTCATCGCAGCACTGTTTATAATAGCCAGGACATGGAAGCAACCTAGATGTCCGTCAGCAGATGAATGGATAAGAAAGCTGTGGTACATATACACAATGGAGTATTACTCAGCCATTAAAAAAGAATACATTTGAATCAGTTCTAATGAGATGGATGAAACTGGAGCTGATTATAGACAGTGAAGTAAGCCAGAAAGAAAAACACCAATACAGTATACTAACACATATATATGGAATTTAGAAAGATGGTAATGATGACCCTGTATGCGAGACAGCAAAAGAGACACAGATGTGTAGAGCAGACTTTTGGACTCTGAGGGAGAGGGAGAGGGTGGGATGATGTGGGAGAATGGCATTGAAACATGTATACTATCGTGTAAGAAACAAATCGCCAGTCTATGTTCGATGCAGGATACAGGATGCTTGGGGCTAGTGCACGGGGATGATCCAGAGAGATGATATGGGGTGGGAGGTAGGAGGAGGGTTCATGCTTGGGAACTCGTGTACACCCGTGGTGGATTCATGTCAATGTATGGCAAAACCAATACAGTATTGTAAAGTAAAATAAAGTAAAAAAAAAAAAAAAGCAAAGAAAAAGAAAATTAAAAAAAAGGACACCTCCAGGAATAATTTAGAATAATAAAAAAAGTTGTTCATGTCTCAGTTTGAACACTGACCTGGCTGTTTTATAACCAGCTCATCTATACATCTAGAGTCCCTTTCAGATGAAGGCCCAAGATGGCTCCAAACTTGCCACAAGGGCTAGCAAATAGGAGGTGCTCAATGCCCATTTTAAAATAAATAAAAGCTAGCTTAAGATTACATCAATTACCTTTTTTCCCCTTATTCTAACTACCTCAGTACCATTACCTGCAAAAACCTGTTTTTCTCTTGAATTCAGAGGTCAAATAGGAAGGATGTGGGAAGGGACTACGATTTATTCAGAGCTGACCGTGTATGAAGAACTGTGAGGTCTGTTTTCTCCTTAGATCTTCAGAACACCTTGCAGGACAGGTAATACGAGAAAGAAGCCAGGTTCAAAGATACTAAGGATGCTCACACAGCTCATAAGTGACAGAAATGAATTCCAACCCAGTTCTGATTCCCAAAGGCAGGCTATTTCCAGCCAGCTCCTTGTTTTTGTGGAAGGCATTCTACTCTTCTTAAATCCTGTTTGGTTTTCAAGTACAGGAAGTCATTTCACCAGCAAACAATTATCTTGTCACAATTTTAACACTGATCTGAATCAAGCTAGACTTCAAGCTGTAGCCTGACAAATCTGATGCTTTTAAAAATTTAACAAATAGATCAAATTAAATGCTTTTAAAAATCCAAGAAAACACACAGCAGCGCAGCACAGCTTTGAAGCCACTGGAATCTTAAAAACCAAATTTATACAGCATGAGCAAGCCTAGGACCCTCTGCATGTTCATTACTCTTCAGTTAATTTGCAGAGGCAGCAGAGGCTGACTGGTGAACCAAGAAGAAGAGGGTCTAATTTAGAATATTTAAAATAAATAATTGGAAAAGACATAAATCCTTCTTTATCTGGCTTTATTCATTTCTAATAGGCCAGTGGTTTTCAAAGTGTGTTCCTTGGAACCCCAGGATTCTTTGGAGGAACTTCAGGGGCCATGGAAGGGGCAAAAAGGAAACTAAGTGAAAAAGTCCTACACCTTTTACCTTCCACCAACTCCAGATAGCTCAGTTATCTGTCCTAAACACTGATGATATACGTAAAAATATATTAGGGACAAAATAACAGATTCTGCATCTTTAAAAGGTTTGGATACCTCCACTAGTGTATTAGGCAACAATTAAACAGGTATGTTAACACTTCCCCAAACAAAAATTGGGATAAGAAAGCTGGAGTCCTAATAGTTATAGATCTGAGAGCTGGCACTTTTTTCTTTTCTGCCTGAACAATTTACTTGAAATACTTTAAGATTCACAATGTCTTAAAAAAAAAAACAACACAAGTCATAAGATTTTTTTTTTTAATGTGTGGTTATTAAATATTTTTCCATTGGCATTTCCTGGTTTTGTAAAGATATCGTTTTTAAAACAGAGCATACACGACAGCATGGGGTACCCACAGCACACTCTGTAATGGGGCCAAGATCATTGAGTTGCTCCCAAGACAGCATGTTTCTTACGAAGAGCTCTTCACGCAGCTACTCCATTCTAAAAAATGGACAGACACTTTGGTCATTCTATAACAAGGAGTCTAATGATGGCACCTCTTTCAACCCTGCAAATGCTGTTTAGAGAAGAACTGTGTACCTAATCCAAGCTTTGCTCAATAGCCGTGGTCCCTTTTCACAACTAGAAACAAGGTCAGTGATGTTCTGCATTAAAAATCCTAAAGTCTACTGACCATAACTGCCCTTTCTCTGGAAAGAACATGAGCTTTGGATTTAGACAAGCCTGAGTTCAAACAACAGTCCTCCCACTTACTATTTGATTGGATTCTGTAACTTGTTCAAGCTTTAATTTAAGTGGGAATAATACAATGTACCAGAGAGGACCGTTGCGAGGAATGAAGACAAGGTGGCCACCAGTAAGTCTATAGTGCTTACTGTGCGCCAAGCACTAAGGGCTTTGCCTAGATTGTCTATAACTACCTCCCTTTTACCGATATTGAAATTAGGGCAAAAAGAGTTTAAGACTAAACAAAATAATACAGGTAGTTGCCTTACTTGATGTCTAATGGCTATCAGTTCCTTCCTCTCTCTCATCTTCCCCTTTGCAACAGCATGGCCATATGAATTAAAAATACAATGGTAAATCAGGGTTCAAGAAAGTGGACTGAGAATGACTCACTGGATGTCACTGAGAAATGACTCAGTCTCCTCACCCACAGAGCAAGAGCATCACCAATCTGGGAATAGCTTTATGATTGCATAGGGACACTGCAGGCATACTGGTCTTCCCTGGTAGCTCAGCTGTAAAGAATCCACCTGCGATGCCGGAGACCTAGGTTCGATTCCTGGCTCAGGAAGATCCACTGGAGAAGGGATAGGTTACCCACTCCAGTATTCTTGGGCTTCCCTGCTGGCTCAGCTGGTAAAGAATCCTCCTGCAATGTGGAAGACCTGAGTTCAGTCCCTGGTTTGGGAAGATCCCCTGGAGAAGGGAAAGGCTACCCACTCCAGTATTCTGGCCTGGAGAATTTCACGGACTGTATAGTCCATGGGGTCGAAAAGAGTCCGACATGACTAAGTGACTTACACTTCACTTCACAGCATAACAATCACCCAATAATCCTTAAAGCTCCCAGTTCTCCTTCCAAACATTTTGCTATTTGCTCTCTTTCCCTCCCAAGTAGATTAGAATCTAATGGACTATATCACAATCAAGTCTGCCAGGGTATGAATGAGTCCCCAGAGTCTGTAATAGTGTTGGTCTTCTATATCCATGGGTTTCCCATCTGAGAGTTCAAAGAACCCGTCTGCAGTAGACAGTTTCATTTCAGTCACGCTGACATTCCCATGCCTCACCCTCAGATATCCAGAACTGCACAAAGGTTCCAGAGGTTTTATAAATGGCAGAACATCGACTGGGATGACTCAGGTTTCCATGCCACACTGGCTACTGCTGAGCTGTCCCCTTTGCAAGTCTACAGTAGCATTCATTCACTAAGGTGTTAACAAAATTTACTGAGCAAGGGGGTGGCAGAAGATGAGATAGTTAGATAACATTGACTCAGTGGACATGAGTCTGAGCCAACTCCAGGAGAGAGAGGGAAGGACAGAGGAGCCTGGGATGCTGCAGTCCATGGGGTTGCAAAGAGTTAGACATGACTCAGCAACTGAACAGCAACACCCACACTCCACACTCTGCTCAAGGTACCAGGTATATGACAAAGAAACGGGATGATGAGACTCCTGCTTTCCCAGAGCCTCCAAATTCCCTGATCACTGAAGGATCTGTTCCTTCCTCAGGCTGGAGAATCTCAGTCATGGTTGGCAGTTCAGGTGGCCCACGTGCAGTCGCCCAAGGTACACAACACAGCATTCTCTCTCTTCCCACCCACCTGCAAGATGCCACGCTACCTCTGCAGGATACTCCAAGGGAGCTAGCTGGTCTTAGGAAATTCTCATCTCCTCTCTCTGCCTCCTCCCTCCCTTCCTCTCTCCTTCCCTCTCCACCTACCTAAGCATCAAGCACTTAGAATCTCAGGCTTTCAGATACCAAAAGGCAGGAAATTTAGGTAACACAGAGCTCTGTTGAAACAAAGGCACTCAAGGGACTTGGCTGCTATGTTGGGATGGGGAGTGAATGGCGAGAATAAAAAGAGAGGGGAAAATAACATCAATGAAAAAATATACACTCAAACACAAATATCCCTTTACATTAGACCACCAAATATAAATGCTTTCCTACTACAAAATAACTAGGTTGCTTTCATTTTGAGTAAGACAAAATTTTTCCTGACTTGAACTGTGCACCAAAAAGGTTCACCACTGCTTTAAAGTATTCTGCCTAGCACAGTGGCTGGCATATGACAGGTGAGATGGATACAAGAAAGGGTGGATAAAATAAGTCTTTCCTTCCTTGTAAGCCATACATCTAATTTGAGGGAAGTTGAAAAACAACTCATGGATGGTTAGCCACTCTGAGACATCTTGTTTTGAACAGATGAAGCTATACTTAGGGCATAAGCAACAGGAAAAATTGTAAACGTAGTTTACAACACAGAAGCATGGTGAAGGAATTCTTGCATCAAGATGTAACACAAGAATAAAACTGTAAAAATCCAAAGTAGTTCACTTTTTCCTAATCATTATTATTTCACTTTTTATTTAGCACAACAAGGGCTGACACACAAGGAATTACTGACTCTATCATATATTAATCATATAACCTCAGGATGCATATGCACTTTTAAAACGAAGACAATAGTATCTACTATTACTTATGGCCATTTTAATAATGACAAGAGACAGTCAAGGGAGCGCACTTACCATGATAGCTGCTAAGACGCTGAAGAAATATTTGAAACCTGTGTGTATGCACACACACACATAAACACACACACACACAGTGTTCTAACCCAATCTTGAAGATCATACAAATCATACAAAAACATCCACAAAATCCTAAGAAACAGTGAAATCTTTCCATTATCTTGCTAATCCCAATTAATATGTTTGTAGTAGACAATGAGTTTTACTGATGTTCAAATCCTATATTTTATACATTTTTTATATATCAGTCTCTCAAAGATTTCTATAAATAATCATCTAAGGTACAGTCCCTTGAAGAACCACACTATGTGATTTTAGACTCAGAAATTTCAATGACCTGGTTAAACATCTGAATCATATTTGGAGTCTCTAGTTAGAGACTGAAGGTAGACAAATGGCCCAAATCTTTCTCACCAGAGATGCCCCAGACTGTGTGGGTAGCTTCCCAAACCTACTTAGCATAAAACTTTGCTTTTTAAACAAGAAAATAAACAGATTAAATTCTCAAACATTGGAAGATTCTTAAACCTATAAAAATTGGGTTAAAATGAAATAATATTCTTTTTCTTATTTTTAAATTTAAATATTAAGTACTCACAAATTTATACTCTTCTATTCACAGAGGGATCACCATTCTAAACTATAAAACAGTTAACATCATAAACAAGTAAGTGAGTTTTTACTAAGATGTGCTAACAAAAAATACTGTAAAAATTGTTTTATGAACACTTAGTTCACTTTGACAGAAGCTCATTGAGCCCTAAAAAAGTTCAAGTTCATTGCCTGCACTTGCACAGAAGCCAACATTCATCATTTATTAGAAAATAATCCTTTCAGCAATGTGTAATCTATCATCTTTCAATCAAATGAGGTAATTACATAATTTTATAACTTTCCATGAAAAGTTAATTTCTCTCCAATGTCTACTAATTTGATTTTTATTCTCCTGGGCAAATTTTTTCTCTTTTATTCAGCAACCAAGTATGAAGGGATTCCCCACCCAGAACAAATACTTGGTCCTTTTAAGTTTTCATTAAAAGTATTTCTCTTGGAAGCAGTCTCATTTTCAATTCCAAGTCCTTTCCCCCCTCGGTGTTTACTGAACACATTTCTGAAAGAATTAAAGGAAGGTAGAGACCCTCCTTTCTAAGTTGGTCTCCACTATTTATCTTATTGACATTGGAACTGACCTTCTTCCATCCTAAAATGTCCTACTTGTGAAGTGTATATATTAATTATCTCATAAGATCGGGGTCGGGGTGGGGAGGTAATTTAATGACAAAAGAGGATAAACAGAATTAAAATGCTTAAAACTATTCATAAGAAAATAGAGAAACAGACATATAATTTAGAAATCTATATTTCATTGCAGAGAAATGCAATGTCACAAAACTCAAAGTAGCCAAAATTGCAGATATGAACCCTTCAAATCCAATATTAAATAACACTATTTGATATTGAAAGAGGAGCTTAATTACCAAGAATTAGAGCTCTGTTAGTGAAACACAAATGTTAATGAGTTAGTTTGTGATACCACATTCCCCACCCTCAATGCTAAACCTGTAACTTGAGCAAATGTATTGATTATGATAAAGTTCTTGGTGAAAACTATGTAACATAAAATAGAGGAGGAAGGGTAAACCCTGATTAATCAAAGTGGTTAGAAAAAGGAATTTACTTCTTGGTCACAGCACTGCATCAATGACTTCATATACCCATTTTGAAGAATAAATTCCTGATTCTGGTTTACTGCATCAACACACTTCCTACTACCGATACTTGAGCGAAGGAATATTATTCTGGTGTCTTAAAGATTTTTCTTTGATTATGATTAACCAAGGAATCTAAAAAATTAGAAGGGCCAGTGATTTACTAAATATTATAGCATACTAGGAGAAGGCAATGGCACCCCACTCCAGTACTCTTGCCTGGAAAATCCCATGGACACAGGAGACTGGTGGGCTGCAGTCCATGGGGTCGAGAAGAGCAGGACACGACTGAGCAACTTCACTTTCACTTTTCACTTTCATGCATTGGAGAAGGAAATGGCAACCCACTCCAGTGTTCTAGCTTGGAGAATCCCAGGGACGGGGGAGCCTGGTGGGCTGCCATCTATGGGTCACACAGAGTCGGACATGACTGAAGCAATTCAGCAGCAGCAGTAGCAGCATAGCATACTAAGATTTTATAATCCCTCTATAGTTTTCCCACCAGCTGTCATCAAAGACGCCAGTACTATGTGGCTCAGTTTTACAAATCAAACTGGCATTTCACTAACCATCTCTTCTGGTCTCAAATTATTTTACACAGTATCTCTTTTAAGATATCATCTTATTTTAAAGCTCCATATCTAAGGTTTCTAGTTTTATTACCCCTCCCAAGTATTATAATCGTTTCTCCTTTCATGGTGAATTTAAAATTGGAGTGAAACTTACTTTCTTGTATTGCATTAAGAATCTCTGAAAAGTCCACATCACTCCTTGGCCCGTCAGGCAGTATTTGCATATCCAGCTGGTAGCTTTGCAAATCCACACCTCCTTCTAGAGAAACGAAAGATATTCTTGGAGTTTGCACTGGTTATCAGACAGCCCAGTATCAGGGTCCCAAGGAGAAGAAATGTCAAAATCTAAATGAACAGCCAACAGCCAGCTGGTTTGCCAATGGATCCTCCCACTTGGACAAATGACTTTTTAAAAATGAGCAACATTATCAGCCATTTGCCTCTTATGGGACCAAAAAAGTTTAATTGTATTTCCAAGGCAAAAATAAGGCAATTACTTTATTAAAATACCACTTACTTCATAGAATTTATGGATAATTTCCTAGGTGGGTAATATAGCATGCTGACCTCCACCCAAGGGCACTTAAAATTATTCTCAGCTTCTACACGGTTAAAACAGAACATTATACACTAATACTTTGTGAGACCATTTTCCTTAAAATGATAGTAATTTATCCAAAAGACAGGATTCAATATTCCTGATATCACAGAAAAAAAGGTAATTTTTTCACAGTTGGACTTCCCCTGCTATTATCATTACTTTTCAATTATACCAGAATATTATAATTTGTTCTATGAAGTAGTTAAGGCTCTTGAACTTGGTTTGCCAGATTTATTTTTGGTGTGTTCTAAAGAAAGAAATTTTTTTATGTTGCTCTGCACACCTATAGATCCCTGAAGGAAGTCAAAGAAACCAAGATATCAAAAAGTAGGTTTATTGTTAGCAATAATAAACCTCTAAATGCTTCTTAAAATAAACGGTAAGAATTGGATGAGTCTGGAAGGACTAAACATCAGTGCTAAAATAAACAGAGAGCTTGATAAATAGAATGGGGCACACTCTAGCTTCCAAAATTGCTGTAGAAATAATTCTTTCATAAGCCCAGTAATTATTCTCAGCTTTGAATTAAAACTAATTATACCCCTAAAACTCAAAAAGAATAAGACACAGTTACTATCTTATAACAACATTCATTCTGGGAAGGAAATGGACACAAGTAATTGTAAGAGGCTTCCCTGGTGGCTCAGATGGTAAAGAATAGGCCTGGAATGCAGGAGACCAGGTTCAGTCCCTGGGTTGGGAAGATCCCTGGAGAAGGAAATGGCAACCCACTCCAGTATTTGTGCCTGGAGAATTCCATAGACAGAGGGGCCTGGTGGGCTACAGTTCACGGGGATGCAAAGAGTCAGACATGACTGAGCAGCTAACTGTCATAGAAAGGTGAGTTTTAGGAGGGCAGGAACTTTTGTCTGCCTGCTGTAATCCATCACGTAGAACAGTGTCTATTATAACTAATGTAGATGGAACTAATTAACAAGGTTATGCAGTACTTATGAAACAAAGGCAGCAGAGCTACACACACATAAAGCTATTAAGCTCAGATTCTGCAGGCAGACAAACCAGCATTCAAAGTCTTATTTAGGAAACCCTGAATCTCTCTAGATCTTAGTTTCCTCATTGATGAAACAGGGGTGATAGTAACAGGTGCATGGAACAGCAAGGAAGACTACATGAGGTCATGCATGAAGAGCTCTTGGTTGTCACACAGCACTCAGTAAGTGGAGGCCATTACTCTTTTCTTTTTAGATTTTATTTATATGTTTATTTTTGGCCGTGCTGGGTCTTCAATGCTATGTGGACTCTACTGCACTGGCCATTACTCTTACCATCCCTTATGTTTATTAAAGCAACCACAGGTAGTCCTTTTAGGTTTCTACAGAAACTACCTAGCTATTGAGGAATGAGAAGGAAACCATAAGTCAATTATTTGGGACCAGCATGCATTTAAGTGATAGTCCAGCAATGCAGACAGGGCGGTGAATTTTTAAGTGCGTGCGAGCAGTTGCCTCTTTACAAACTCTGAAGTTACCTGTGAGATTAAGCTTCTCGATAGAAAAAACAAAGATGTCTTCCTGCTGGTCTAGAATTTGAATGCACTCTCTGCTTTCTTCCCTCCCATGGTCAGCTACCTTGAATAGGGAGGGAAAATTTCTGATGCTTTTCAGTCTCTGCTTAGGCTAATCACTGTGCACAATAACCAGAGACCCAAAGACCTCACAATGACATTGACAGAAAGGAAAAAATAAAAGAATATTCAACACTACTTTTCAGCCAGACTCTGTGCCACTTACTTTATTATCTCACTTAGTTTTCACTCTAACCTTGAAAAGGAGATGCGGTAAGAAATAGTAATTTACCCAAAAATGTTACTAAGTTGTAAAGACATAATACCAACCCATGCTCTTAACTAGTATTTAAAACTTCTCATATCCAAGCAGTCACAAACACAGGCTGCTAGAAATGAGAACATTTAACACTTTTTACTGGATTCCAATAGTTCAGGATATACCAATATTCAGGACTTTAGGCCAGGACCAAAGTCATTACATAACCTAAGAAGCAAATGACTTCTAAAAATAGACTGATGAACAGAAGCCCAATTTATTTACTTGGTATCTGTCATAGGAGTTCATAAACTCATCAAGTAGTAGTTGTGACCATTTCCTAAATTAAATAACTAATTTATCATAACTAAAATTCCAATTTTTGTTAGAGGACAGGTAGAAGCAGAGGAAGTCACAAAAGAAGCAACATAAAAGGGCATTCAGATCAAAATCTGTCTTTAAAGAATATTAAAGACATGGAAAAGAAAAATGTGAAAAAAGTAGATACAAGCATACACATAAATATATAGATGTCTCAAGTATACTAAAAACCACACTTTTTTATCTGATTAGAAACAGGAAGAAATATTCCATTGGGTACAAAAGCTCTCTGAGCTGTGAAATGATGGGTATTTTTTGTTTTATTCATTATCTTTCCTATGTTTTTCACAATAAGCAACATATTTTAGTTTTAAAGTTATTTAAAAATTCAGATTGTGGCAGTAAAGGATATTCAGAATTTCAAATTCAGAATTCAAGACAAACTATGGATGTT
>SJYQ01002421.1:594453-656054 GCA_006410935.1 Redunca redunca
CATTAAGGGACTAATTTAATAAGAGATTTTCTAAATTACTACAATTCTTAACCTGTGTAAGTCAAATAGCTCTAAATTACAAGATGCAACACTCTCTTTATAGTAAACATTAGGATTGCATTTAGAATCCCTAAAATACAAGGCCTTTTTATTCCTTTGCTCTCAAAGAAATACAAAATACACTTTCATAAAATATAATGCTGTGGAATTTCTGGCAGTAAGTCACTCACTAAAATCTAAATGCTGTAAAATAAGAACTTTTGTAACCTTTCCTAAATGGAGAGTGATACACTGTACAAGGATATTTTCAAATGAATCCTTCAAGGTGACAATCTTCATCTTCAGCATATACTGCCCAAGTGAAACAGACTGAATAGCTTCAATATACAGGCAGTTGTGTGTCTACTTCAGACTTCTGATATTTAATTATTTACTGTTAGTCCTGTAACACTGGTGGATTTCTAACAGTTGAGAACTGGACTCCTTCCTATGGTCACGGATGTCTCTGGCTTTGAGTCAAAACACAAAACTGAAAAAACTAGGCAAGAGGGTGAAGGTGTCATGGTTCCAAACTGAAGGGCCTCAGTAACTGACATGTAACTAAGTCAATCCCAAGAAAAGTAAACAAGTGACCTTCTAGAAGGAAGCTAAAAACATACCTGAAGTTGTGGAGAACCTACTAAACAATTTCTAAAAATCAAAAGTAGCTACAAAATTCATGTGATCTCCAAATTTGCCTTTATCTTTTCTCACACTGAATTGACAGGAGTGATTATATTCAAATCTTAATTGTGACCTGTAGTATGAGTGAAGTGGAACACAATTTCAATACAAAGCAACCTTGATAACACATTTAATAAAACATCTTTGGCTGAGGAAACATCTTAAAAACTCATTTTAGATTTGTACCTAGCTTACGGGGAATTTAGCTAAATTCTTATATGCTAAAGGAACTCGCCCTCAAAGCTTCAAATATGAACTTCTCAATTAGCAAGTATGTTGATGCCTCTCCCATCCCATCCCTGTCTAGAGAAATTCCTTCCACTTTTAGGACCCATCCTGAATGTTCTATGTTTCAAGCCATTTCCTGATCCTAACAAGTAAATATCATTTCCCACTCACTAAACCCATGCAGTTATCTATATTTTATCTTTTTTACAGTACATATTTTCCATAAAAAATTAGGTAAAGTATGTAGCACCGTGTAGACACAGACAAATCTGAGTTCCTAGTCCTCCCCGTCTAGGTTTCCTCCTCATTTCTAGCATCTCTGACTGTGCTGTAACATGATGAAGGCTTGGCACCAAACTGCATCCACCTTTTCATTTCCTTCAGAACTCAAGACAAGGCCTTGAACGTATTAGCTGCTCAATTAATGCTCTTTTACTACAATTTCACATGACTAGCAACAGCAGTAGATATAGACCAGGAACACATCCCAGCTTTCCTTTCTTGTCCACAACTTTAACACCTCTTGATAGTCATCTACAGATGACTATAAAAGGCATATTCTAAATCATACATTTGCTCTTTTCAGTAAAATCTTTTAAATTTTTGTCAAATAATAAAGAAAACCTTCAAATACCAAACGGCTTAAATGAAAATCAACAATAGACAATTCTATCCTTTTTTCAATCCCAATCCTATTCCCCCAGTCCAATCACTTTTAAGAGTTTCTGTTTTTACTTCCTTTGGACCTCTCCATGGGTGTACTTGTTGTTTCTTGATCAATTTTATACAGTTGACCCTAGAACAAGTACACTTATATGGCAATATTTTTTAAGAGTAAATACTACAATACTTAACAATGGTTAAGTGGGATAGAAGTTTGAATCCATAGATGTGGAGGAATCTCAGATTTAGAGGTACAGTTATAAGTTAATTATACACAGATTAACTACCACCACAGCCCCATTATTTAAGGGTCAACTGTCACATAGTTTTCTTCTATGATACAAGACAATACAACTTATAATACTGCTGCTACCTTTTGCCCCTCACCCACCTGTTTACCAGTTATTCTATTTTGTCATATTTGTTTAGTGGCTTTAAATCAATTACTTAAAATTCAACTTCTTTTTTCAATCAAATAGAGGTGATCTTATATTTGTAACAAACACATGGTGATATAAAAAGCATATTCTTCTGGAGGATTCTAACATTGGAAACTCTAGATTTACATGTGGGATATTCCACTGGTTCTGGAAAAACGTTCCATCTGTTTTTCTTCATTTATAGTGCTTACCCAACTCTATTTAGTGTACCATAAGCTAAAACACCTTCAAAACAGAAGATGCTTCATTCATGCTATTGTAAAAAGACACACAAATCCCATTCTTTCATTATTAGTGTTGTCTAACTATAAATCTAGTGATACTGCAAGATCATTCTTTTACAGAAGACAGCTAGGCTTTGTGTTAGTAGGAATACACAGATTGATTCATCCACATTCGTCACTATAAAAGCTAAATATGTTTCCTCTAATGATTAACACGGAGTAGTTTTAAGGACCCAATTCTGGACTAAATCATGAATGGAGAACATTTAGCTAACAGCGGGTGGATGTTTCTCAGGTCTAAAATGGAAATAATAATCCCATTGCTTCAGTTAGTAATGGCTGACCTTCAGCAAAATTACCTCTGTGTTTCCCAGGATTGGCAAGACAGTGATCTCCTAAGTTATAGAGAATGCCTGTGCTAAGAGGGCCTAGAAACCAGAGCTGCAAAGCTCCAAATGGCAGGAATGATTTGTGCAGAAGTCTAGGCAAGGCTCCATGGGGGTCTTCCAATCTCCTAGAGGCTGAGGTCTGTTGCTATGACAACAGGGACTCTTGCAGAGAAAGGGAAGAGAGAAGCTCAGGATTAGGAGGGGTTATAGAATAGAATAGAAACCATGCCACTTTCAAAATCACTATAATGTTGCTTACTCTCTTAACTTGCACAATACATACACAGAAGGGCCTGAGATGAATGTATGAAGCAGAATGACCGTGCAAGACAACAGACCTCCTGAGAGCCAGGGCTCTGTCCACCTTGGATATCAGTCTCTAATCTCTAACTCTGGGAATTAAGTAAGCACAGTAGAAGCTTACTATTAACTGTCTATCTACCACAACTATGATCTTAGGTTGGGGTAGGCTGATGTCATTGGTTATAGTTGTATGATCTTGAGTTAGTAAGTTATTTAAATCTCTCCTAAATATAAAACTATTTGAAATAGCCTTGTGCAGAAGATGCAGTTCTAAATTCTATTAAAATACAATACTCTTTCCAGAAATAGTTTTCTTTGTGTAGCTTTTTTTCATTTACTTTGTATGTTCAAATGGTTGTGAAAAGATTCTTTAGAAAATTCTCTCTAAATGTATTCATGCTCCTGCTCAGTGGTATCTGACTCTTTGTGACCCCATGAGCTATAGCCCATCAGGCTCCTCTGTCCATGTAATTTTCCAGGTAAGAACACTGGTGTGGGTTTCTGTTTCGTACTCCAGGGGATCTTCCCAACCCAGGGACTGAAGCCATGTCTCTTGTATCTCCTGCATTGGCAGGCAGATTCTTTATACCATTGTGCCACCTGGGAAGCAATAAATACATTATATAGGTCAAAATATGTGCATATGTACCTCAGCAAAGAGGAAAAAGTGAACACTGCTAAGAGAAGAATTTGGCATATATTTTTAGAAAATAATTTTGTTAGCAAATGATAGCAAGGAGCACAGATCCCAATGCCCACACTTCAAGGCTCAAAATAGCTTGTTTTCCTAAGCACCCCTCTATTTACTAAACTCACATCACACATTTAAAAAATACTTTAAGAGGATGTGATTCAAATGAAGGATGACTGGTGTTATTTCTAAATCACCATCTAGAAAGACACCACATTTACCTTCAAGGCAGTGAGAAGAGTTCCAAAGTAGCTGGTTTTTCTCCCACATATTCTCAAAACCACATGGAAGATTTTTTCTTTCAGTCACACCAAAAATCCACTTCACAAACAGAAAAATAAACATATATTTTCACCCCAGCTTGAGATCTATTCAAGAAGAACATTCAGATTCCTCAGGCTCAAGAAGTTTCAGGCATAATTCTCAATAAAATGTTTGTTTCCAGATAAGGTGATGAGAAAACACTAAATTTCACATTCAACTATTTTCATCCTCAAGAAAAAACCGTTGGCTCAGTGGGGGAAGAAACACTCCGAAGAAACTGAAGACAAAGGTTTTAGCTAAAATCCATCGATGACTAATTTGTACTTGTGGTCAAGTAACTTCATTTCCTGAGCCACAGTAAAATAGGGCTAATTCTGCCTCCCAGACTGCTGTGAGAACTCAGACAGTGGAGCATTACCTAACAGAATGTGGTGGTATCATGAATATTATGTGGTCAAGATTAACCATATGATTCTTCTTTCCTAATTTTTTTCCCTAAAGAATGAATTGAATTTTGACTTTCATTTTGGCAAAATAAGAAACAAGTCAATGAAGAGACAGATCTTTCTTGGCTGGCTTTTTTCAAATCCCTCCTTAATTTCTTTTCTTTTCTTCTTTTCCCCACAGCCTCTGGTACTGAAGTTAAACAGAATATGAAAGGTACTTGCTGAGTTGATTCTGTTCCCTAACTTGAGATCAGGTCTTAACATGAGAGCCAGAAAGTAATCTTTAAAACTCAGGGAAACAGGAAGGAGTTTCATAATATTGGAACTAGAAAAAGGGAAGATGAAATGAGAAAGGTCTAAGCAACTACACTCCAATAAAAATTGAATTTAAGAAAAAAGAAAGGTCTAATGTGAAAGTGAAAGTGAAGTCGTTCAGTCTTGTCTGACCCTCAGCGACCCCATGGACTGTAGCCTAACAGGCTCCTCTGTCCACGGGATTTTCCAGGCAAGAGTACTGGAGTGGGTTGCCATTCTCGAGATCTTCCCAACCCAGGGATTGAACCCCTGTCTCCTGCGTTGTAGGCAGACGCTTTACCATCTGAACCACCAGGGAAACAACTACACTCCAATAAAAATTGAATTTAAGAAAAAAGAAAGGTCTAATGTAGAGTAGAACAAAAAAGATGCTAGAAAGTGGACCATCACTGACATATTCAATAGAAAGAAACAACAACCCATTAAGGTGACTGTGTGTTTTCAATGGAATCCTATGGTCCCTTCCTTGCTACACTAGGGTGTGAATGATTACAGGGCTTTAAATTTAAATATTCCAAAGCTTTGTAATACAAACTTGCTAGAAATACTGCTACCAAGTTGACTGAAGAAGGTAATGAATGAATCAAACCACTGGAGTTGGAATCCTGCCTCTGCCACTTACTGGCTGCATGTTTTGGGGCAAGTTACTTAAACCTTCCCTGTGCCTGAGATACCCCAACCACAAAATAAGGATGACAGCATGAGGATATTAGAGAAATTAAATGGAATAATGAATGTAAATAGCTTAACAGTTTTTGAGGTTGGGAATATGGTAGCGTGCCTTTTCCATACAGAAAGCATAACAGTTTTTGAGGTTGGAATATGGTAGCATGCTTAATGATAGCTATAATTATATTATTGTCAAAAATTTAATACCCTTTGCATACAGAAAGTATAATAGTTATTCTAGTTCACTGAAAATAACAAAACCCTAAAGTTTCTCTCCTGTGAAATCAACTTGTACCAGCATTTAAATACCATATCTATATAAGGGGGAAACGATCATGTATAAAGGGGGACAGAGCTGCTTAGGCTTTTCAGTTCAGTTTAGTCGCTCAGTCGTGTCCGACTCTTTGTGACCCCATGAACCACAGTATGCCAGGCTTCCCTGTCCATCACCAATTCCCGAAGTCCACCCAAACCCACATCCATTGGGTCAGTGATGCTAGACGTTATTTTGGGAAGTAATGAAATATATTATCAAAACATCATTTTACCAACTCTAGAAGAGAATAAGGGACAAACTCTGTGACTAATGGCATTTCTTTAGGATTCGATAATGGGCCTATCAGATAAAGGAAAAGCAATAGAAGAAGCATTTTCAATTTCACAAAGCTTCTAATTAATTCTATTTCTCATGGCACAGTCATTATACTGGGATAATTTGACTCCACACTCACTAAGCTTTACAGTTTCAAACTCAAAAATTCATAATCAATGCTTCAGTTGAGTCTTCTTGACCTTTAAGTGATAGTTCCAAGCCTGGTGCCATTTAATACTTTAATGATTTGCCCATAACGGGAAATAGTATTCACTAATTATGAGCGGCTAAAGATAAGGTCAAAATGAACTCAATACACAAGAGAAGTCTTTGAAACAATCAGAAGGAAAGACAAACCATATAAATACCAGGTGGAGGTGAACAGTTCCTGTGTCAGCGCAGCATAAACAGAAACCATGTAAATGTTGTCCTGGCACAAGTTAACTGGGAAACTGTCCTATGGTTCAAGAACCAAGTAAGAAATGATTCTGGGACATACTTTCAGGCTTCTGAACTTTGTCTATGATGACGGTAACAGCAAACATCATCGCTTGCTCCTGGCACCTTACTGTGCCAAGGATCATATCAAGCATTCTACATGAATGGATTTATTTGACATAACAACTCTATATAGGGTTGCCAGATATAACACACAAAAATACAAGGAGGCCAGGTAATTTGAATTACAAACAAATTAGTAATTTTTTTTTTTATTGTAAGTATGCCCCATGCAATACTTCGGACGTACATCAAAAGATACTTGTTGTTTATCTGAAATTTAACTGTGAGTCCTGTATTTCATCTGGCAACCCTAACACTGTGAGGTATGTATGAATATTCTCATTGTGCTGATGAGGAGACAGATTCAAAGAAATTAAGTTATCTGCCCAAGTCTGCAAAGCTATTAGGTAACGTGAGTTTAAAACATCTCAACAGAGCCTGCACTGATCACCAGTATAATGCACTCTTTTCTATGCTCTTTCCTATATCTGGATGGCCATCACCCCACCTTACTATAGAGGACTTAGTTGAGTTTCAAAGTCCAAAATCATATGGCCTTTTGAATACTTCTTAAATCTTTGCCCTTGTTAAGAATGTTACCATAATTCTATTTACATCTTTATTCCATCCCTTAATACAATGAATTCTATTATAGCAGATTAAGCACAGGTCCCTGTATAATGGACATGCTTCCATATACACTTCCCTTTTGTAATGTCACTTCTATTTCATTTTGGGGAAGTGTCATTCCCTTACTGTGTGGAGTCCAAGTGGGAGGAGAAATCAAGGGGTCCTATCTCCTGCTCAAGGGAGACGTCTCCTGTCCTATCCTTTTATCTCTCACCGCTCTCTCTACCCAACCAAGGGAAAGGCACATGGCAAATAGGGATCTCTTCAAAAACTGAGCCAAATGATGAAAACTAAGAAAAGTGGTAAGGATTCATTTTTTTCCAGAAAGTCAAATAGTTCTTTTATTGGTATCTGTTTCTTTTCCCAAGGCTAGTTCTCCAGGCTTTCCATCCATATCCTTGAAATTTAAATTTCTTCTTTGCTTGAATTAAATAATTGGTTTCAATTGTTTATAACCAAAGAGCCCTGACTGATGGTCTCTTTGGACGTGACTGTGAGCTCCCTCAGGTCCATGAGTAATAGAGTTCTACACCATTCCAGCCCCAAAGAGCTACCCTTCAAATAAATATTTGTTAGGACATGGTAGGCACTCAGAAATGCTTGTAAACTCAAAGAGGGATAAATGAACTGAAATTGTTCAGGGCTGACGGCATGGAAGATCTATAAAATTTTCTTGTTCTTTTCATGCTTAACAACCAGTCTGAGTGGGCTTTTAGAAAGCACTTTGAGAATCAAGATTATTAACTTTGTAAAAATTAGATGGATGACTTAATAGGCTTCACCATGATTAAAATGCATGTGCTGCTTCTAAGATCTATGACTCACTGCAAATAAGAAACTTAGTTTGAGAGCTCTTCTATAATCTCCCAAAGAGAACTATGATGCATTAGTAAAAATGTACACTAAACACAGGATAGAATTGAAGTCATCATATGTATCTCAATAATATGGATTTTAAATACATATATTTTCAAAATCAGGTTTCGAACTATAATTTATTATGATTTTTCTTAATCATAATTCTGTGCTAAGGAATGGCTTTACAGTTTCAACCAATAGCCAATGCCAGTAGGATTCAAGAATCGATGATAAAATTATGATAGATAAATGCAGTGATATGTTTTTAAGGTAAAAGTAGTGACAAGATATGCTGATATTACACGATTAGGAAATATCGTAATAACATTTCTTCAAATGTTTATTACATTAATATCAGTAGTGGATGTCAAAGACTGACTCTTCTGCCTCAATCAAACACAAACAGAATATTCTATACAATTCTGGGCAATGTATTTCCAAAGGTGCAGCAATGAAGTAAGACTTTTTCTAAGAGCAGAATGGGTAGGATGGTCAAAGAATATGAAAACCATGTTGTCAAAGGAAGCATTGAAAAAACTAGGAAATGCTTCAGTTCGAAAATTGCTCACGATGAGTTTTCAACCAACTAAAAGGTCATCACTAAAAGAAATACAGATTTACTCTGTATGATTTCAGAATGAAAACCTATATCCAGTGAGTGGATTAGATTCCAAGTTCTGGGCAAGGGGAAGAGAAGTTCTGACCAGAGGGATCCAGAAAGGCTTTTAGGAGGAGGCAGAATTTGGGTTGCATTTTGAGGAATGAGAAGGACTTAAAAGAGATTTATGGAGGTAGGGGCATTCCAAAAAGAGGGAGGAGTTCGAACAATGGTAGAAAAACGTGAGAGCAAAAGCCTACTTGAGAAATAGTGCAGAGCTGAGGATAAAGTAGAACAAGGCAAGTTACGGAGTATATAAAAGATATTCCAAGAAAAACAGGGAGAGGTGAGTTTGTAGAGGCTTCAAACAATTGGGCTCACAACACTGTCCTTTGTTCTAGACAAGCATAAAGATTTTTAAGCAGAGCAGGATTAAAAAGCAAACTTCAGGGTGGAGAACTTCAGTGTGGTCTGGAAAAATAAGAGAGCCATTGAAGGTCCCAACATTCAAAACCTTTCCACTGGGCCTTCCAGAATTCTATTCCCACCTGTCTTTTCTCAGATTGCTCCCTTTATCTTTTTTGCTCTAAGGAAAGGCTGGCTCCTCCCAGAGGTCACTGCTTCCCTTAGGCTCTTTCCTATGGTACTATTTTTATCCCACAGCCCTGACACCAAAGAATCTGAAGAAGGGAAGTATCTTCCTTGAGTCCTCAATGCCACCTTTAGCCCACTGTTCTTCCCTCTTCCCTAAAGATCCCCAGCCTTGACTCTGAGGTTGTTTTATTATATCACCTTTTCTCCACCATCACTGCACCCACCTGCCGCCTTCCAGATCATGTTTCCTCACTTCCTGATGAGGTTAACTCCTGGCTTTTTGTCACTGTCCCAAAACTATTCAATTTCAATGTCTATGCTGATGAGCTTTCTCAAACCCTTGCCTCTCATTCCCTGAGAATTATTTTCTCCACTGACCTTGCCCTCCATCATATTACACTAACATCATACCCTAGCCTTGACCTCGCCATTACTAATAACAGCAATGCCCTCCTTAATGTCAGTGCCTTGCATTCTACTCTCTGATTACCCCCTCTTATCTTTTCAGCTCTTCTTCCCCTAACTTAACCTCAACACCCCTTCAGCCCCTCTGGGACCTCCAACAAAGTGACCCTGTCAACTATCCACTGAAACTCATGCCCCTGGGTGTCTTCACTCCCTCCTGTACCAAGCTTTTACATGATCAGTTGCTATCATTATTCTCTCTAGTGCACCTCTGGTTCCCCTTCTCTTTTCCCAGTTCCTTGGCAAAATCACAATCCTGAACTAAAGACAACTCTACATATGTTCGGCTCTTCCCTGGTGGCTCAGACGGTAAAAGCCTCTGCCTACAATGTGGGAGACCCAGGTTCAATCCCTGGGTCAGGAAGATCCCCTGGAGAAGGCAATGGCACCCCACTCCAGTACTCTTGCCTGGAAAATCCCATGGACGGAGGAGCCTGATAGGCTACAGTCCATGGGGTCACAAAGGGTCGGACACGACTGAGCGACTTCACTCACTCACATATGTTCTACGTTTTCGCTCAAGTAGCTGAACAAAGTTAAAGGAAAACACACAACTATGGTAACTAGTCCTCGTTTAGTTTCATGACCGTGAACCTCAAATAGCCTTTTAATGTGGGCTGGCAACCATATTCCACTGTCTACACCATCATACCATCCTCTCAATCCATCTCACTCCTTTCTCATTCTCAGTTATGACCTTCCTTCCCAGATTCCAGATAAAACTGAAACAGGGGAAAAGCGAAAGTGAAAGTGGAGTCACTCCAGGCAAGAATACTGGAGTAGGCTGCCAATTCCTTCTCCAGGGGATCTTCCCAACCCAGGGATTGAACCCAGGTCTCCTGCATTGCAGACAGGTGCTTTGCCATCTGAGCCACCAGGGAAGCCCTGAAACAGGGGAAAGAACTTCTCAGACCCTCCTCACACTGCCAGCACCCACACACTCTCCCACCCCATTTGTTATCACAGATAAACTCTTCATGATGCTCTCATGAGAACAGCTCTCATTTCCCTCACGGCTGCTCACATCACAAATTCCCCCATCTCCCCAGCGCCACGGATGATCCGCAGGAGATTGCTATTTTGAAAAGAAACTCTTTTGGCCTCACTTCTCCCCCAGCTGCTGCCCTATTTCTTCACGACCCTTCACAGCAAAACTACTTTTAAAAAGTTGTATATATTCTCAGTATCTGATTCATATGCTTCCGTTCTCTATGAAACCTACTTTAATCAGGGTTTGATCCCCACCACTTCACCAAAATTGCTCTTCTCAAAATCACCATCCATCTCCACTTTACTAAAATCAGAGGTCAATTCTCATTCTTCACCTTACTTGACTTTCAGCAACATATAACTTAGATAATCACTCCTATCTTCGTGTAAGACATTCTTAATTTCCAAGACACATAATTTCTTTATCTCCAGTCTTGCTGGCCAGCTTTCTTTTTCTTTCTCTGCCTTCTTTGCTGGTGGTTCATGTTGAGACCTTTTCTATTGGGGTGCAACAGATTTCAGCCCTTAATCCTCTCCCCCTTCTCCATCTGGTTATCTCTTTTCCTACCATGGCTTTAAACCCCAGTCTCTCAAACTCCAACTATGTTTATCCCACCATCCATGTGGTCTCTTCAGTTGCCCACAGACTTTTGATATTGACCCCATTTCTGCCCTCAAATCCTAAATTCTGCTTTCCCTTCAGCTTTCTCCATATCAGTTGATACCAAACCCATTTACTCAGGTCAAAAACCATAAAGTTGTCCTTAGCTTTCCTTTCTCGCTTATTCCGCATTTAATCTACTGAAATTCTGTTGGCCCAACTTTAAAATACATCCAGGATCCAAATTCTCACCACCACTTCCGCTGCCCTTAGTAAGAGCCACCATATCTTGACTGCATTGTTAAGGGCGGCCTCCTACCTGATCTTCCTCCATTTACCCTCTACCCCAGTGGTCTATTCTCAAATAACAGCCAAACTGATCCTGTTAAAAAATATGTCTGCTTATAGGATTCTTCTGTTCAAAACCCTTTAAGAGCTCCCATTTCAAACAGGGGTCAAAGTCCTTACACGCTCTGCAAGGCCCTGCTCCATCTGACCTCACTGAGCTGATGTGTGCTTCTCATTCCAGGCTCAGGAGTCTCAGTGCTTTTCCTCGGACTGCCAGACTCACTCCTCTATCCTAGGGCCTGTCCCCTGGCTACCCCTGGGCTGGAACGGACCTGCCTATCGACATGGCTCTCTTGCCTTCTAGCACCTTGATCACACATCTTCTCCACAATGTGCCCTACACCTTGAGGACCACCTTATTACAACTGTAACATGCAACCCCCCACCACCTGCTACCCCTTTTTCTTTTATCCATAATATTTATCTTCTTCCTAAACACTATTTACTATGTTTATATATCATCTATCTCCCCCGTATAGTATGTAAACTCTCCAAGAGCAGGGATCTTTGTTTCATTCACTGATGTATTCTAAGTACCTAAAGAGTGTCTGGCAACCAAACAGGCCCTCAATAAAACATTTGCTGAAAGGTCGATAGAGCAATTAGAAAGTGACTGTTATCAGTCAATTATACTTTTAAAAAGCCAGAAAAAATTTTAAGGAACTCTACAGTCATAGTCTGAAAACCAGCTAATGAAGGGTCAGTTCAGTCCTACCCTAAAAATTATTTATGGGAGATACAAAAATAAATATTCCAGAATCCATGACTTTAAAGATCTTATGGTGGAGAGATAGACCATTTCAAAATATTCAAGATTATGGAACAAAATCAGGGTATCCTAGAGAGGCCAGCATGAGCAAGGGTGGAGAGACATGACTCAGCCATCATGTGTCTGGAGAGCTGAGAGAAAGTAAGTCTGATCAGACCTCAAGGTCTGGTTGATGTGCCAACTTGGCTAGACTAGAGTTCCCAGTTATTGGTGAGCACCAATCCAGATGGTGCTGTGAAGGTGACTTAAAGTCCATCACCAGTTACCTTTAAATAAGGGAGATTATCCCACAATGAGGGAGGGGTGCTCATTCAATCAGGCAAAAGGTCTTAAAAGCAGAGCTGAGGCTTCCCTGAAGAGGAAATTGTACCTGTGGACAGCATCCTCCGCTGTGCTCAAGGCTTCCAGTCTGCCCTTCAACAGTCTGTCCTATGGATTTCAGACCTGCTTAGATAGCCCTCATAATCATGTAAGTCGGTTTTTAGTAAAACTCTAGTATAAATCTTCTTCTGGCTCTGCTTTTCTGGTTGAACCTTGGCTGATACATTAGAGTGTAAAGTTTAAGACAGAAAGGAGCAAAAATGGATGAGGAACACTAGGGCCTGGATTATGGTGGGCATTTGTTCCTAACATACTAAGAGTGTTGGCCTTTACCCTGGAATGAATAGGACAAGCAAGATGAATGGCATGGTCACGGATGAAGATGAGTCATTCTGCATTTGGTGTGAAGCATGTACTGTAACAAGAGGCAAGAGGACAAGAGAGATGCTAGAGGTTGGGAAACCATCAGAGTTACCTGTGAGAGAAGTGATAGGAGAATGGAGAAAGCAGGTTGCCATGGAAGTTAGGCAATATGCTTTGGGAAGAAGTGGTGGTCCACTCTGGTTGGGTACGTCAGAAGAGTCTGCCACCCACCAAACTGTGGTGAAAGCGGGTCAATAAGAAGAGCCATGATGGTGTGGATGAGGTGGAAACCAGGCTGCATTGGGTTGACAAGTGGCTGGGAACCCGAGCAAACAAAGGTAGGTTACTCTTTCAGAAATCTGGCTTTGGAGGGACCAGAAGAAGTGGCGGAAGTGAGAAAAGGATGCAGTGTCAAATGAAGATGATTAAAATGAGAAGCTTCAGCCTTCTTCACAAACTGAGGGGAAAGATCAAAGTCCAGGAGAGGAGGGGTGGTCAAGGCCACTGGTGAAGGACACAGCTGAAAGCTCAGTCAAGGACAGTGGGAAGACCATCACCTCCTGACCACCAGAGGAGAGAAGTGAAGGATGGGAGTAGACAGAGGTATATTTGGAGATGCAGAGACCTGTAGTCTCAGGCCCCATGGCCCGTGGGTTTCTCAGTGAGGGTAGGAAGCCAGGGTATCCGCTGAGAGAAAGAAGATGACATGGCAAGAGAAGGAAATGATTTTAGCTGAGACTGGCTGGCCAGCTGAAAGCACATTACACACAGGAATCAGGATTGGGGGAGACATAAAATAACGTGACTTTGGAATTTCCTCACAATGTGCTATTTCCATGAGTCAGAAATAGTGTTCACTTGTTTTTCCTCAGTTTTCAAAACAAAGCCTGGCATATAGCAGGCACTCAAGAAATGTGTTGAGTGAATGAATGAATACTTAAATGAGCCTTCACCCAAATACTTGAGGTTGTAAATACCAACTTTGATATAGACTCACTTTATCATTTTTAAGAAATCACAGGTACTTCCCAGGGCCTTGAAAATTCACATGACTCTAGCTGTCTCCCTTCATCTGAGAAAGAAACACGAGCGAGTCAAGCCACATATCTGAGGCATCAAAGTGGGCATTTTCACCTTGACATTTTCCCTGGGCTGTCTTAGAGCAAAGTATCAAGAAACTGGCCAAATCTCTGTATTGTTTTATTCTACAGTAAACTTTTCTGAACTGAGCAAGTGAATTCACTGGAATTTTCATTTATATTCTACCACAGTAAGTGGAATGTTGCTTTAACCTTTTCCGATACTTCAAGCCCTCTTCCCTCCTATTGGTCTTAGTGACATTTACCACTGATGGAAGTGAAAAGAAGCGGGGAAAAAACCCAAGACTCTTTTAAAAAGTAAGCTTATCTGGAAGCGTGGCAGAATTAGATGACAAAAATATAGCACTGGTGGCCAGGTTGCTGCTAACCCAGGTCCCTGTTGACCCTTCCCCATGCATTACCTGGGTGGAAGACTTTGGTTCTCCCATTAGTGATTCCAGAAGAGCTCGTCTCCATTTTTACTGACCTTCTGCCTGGTGGGAGTGAGGAATGCCTGACCACGGGCAGGCGACGTGACCCTGGGCGGCTTGCCACACTTCGCCGTTGGTGGATTTGCAAACGTTTTTCAGCCCCATGAATAGATAAACTTAAACCTGGAATGAGAAATAGCACCATGATATTGAAGAAGTCGGTTCAGAATAGCTAAAACACCAAATTATTTTCTGGCATAAAATCCAGAAAGCATTCAGTAACTGTTTCACATTCTTAAGAGATCGTAGTAATACTAAAATTGTGGTAGTGACTGATTTTCACATTACATAAATAACTGAATATTGTTTCAGTCAAAAATGGACATCTTCAGTTATTGTGACAAGAGTTTTATACACAGATACAATAAAGTTAAATATTAGAATTATTCCTGAGTCCTGAAAAATATGCAGATAATTGGCATGCTGTTGTCAGGGGGCAATGAGGATTAGAAATTGTTATGATATCTGGAATTTCAATAAAAATCAAATAATTTTTTTCAAAGTATTCATGTATAAGTCAGAATACAGACTGAACTCAGATTTATACCTCTGATAACCTTAGAATGATGTACATATTTAGAGGTATTTTATCTGGGAAATTTTCAGACACACTAAAAGTAAAAGGAATAGTATGATGAACCCCATGCACACACCATCCAGTTTCAATAAATAAAGATCTTTCCAAAAGGCTGAAAAAACTTTCCAATCTTTACCTATTTCATTCCCTTTGTTGCTGGTTTCTTTTTAGGTGCCAGAGTAGTTTGAAGTGAATTCCAGACTTCATGTCAATTTCATCAAAAATAATATTGGATTACATTAACTTACATCAATTATATTGATATGAATTATATATACTGATACATATAAACTATATTTTAAAATTCTAAGCAATCTGGGATATAACAGAGGTATGCAGAGTTATTTTTAAATTTCTCCAAGGAGGAGAGGAGGATATAACCTGGGCCAATTTTTAAATTCTAATGAATTTTAAGAAAGGATGACTCAAATCTGAATGAGGTTTAGTCAGCCAAGGAAAAAACAATAACAATGCAAAAAAAATACATAAAACGTGTAAGGGAGACAAACCTGGGCAGTGCCCATCCAAGCAACAGCCTCAGAGTTCAAGATTTCCAAATGCATGGGCAGACAGCACTGACACACAAATTTTCTCTCCTTTATCCACTTAACTGCCCTTACTCTGACAATGCTCACAGGCAAACTGCAGATTAGGATTTGGCTTCCAGGGCAAGGAGACCGTAATCACACAAGTGTCCCCATCTCCCTGGAAGACAGGGTCCCCTGTGTAGATTAACAGCTGGTATTCTGGGTGTCCATGCATCTACCGCCTCACAAACAGGATACTCTGCCCCATGAACTGTAACTAAGCCTGCAATGCTCTGAGGCTGAAACCTTGTTGTTGGGAGATTCACCCTGGAAAAGCCTGCCATGCTGGGTGGCTGCTCGAGAGACAGCCTGGCAGCCTTCCCCTCCCACTGCATGCCCTGCTCTGATGCACAGCTGCCTGGGCAAGTGTGAGCCTTCCTCCGAGCAGGACTATCACGACAGCAGCCACCTGGCATCCCCACACTCCCTCCCACCGTGATATGCTCCACATTTCCAGAGAGGTGCAAGACAAATGTCTGCAGACCCATAAAGACTCCAGAAGAGGGACTCCCATGGTGATCCAGTGGCTAAGACTCTGTGCTCCCAGGGCATGGGCCCCAGTTTCCACCCCTGGTCGAGGGAGTAGATCCCTCATGAAGCAACTAAACGATTCTGCACACCACAATGAAGACTCAGGATCCCACATGCCACAGCTAAGACCCATGGCAGCCAAATACATTTATTAAAATAAATATTAAAAAAGACTCCAGAAGAATGCAGATAGACTTTCAGGTGACAGATGAAGGGGCTGGGAGAGACGCTTTAAGTCAACATCAGACAGTACACAACAGTCTCAGTCTGCAATAGATGGCTCTCCCAGGACCATATTTTCTTGACCCTTTTCCAAAGATTACTGGGCTGAAGGAACCAGAATGGTGAGTCAGCATGGCACTTCTAGCTCTTATCTAACAACCCCTCAAGGAAACACAAAATGACAGAATTGCGAAGAAAAATTACACAGGAGAAATAAACAGCACAGGTCCTCGAAGTTGTTGAATTCCTGATTTAAAAAATCTAATAAGATGATGGGGAAAAGGTCAAAAATAAAAAAAAATTCACAAGAACTACCAGGAAAAAGTGGATATGAGGAAGATGGGTATTTTATAGGGTAACTGAGGCAAAACCCTTGATATCTGAGCAAAGCCATGTGGGTCCTCCATGAATTAGGAATTCTCAGAGGTACAGACAGAGACTGGACCATCAGCACTCTCCTCACACAGTGGCTGAGTCAATGAAGGAGAGATGTGTAAACAAACAGTACACAAGACAGCAAATACACTCCAGGCTTACAGAAAGCTAACATTTACAGGAGACTCAGCAGTCACACGGAGAAGGGAATGGCAACCCACTCCAGGATTCTTGCCTGGAGAATCCCATAGACAAAGGAGCCTGGGGGGCCGCAGTCCACGGGGTCACAAAGAGGCGGACACGACTGAGTGACTAATAGACACACACACACACGCACAGCAGTCACATCTTCAGAAAGGAACTGTCAGCAAATAAAGTGCATCATCCATCTTGTTCTTAACTTCTTTGGAAGAAAAGTTGATTATCTATTAAACAAGCTCAATATTGATCATTACCCCAATAAGACCTCATCACAACCCTAAAAGACACATTTCTACATTTGAAACTTGAGGCCCAAGACGTGAAGCTACTCACCTAAGGCCACACAACAAGTGAGCAAAGAATCTGAACTCTGATCTTTTCCACTTGAGCATGTAGCCTGATGAATGAGATATCAATCCAAGGGTGAATTGTATGAAGTCAGTAGTGGTTCTGAATAATTTAACGAGGCAGGGTTGGAAGGGAGAGTGTGCTGACACTCCTTTAGACCCAAACTCTATGAAACCATCTGTTCCCCCCTTTTCCATCCATCTGAAATGTCTCCCTGGTTCCTGACTAGTTACCAAACACCTTCAGCAGTAAGAAACTGCCTCTTCCTCCAGAAGCCCTTCCAGCTCCTCTGGCCCAAGTCTACACTCCGGTCTCTTTAAACTTGCCATTAGTTCTGATCACACCATGGCCTTGTACTCTCAGTCACCTGCTGGCAGGCAGATGACCCATTTCTTCCACCAGCTCCACAGTCTCCAAGGACAAGGATCACATGGAGTACTTCTAACTCTCTCCTCAGTTCCCAAGTACCTTCTATACAGAGACGGAGGTGACAATTCCTCTTCTTCAGCTCCTTCTCACTCTGCACATTGGGTCCTGCATGGTGCAAAGACTCCATAGGCACAGGCACAGCAGAGTCAAGAGCTGGTCAAGAAAATGACATGTTCACCTGTGTAAACCATTTTTAATGTAGTGCTTCTGGTTTCATTACACCCTCATCCACTTCCCTAGACAACTTCAGGCCTGAGGCTTGGCTGCTTCCTTCAACTTCAGCATCACTTCTCTCCCACTCAGCTGAAAAGATGGAGCCCAGGGGATATCAAATCTCTCATCTTCCCTCCCTTCTACCCCCAAATATCTTTTAAACATGACTTTTCCTCTTGAGACCTACCATCTATCTTACTTGAAAAAGATCTTAAGTCAGAACCTTGAGAAACACAAATCTTAAGGATGACAAGTATATGGTATGTGGTTAAAATGTGGGTGCTGGACTATTTACAATAGCTAAAATGTGGAATGGGTCATCATGCAAAATCATGGGCTGGATGAAACACAAGCTGGAATCAAGATTGCCGGGAGAAATATCAATAACCTCAGATATGCAGATGACACCACCCTTATGGCAGAGGTGAAGAACTAAAAGAGCCTCTTGATGAAAGTGAAAGAGGAGAGTGAAAAAGTTGGCTTAAAGCTCAACATTCAGAAAACGAAGATCATGGCATCTGGTCCCATCACTTCATGGCAAATAGATGGGGAAACAGTGGAAACAGGGGCAGACTTTATTTTTCTGGGCTCCAAAATCACTGCAGATGGTGATTGCAGCCATGAAATTAACACTTACTCCTTGGAAGGAAAGTTATGACCAACCTAGATAGCATATTGAAAAGCAGAGACATTACTTTGCCAACAAAGGTCCATCTCATCAAGGCTATGGTTTTTCCAGTAGTCATGTATGGATGTGACAGTTGGACTTTAAAGAAAGCTGAGTGCCCAAGAATTGATGCTTTTGAACTGTGGTGTTGGAGAAGACTCTTGAGATTCCCTTGGACTGCAAGGAGGTCCAACCAGTCCATCCTACAGCAGATCAGTCCTGAGTGTTCATTGGAAGAATTGATGCTGAAGCTGAAACTCCAATACTTTGGCCACCTGATGCAAAGAGCTGATTCATTTGAAAGAACCTGATGCTGGGAAAGATTGAAGGCAGGAAGAGACAGGGACAACAGATGGTTGGATGGCATCACCTACTCAATGGAGATGAGTTTGAGTAGGCTCCGGGAGTTGGTGATGGACAGGGAGGCCTGGCGTGCTGCAGTCCATGGTGTCATGAAGAGTCTGACACGACTAAGTGACTGAACTGAACTGAACTCCTAACTCTAAGTTCTCTTTCCCTCCTTGTTCCCAAAGGTGGGGGTACTCACTTCCCGGGGCTACTGTAGCAAATTACAGTAACTGTGGTGGGTTGAAACAACAGAATTTTATCTTACAGTCCTACAGACTAAAAGCCTGAAATTAAGGTGTTTCTCATAGCTGTGAAAAGAAATCTATTCCTTGCCTCTTTCAGCATCTCACGGATGCCAGCTGTCCTTGGTGTTCTCTGCCTTGTGAGCACATCACTGTGATGTCTGTCTTTACTGTCATATCACCTCCTCCTCGGCGCTCGTGTCTATCTCCCTCCACCGCTCATCCTTTTAAGGATGCATGTGATGGCACTTTGGGCCCACTTGGAAAATACAGGCTAATCTCTTCATCTCAAGATGCTTAGCAGCAAACTCATCAGCAAACAAGATCCCATCTGCAAAGTCTTTCCAAATGTCACATTCACAGGTTCTGGGGATTAGGACATGGCTGTATATTTTGAAGCCATAATCAGAGTGAGGGTTTCCCAAGGTTCTGATGTGGGTCTTCTCTTTCTCTCCATCTTCTCACACATTCCGTGTCTCCAGCTGACAACTATGTGTGGTCATCTTCCAAGTGATTCTTACTTTGATCTGTCTCCTAAATTTCAAGCCATCTTTCCCACCATGCTTGAGTTTGCTCTTGGGAAATTCAACAGGTCCGTCCACAGAACACAGCAAGTGTTTAACGTACTGATAAAGCAAAGCTTAGATTCCTTCTAAGTTCCTTATATATTTTCTTTGTTTGCAAAAATTCTAACTGAAATGTAAGCATTTTGCTCAATAAAATACAACTCTTCCATGGTCTTTGTTCCCGGCTTACTCCCAAACTGCACTCTGGCCACATTGTGCGATAGAAGGGTGCCTATGTAGAAGTGATTTGCTTTCGTCTAAATGTCATTCCTGTGATTCAGAGGCGCTCTATGCCACAGGAACATCTGGAGCTCTGTCAATGTTTTACAACCTGCAGCAACAGCGCCAATGTGTTGCATCTCTCTCCTTGTCATTTCTTAGATCAACTATGTTTCAAGACACCGAAAAACCATGTTTTGAATATCACCATAAGCTAAATATGACTCAACTATTCCTAATTAAAAAATAATACGTGAAAAGGGATATTTATTTCTAGTTTTCTCTATTTCTCAGATTTAACTACTAAGGTAGAGAACAAATCCATCTCCAGAGGCCTGATGACAGAACTTGCTGCAGCCCAGCCTTCCTCCATCACACCATCCACAACACGTCTACTCCTATTTGATCTTCCGTCATTGGAACAGGCTATCTGATGGGTTGGCATCCGTATATTCACAAACCTGGCAGTACCAACACATCAAAACCAGGAAGGACTTCCTGCCAAGTTGCTGTTATTTGTAATATTGTGACAGTTGTCTGTCTAAAGCCACACTGCCTTGGCATTCAAGCACTTTGAAAGGAGACCAAAATGCTAAGGACTAGATATGACACTATCCAGACTTAGCTTTTGGTTCAGTGTCTATACGAAGTACTTACAGAATCAGAAAAGATAAGAGCCTGAAACAACATTCAAGTGTTAATTAAAGTGCTAGGGATAAAATAATAGGGTTTCTCTCCTGCAAACCCACTTCTAGATTCTTTATAGCCTTTTCGGTAATTTTTTTCTCTTCTATGGGACTTAGAGTCTCCTTCTCCCCCCTTGCTACAGAATTCTTCTAGAAGGACTTCATTTTAGGAAACTACAGTGACACAGTAGATGACTAACCCCAACTCTTCATAATTTTTCTCTGCCATGTGGCCCATCAGTGCTTTCCAGTAAAAAAGGAAGTGCATTCCCTGTTCTGTTCATTCTGGACCTGGTCATTATGATCTGCTTCAGCCAAGGCAATGTTAGCAGACATGATGAAAACATAGACATAAAATGTGCTCAAATGGTGATGGCTGAGTTACTTCTTCCCTGCTCTCTGTCTCAGGACTTCTTAGGGCCCAAGGCAATCTGCACCTGTCAGGTGGTCCCTTTCCCATGGCTCCAACTCTGCTGGGCTCTAATGCTATCCTCGCCTCTTTAGACACTGTAAAGACCTCCCCAGATGGTTCAGCAGGTAAAGAATATACCTGTAATACAGGAGATACAGGAGATGTAGGTTCAATGACTGGGTCAGGACGATCCCCTGGAGGAGGAAATGGCAACTCCAATATTTTTGCCTAGGAAATCCCATGGACAGAGGAGCCTTGTAGGCTACAGTCCATGGGGTTTTAAAGAATCAGACATGACTGAGCTGTTGGTAGACCCTGGGCGCTTTACTGCCTCGTACTAATGTCCTCAACCCAACCGCTCTTTGCAACAGAGAAAGTCCTTTTACTAAAATCTGCTCATTAATTCAAATGCTGTTTTTACCTGAATTTTGATGACAGTGTTGTGCAAATCCATCTCCCTCAGTTTTAACAGTTAAAGGTGGTACATTCTCGTAACTCAGTAACATCACTGAAAACTTCTTTGGAAGGTTCTCAAACACTTCATGATTGTTATCCTTCATTTTTATTCCCCAAGACTGTCTCATTTCATCTCATCCTGTGATATTTGACTTATTTTAAATCACCACATTTTCACTCAGAGAAACAATGAGAGAATGACTATGAATGTCTTGTCATTTTGTGGAAGTTCAAGGGCTTTCCTTGTGTTTCACACACTTAGGCACAAGGTACTCTCTACCTCCAGCCCCACCCCCAGCCCCCACACAGATAGATATAAAACTTATCAGAAAACTGTTACAGGTGATATTTAAGGAGCAAAAAGATGGATATAGGCATTTGGAAATATGCAGTTTGAAATTTATATCTTGGAAAAGAGTTCTTTTTAAATCTTCAATTATCTCTAAGAAGCCAGTAAAGCACCTCTGCTTTCTCCAAAAGGACTTTACTTATTTCATATTTTTCATAATGATATGGTTAAATGCTATCACACTCCAGGTATACAGTGTTAGGGATAGGTGACAAAAATAGCTATGTAGAAACCAGGTACATACCTTACATGGGGAAACCCATACTTGGTGCAAACATATACACTGAAATCCCAAATTTCAGTGGAACCACTTATTAAATATTACCAATCAAGCGACTTAAATAGTATAAGAGTACTATTTTATAAAATCACTGGACTCAACTTTATCTTGGCAGTCAAAAGAAAAAGCTTCTAGAAGTGAAACACATGATGGTTTACTATCAGTAACATCAAATGATAAGCATTAACCCCTAGAGGGAACAGTGTTTTACGTAAGATGTTAGTCATTTAGCAAGTGAGTAAAATTTAGTTAAAAAGAATTTTTTACATTACAATTTATTTCTATCAACAACTAGTGAGCCTTACATGTCAGGCCCAAGGACAAAAATGAGGATAATGAAGGCTGAATCGATGTCTGTAAGAGGATGCTATCACAAAGGGAAAAGTTACGCAGAAGCAACTCTGATAGCAGCAAGATGTGAAAGGTCCATAAGGAAGGTACAGCTCAGAATATGTACACTTGAAGAGGAAAGAAGGCTCAGCACCCTTTTCCTGTAGAAACAGATAAAAAAAATTGGGGGCTTTGCAGGCCATATGGTCCTATTGCAACTACAACTACTCATTTCTACTATGGTAGGCCCAAAGCAGCCACAGATGATGTGTAAGTGAATGTGTAGCTGAATTCCAACAAAACTTCACTTAAAAAAAAACAGGTGATGGGCTGAATTTGGTACACGGGTTGACTTGGAAAGTTAAGAAGAGGGCTGTTACAGAAGGCTTCACAAGGAGGGTGGTATTGTCACCCAGCCTAGATTGCTGGACAAGTTTCTAAAAGGCAGCGATGGAGGGAAAGAGCATTCCGAGGGGCATGAAAGGACAGAGTCAATTCAGGCAATGAAAAGGTGTCCAGTCTCAAGCATATGTAATATATATGACCATTAACACTGGCTGATCAGACTGAATGTAATAATCATGACACCTTTTGTATGGATTAAATTTTAGAGAATCTGAGCCTTGAACGTTGTATGAAAGAGTATAATCTTCATTCTAAGACAATGAGGAATCACTGATGGTATGTGAGCAAGGTGGGGGGTACATCACCAGAGCAGGGATTTAAGAAGACTCCTCGATTTCATCCTGTGCAACAGATTATTGATAAGAGTCATAGGGGCCTGGATCAGAGTAGTGACAGGAGGGACACAAACAGATTGAAGAGACAGACTGAGAGCAGATTCTGTAGAACTGGATAACCTTTTTAATGTTTACAGGTGAGAGGAAAGAATCAAGATTAACTTTGGATCTGAAGATAGTAAAAGAAATAAAAACATGGATGGGATATTTTGATAGGCAAGATGCAGGCAACAAAATGGGTTCAGCTTTGGATATACTGGGTCTCTGGATTCCTGAGATATCAAAATAAAATGTTCACTCAGCACTGCCAGAAATAAAGGTGTGGAGTTTGGACATGCTTCCAGCTGGAGTTCTTTGCTAGAGGTGAATGAATAGTGAAGCTCTGAGAGAGCCTGCAACTTCTAGAGAAGAGAGAGATCACAGATAAAACCTGGAGGGAACTTCTAGAGGGAGAATAACCCAAAATAATAGCAACAATAGTCAGCATTGGCTGAGGGTTAACCATGTACCAGATATTGTTCTAAGAGTAATAAACATATTACCTCCTTTAAGCATTGTGTCAATCTTACATGGTATTAATACATGCACATTCTTTATCCCCATGTGATAGAAGAGAAAATTGAGGTATAGAAATAGTGAGTAATTGACCAAAGGTTACAAGTAAGTGGCACAGCCAGAATTTGAACCCAGGCAACCCGGCTAGCCTTCCCAGCAATGCTGCATGCAGCAAGAGAAGGGAAACAAGAGAATGATATGCTCAAGGAAGGCCGAAGAAAGGGAGAGCCGAGAAAAGAAAGGATTCACATGGACTGAGACAGAAATGGATGCCAAAATGCAAGAAGCTAAAGAGTGAGAAGAAAAAACTTGGAAGAAAAGTTATGACCAACCTAGATAGTATATTCAAAAGCAGAGACATTACTTTGCCGACTAAGGTCCGTCTAGTCAAGGCTATGGTTTTTCCTGTGGTCATGTATGGATGTGAGAGTTGGACTGTGAAGAAGGCTGAGTGCCAAAGAATTGATGCGTTTGAACTGTGGTGTTGGAGAAGACTCTTGAGGGTCCCTTGGACTGCAAGGAGATCCAACCAGTCCATTCTTAAGGAGATAAACCCTGGCATTTCTTTGGAAGGAATGATGCTAAAGCTGAAGCTCCAGTACTTTGGCCACCTCATGCGAAGAGTTGACTCATTGGAAAAGACTCTGATGCTGGGAGGGACTGGGGGCAGGAGGAGAAGGGGACGACCCAGGATGAGATGGCTGGATGGCATCACAGACTCGATGGATGTGAGTCTGGGTGACCTCCGGGAGATGGTGATGGACAGGAAGGCCTGGTGTGCTGCGATTCATGGGGTCGCAAAGAGTCGGACACGACTGAGTGACTGAACTGAACTGAAAGAGTGAGAAGAACACAGGGAGCGCAGACAGTAAATCCAGTACTCTGAATGCAAAACCTGTGGCAGACACAATAATGGTTCCCCTAAAACAGCCAAGCCCTAACCCCCGAAACCTGTGAATACCTTACTACATGTGGCAAAAGGGACTTCACAGATGCGAATGAGGACTCTGGCAGAAATTATCCTGGGTTATCCAGGAGGGCACCATTTAATCACAGGAGTCCTTACAAGCAGAGAACCTTTTGTGGCTGGAGTCAGAGAGACACGTGCCGCTGGCTCACTGAAGGAGCCATGGAATGTGGCAGCTCTAGAAGTGGGAAAGTCAAGGACACCGATTCTCCACCAGTCACAAGACGGAGCATAGCTCCGCTAACAATTCAATTCTAGCCACATGAGACCCGCATCTGACCTCTAACTTGCAGAACTTTAAGATTATAAATTTCTGTAATTTTAAGCCAAAGTGTATGGTTAATTATTACCACAGCAATAGAACACTAATTCAGCTTCCCATCCCTCCCCAATCTGATTAATATTCTTGATAATGATTCTAAGACCCACCCACGTCAGCCCACCCCTGGCCATGGCCACAGACAATGGGCAATCCCCTAGTCAGCACAAGCTCCCCAACATCTAGGGCAAGGCATTGATAGGCCAGGGAAGGAGGGAGATGGGGAAACTAGCCCTGCCTGAATCTCCTTAATCAATACTTAATTTAACTAACCAAGAAACAAATGCTAATTCAAAGAGGTCAAAGAATTTATCAAAGCTAACTCGAGAATGCAGCCCACTAATCATTTACTGATTACAGCTCGATGTTAATAATGGTGCAGTTAGATTTTCAGCCATATGATGTGCTTCTACAACCCTTTGACAGATGTTAACAAAAAAAAACAGCAACAAAATGGCATTAAATTATACAAGACAAAAATAAATTACACAAGACTTTGAAATGTAACTTTTAAATGGAATTTAATGATAATTTCAAAGGAATAATGAAGGTTATTTATATGATTGAGTTATAAAGTTGATCTCAACTAATTTTGGTGCTAGCAAATACATTTCTGATAGAGTTAATAATTAATGACAGCTTCTGGCAAAACAACAACANAAAAAAAAAAAAAAGGAAAACAACCAAAAAACCTGTATTTTAATGCCCTTTTGAAATGGCCTAAATTATTGTAAAAAACAACAACAACAAAAAAAAGCTTTAACCATTTTTCTTAAGTAAATATTTGTTTGAAATAAGTTACCCCTGTGCCAAAATATTTAGCAAAATAATTTGCTCAAAACAAGGCATATTCACTATTCTCATTCTGTATGGTCTTTCAAAACTTGTTTGGTCATCATTATTGGTGGTGATTTAGTCACTAAGTTGTGTCCGACTCTTGTGACTCCATGGACTGTAGCCTGCCAGGCTCCTCTGTCCATGGGATTCTCCAGGCAAGAATACTAGATCTCCTTCTCCAGGGGATCTTCCTGACCCAGGGATTGAATCCAGGTCTCCTGCATTGAAGGCAGATTCTTTACCAACTGAGCTATAAGGGAAGNCATGGGATTCTCCAGGCAAGAATATTGGATCTCCTTCTCCAGGGGATCTTCCTGACCCAGGGATTGAATCCAGGTCTCCTGCATTGAAGGCAGATTCTTTACCAACTGAGCTATAAGGGAAGCCCTTGAAAGCCTGTCCCTAAAGCCAAGCCTCAGTATATTAATGAATCAAGTGACTGGAATCAGGTATGTATACTTTCATAACAATGTGAATATCATAAGCCTTAGCTAACCATGGTTTACAAGTACCTTATTCAGTAAATGTGGGATGACAGCAAGGTCAGGTTTCACAGAAAATAAGGAAGGGAGAAATAAACACAGCATTAACATTGTTTTTAAGTATATGTCTCCTAGTGGCTGCTGATCTCCAAATTTACTAGCATTAAATACCTGCTGTAGTGGGCAAACTCTCTCTTAGATTGTTTTTCAGTCACCCAGTTGTGTCCAATTCTTTGCAACCCCATTGACTGCAGCATGCCAGGCCTCACTGTCCCTCACCATTTCCTGAAGTTTGCCCAAGTTCATGTCCATTGCATCGGTGATGCCATCCAGCCATCTCATCCTCTGACATCTCTCTTAGATTAAAGATCAGCAAACTATGGCTCATGGGCCAAATCTGACCAATTGCCAGTTTTTGTAAAGAAAGTTTAATTGGAACTCAGCCACAGATATGTTTACACATCACCTATGAATGTTTTTGTACTACAACAGAGTTGAGCAGTTGTGACAAAGACTGTTTGGCTCTCAAAAAAGAAATACTTACTATCTGGCTCTTTACAGAAGTTTGCCTACTGGTGATCAACACCACTAAGATATTTGGAAAACACTGCTCAGGTATTGTGACTAATTGACACAAACTATCTCCTTAAATGTTTTAAAGACAGTAATCTGCTTGAAATTTCAAACCTTAACAGCTTGAATGTTCATAGACTTTTGCACTTCCTTCCTCTTTTATTCGGTGAGGCATGGCAAAGTAACTCCCATTGCTGCTTGGTGTTTTTCCAAACTAATGTGGAAGCTGGGAACCTGTTTTGGGGGGTTATAGGTAACAACAGGAAGAGCATAAACACAGTTCCAATAGACCACAAAAAGCCTTATATGCTCCAGTAGATAGATACCATATCACATCTATCCACACTATTACATCTAATATATAATAACTATATTAAATAATATTAAATTGTTATTAAATAACATAATAATTAAATAATATTTAATAATAATTGTATTGTGTTATTCATGGAAACTGGCCTGAATTGAGTGCAATGGTAACAACGGCTCACACTGAGGCACTGTGGCAAAGAACAGAGATTTAGGATGCAGATTGCTTGGGTTCAAATCCTGCCTATGTCACTACCAACTGTGTTCTTAATTAGCTTCTAGGGGCCTCAGTTTCCTTATATAAAATGGGGATAACAGTACTATCTACCTCATAGAATATAGCAGTTCTGGGCACATAGTGAATTCCATTAAAAAGTATTGATTATTTACAGCAATATATTAACAATCTTACTATTGAGAATGTGATTAGTGGTTAAGAGTATAGGCTCTACAGTCTACCTAGGTTGGCCTGTATTCTGGTTCTACTCCTTTCTGGCTGTGAGAATTTGGACATGACCCAATGGGGGGATAATAGTAACACCTACCCTTGGGCTGTTTTGAGGATTATTTGAGTTAATACATATAACACTGCCTGACAGAGTATATACTCAATAAATGCTAACTATTTTTATTATTAATATTTTCATCACCATGTAACTTACCTGATGATAAATGTTCTACATTATGAGGCACTATTATCAATACCATTTTAAGGAGACAGGAACTTAGACATAAGACAGTAACTGGTTTCATTCACAGAATGATGTAACTGGGAACTGAGGAGACCTTTGGGTCTACATAACAATAGAAGCTGATTTCTTTAAGGGAAAACAGGCTGATTAAGAAACAGAAGAATTTTATAGTTTCTGGCCTTACGTTTAGATCTTTAATCTATTTTGAGTTTATCTTTGTGTACTGTGTTAGGAAGTGTTCTAATTTTGTTCTTTTACATGTAGCTGTCTGGTTTCCCCAGCACCATTTATTGAAGAGGCTGTCTTTGGCCCATTGTATATTCTTGCCTCCTTTGTCAAAAATAAGGTACCCAGAGGTCGCTCAGTTCAGTCACTCAGTCGTGTCCGACTCTGCGACCCCATGAACTGCAGCACACCAGGCCTCCCTGTCCATCACCAACTCCCAGAGTCCACCCAAACCCATGTCCATTGAGTCGGTGATGCCATCCAACCATCTCATCCTCTGTCATCCCCTTCTCCTCCTGCCCCCAATCTTTCCCAGCATCAGGGTCTTTTCAAATGAGTCAGCTCTTTGCATCAGGTGGCCAAAGCATTGGAGTTTCAGCTTCAATATCAGTCCTTCCAATGAACACCCAGGACTGATCTGCTGTAGGATGGACTGGTTGGACCTCCCTGCAGTCCAAGGGAATCTCAAGAGTCTTCTCCAACAACACAGTTCAAAAGCATCAGTTCTTGGGCACTCAGCTTTCTTTATAGTCCAACTTTATAGTCCGTACATGACCACTGGAAAAACCATAGCCTTNTGCTTCTTCCAGCCCAGCGTTTCTCATGATGTACTCTGCACAGAAGTTGAATAAGCAGGGTGACAATATACAGCCTTGACGTACTCCTTTTCCTATTTGGAACCAGTCTGTTATTCCATGTCCAGTTCTAACTGTTGCTTCCTGACTTGCATATAGGTTTCCTAAGAGGCAGGTCAGGTGGTCTGGTATTCCCACCTCTTGAATTTTCCACAGTTTATTGTGATTCACACAGTCAAAGGATTTGGCATAGTCAATAATGCAGAAATAGATGTTTTTCTGGAACTCTCTTGCTTGTTCCATGATCCATTGGATGTTGGGAATTTGATCTCTGGTTCCTCTGTCTTTTCTAAAACCAGCTTGAACATCAGGAAGTTCACAGTTCACGTATTGCTGAAACCTGGCTTGGAGAATTTTGAGCATTACTTTACCTGTAGGTGCATGGGCTTATTTTGGGGCTTTCTATCTTGTTCCATTGGTCTATATTTCTGTTTTTGTGTCAGTACCATACTGTCTTGATGAGTGTAGCTTTGTAGTATAATCTCAAGTCTGGAAGGTTGATTCCTCTAGCTCCATTCTTCTTTCTCAAGACTGCTTTGGCTATTTGGAGTCTTTTGTGTTTCCATATGAATTGTGAAATTTTTTGTTCTAGTTCTCTGAGAAATGCCATTGGTAATTTGATAGGGATCACTTTGAATCTGTAGATTGCATTTGGTAGTATAGTCATGTTCACAATATTGATTCTTCCTACCCAGAAATATGGAATATCTCTCCATCTGTTTATGTCATCTTTGATTTCTTTCATTAGTGTCTTATAATTTTCTGTGTACAGTTCTTTTGTCTCCTTGGGTAAGTTTATTCTTAGATATTTAACTATTCTTGTTACAGTGGTGAATGGGATGATTCTGTAATTTCTCTTTCTGATCTTTCATTGTTCAGTTCAGTTGCTCAGTCATGTCCAACTCTCTGCGACCCCATGAATCACAGTATACATAAATGAAAGTGATTTCTGTGTATTGATTTTGTATACTGCAACTTTGCTAAGTTCACTGATTAACTCTAGTAATTTTCTGATACTATCTTTAGGGTTTTCTTTTCTTTTTTTTTTTTTTTTTAGGGTTTTCTATATACGGTATTGGAGAAGGAAATGGCAACCCACTCCAGTAGTCTTGCCTGGAAAATTCCATGGACAAAGGAGCCTGGTAGGATATAGTCCATGGGGTCTCGAAGAGTTGGATATGACTGAGCAATTTCATGACTTCACGATATACAGTATCATGTCATCTGCAAACAGTGAAAGCTTTACTGCTTCTTTTCCAACCTGGATTCCTTTTATTTCTTTTTCTTCTCTGATTGCTGTAGCTAGGACTTCCAGAACTATGTTGAATAACAGTGGTGAAAGTGGACACCTTTGCCTTGTTCCTGATCTTAGGGGGAATGCTTTCAGTTTTTCATCATTGAGAATAATGTTTGCTGTAGGCTTATCATATAGGCTTTTACTATGTTAAGGTAGATTCCTTAATGCCCATTTTTTGAAGAGGTTTAATCCTATAACTCTTAGTGGAAAACACAAGCAGAACACTCAATGACATAAATCAAAGCAAGATCCTCTATGACCCACCTCCTACAGTAACGGAAATAAAAACAAAAGTAAACAAGTGGGACCTGATTAAACTTAAAAGCTTTTGCACAGCAAAGAAAACTATAAGCAAGGTGAAAAGACAACCCTCAGAATGGGAGAAAATAATAGCAAATGAAACAACTGACAAAGGATTAATTTCCAAAATATATAAGCAGCTCATACAACTCAATACCAGAAAAACAAACAACCCAATCAAAAAGTGGGAAAAAGACCTAAACAGACATTTCTCCATAGAAAATATACAGGTGGCTAACACACACATGAAAAGATGCTCAACATCACTCATTATTAGAGAAATGCAAATCAAAACTACAATGCAATATCACATCACACCTGTCATCATCAAAAAGTCTACAAACAATAACTGCTGGAGGGGGTGTGGAGAAAATGGAAGGCTCTTGCACTGTTGATGGGAATGTAAATTGCTATAGCCACTATGGAAATTCCTTAAAAAAACTAGGAATAAAACCACCATATGACCCAGCAATCTCACTCCTAGTCATATACCCTGAGGAAACCAGGGTTGAAAAAGACACATGTATCCCATTGTTCATTGCAGCACTATTTACAATAGCTAGAACATGGAAGCAACCTAAATGTCCACTGACAGATGAATGGATAAAGAAGTCATGGTACATATACACAATGGAATATTATTCAGCCCTAAAAAGGAATGCATTTGAGTCAGTTCTAATGAAGTGGATAAACCTAGAACCTATTATACAGAGTGAAGTAAGTCAGAAAGAGAAAGATAAATATTGTATTCTAAAGCATATATACGGAATCTAGAAAAATGGTACTGAAGAATTTATTTACAGAGCAGCAATGGAGAAATAGACATAGAGAACAGACTTATGGACATGGGGAGAGGGGAGGAGATGGTGAGATGTATGGAAAGAGTAACATGGAAACTTACATTACCATATGTAAAATAGATAGCCAATGGGAATTTACTGTATGACTCACGAAACTCAAACAGGGGCTCTGTATCAACTTAGAGGGTTTGAATGGGGAGGGAAATGGGAGGGAGGTTCAAAAGGGAGGAGATATATGTATACTTATGGCTGATTCATGTTGAGGTTTGACAGAAAACAATAAAATTCTGTAAAGCAATTATCCTTCAATAAAAATAAATTAATTGAAAAAAAGGAAAGAAACAGAGAAGAAATGGGACTAAGGTAGCAACACTGGAGGTTCCCGAATTTCCTTCCTCAGGGAGCAAGTCTCTCTAAGAGGGATCCAGAAACTAGCTGAGTGACTCCTATATATTGGGCAAAAGAGAAAATATCACATCAAAACAGGTGCGAAAGACTGAGACACATTCACACCATAACTCCCATACCTGGGAGAGCATCATACAATCAGCAGGGAACCCTCAACTCTCAGTCACTCCCTGAAGAGTGCACGGTTTGGACCACACACCTAGTGCCCCAACTTTTAAGGCTCCCACCCAAGGCAGAGACTCCCCAAACCCCTTTCTCTTGTAACCCTTTAGGCTTGAAGTCTGTTTTGTCCAATAGAGGTATGGCTATGCTGGCTTCTTTCCATTTCTGTTTGCTTGGAATGTTATCTTCCAACATTTTCCTTTTAGCTTATGTGTGTTTCTAAAATGGGCAGAATATTGTTGGGTCTTTCTTTTATTAATCTATCCAGCCTTTCTGGTGCTTTTTAATTAGTTAGTTCAATCCATTTACACTTAGTGTGATTATATGTAAGGATTTACTACTGCCATTTTATCTTTTGCCTTCTGTTTCTCTCTCCATTGTTTCTTTTTCCTTCTGTTTCTGGGTACCTTTATAAGTTGGTGATTTTCTATGGTGATTCTCTCCCTCCTCACCTTTTAAAATATTGTGTCTTAAAAAAATAAAATAAAATAAAATAAAATATTGTGTCTTTAGATTTATGCTTTGGGGTTACCACAAGGTTTACATAAAATGTCTTATAGATAAAATAGTCCTTTTTCTGCTGATAGCAATTTATCTTCATTCACCTATAAGGGTTCCATCCTTTTATACTTCCCTTTTTATATTTTTGATTCTGTAATTTCATTACTAAGCAGTAGTAGTCACTATTATTTTTTAAGCTTAATATATTATTCTTATAAAAGAGTTAATGTTCTAATTCTATTTATCATCTTAATCAGAGCTTTGGGTGATTTCATGTTTTTATTTCAGCTTGAAGAGCTCTGTTCAACATTTTTTGTAAAGCAGTTCTAATGTTGGAAAATCCCTCAGCTTCTGTTTGTCTGGGGAAAGATTTATCTCTCCTTCATATTTGAAGGATAATTTTGCTGGATAGAGTGTTCTTGGCTGGTAGTTTTTATATTTAAATATTTTGAACATGTTATTCCCCTCTCTCCTGGCCTGTAGAGTTTCTGTTGTTTTTGTTGTTTGGTTGCTAAGTCGAGTCCAACTCTTTTGCAACCCTATATACTGTAGTCTCCCAGGCTCCTCTGTCCATGAAATTTCCCAAGCAAGAATGCTGGAGTGGGTTGCCATTTCCTTCTTTAGGCAGAACTTCGGCTGATAGCTTAATGGAGAGTTCCTTTGTGGGTTACTGTCTTTTATTCCTGTCTACCTTTAAAATCCTTTAACCTTGACTTCCGACAGTTTTAATATAATGTATCTTGGAGATACATAATAAGGTGTTCTATTAGCTTTATGGACTTCTAGATAGAGTTTCTTTTCTAGGTTTGGGAAGTTCTAGGGTATCATTTCTATAAATAAACCCTGCCCCATTTTCCCTCTTCTTCTGGGATACTCATTATACTTATGTCGGCTTTTCTTACAGGGTTTTCTTCATTTTTAAGTCTTAGTTTTCTCTCTTCCATCTGAATCATTGCTATATTTCCATCATGCTGCTGCTGCTGCTAAGTCGCTTCAGTTGTGTCTGACTCTGTGTGACCCCATAGACGGCAGCCCAGCAGGCTCCTCTGTCCCTGGGATTCTCCAGGCAAGAATCCTGGAGTGGGTTGCCATTTCCTTCTCCAGTGCATGCACGCATGCTAAGTCACTTCAGTCGTGTCCGACTCTATGGACAGCAGCCCACCAGGCTCCTCTGTCCACAGCATTCTCTAGGTGACCCTATGGACAGCAGCCCACCAGGCTCCTCTGTCCACAGCATTCTCTAGGCAAGAATACTGGAGTGGGTTGCCATTTTCTTCTCCATATTTCCATCATGGAGCTTCTAATTCTCTCTTCAATTATGATCTGCTCTATTTCTAATGCATTATAAAGCATTCTCCATCTCATTTGAGTTCTTCAGCTCCAGAACTTGTATGGACCTTTTTTAGAATTTCAGTGTCTTTGGTAAAGTACTTCTTCCATTTGCTAATTTTATCCCTGAAACCATTTGTAGCACTTTTCTAAGTTTTCCTATAGCTCACTGAATTTCTTCATAACAGCTATTTTAAATTCCTTGTCAGTTATATCACAATATTCTACATTTTTTGTTTCAGTTGCCAGAAAATTGTCATTTTCTTTTTGTGACATCACATTACCATGATTTTTCATGGGGTTTGAGAAGAAGTGCCTCTGCGGCTGATTTGAAGTAGCAGACACATTCCTTACTTAGATAAGGTTTTGTTTACTTTGGTTCTAACAGTTCAACAGGCTGGTGGTTAGGTGCCTTCATTTTATTTTTAGAGGGTAGCACGATAGCACAAGTTTTGCTTTCCTTACCACTAAGGTAAGGAAAGGATAGGAAATTGCAACCCACTCCAGTATTCTTGCCTGAAAAATTCCACGGACAGAGGAGCCTGGCGCGCTACATCCTTGGAGTCGGAGAGTTGGACACAACTGAGTGACTGGGCACTCAAGGAAAGAATGCATTAACAAAGCAAGAGGTGCTGGCAGAGCAGGAGAGGGATGCACACAGTACTTGGGACTTTGGGGGTGCCCACAACCTGGTAGGGTGCTCCTCAGGTCAGGGAACCCCAGAGCTCCATGGGCAGTTATCTTATCTCCTAGAGCAAACACCAGAAGATGCTTTCCTTCGGTTCTTTCTTGTCTGGCTGCTTTCCCTACCCCACCCCCAGTCATTGCAGTCTCTCTTTAGAGAGAGCAGCTGCTCCCTCCAGCTGCAGCGCACATGGCTAGGCAGACACACATTCATCAACTCACCCTCGACCTCATCTGCTGGAGAGGTTGCATCGGCTCACTGCCAATCACCTTCTCTGCTGTCACTACGTCTTGCATCACTAGGTCCACCAGCTCTCCCCTCAATCTGCTGCCTCCTCTGGAGTTTAGTCCACTAACTTTCAGTCCACTAACAGATGGATAGATGTCTCAGATTCTGCTATGCTGTGCACAGGCTTTTTTCTTTTTTTTGGTTATGGAGTATATAAGCACTCATGCAACAAGAACAACGCAACAGCAAAAAACAAGCAGTAACCTAATTAAAAAGTGAGCAAAGGACCTGAATAGACATTTCTCCTAAGAAAACATACAAATGGCCAAAAAGTCCATAAAAAGATACTCAACCTCACTCATCATCAGGGGAATGCAAATCAAAACCACAATGAGATATTATCTCATGCCTGTTAGGATACCTAATATCAAATAAACAAGAGATAACAAATGCTGGTGAGGATGTAGAAGAAAAGACTCCTATATGCTGTTGGTGGGAATGTAAATTGACACAGCCACTATGGAAAGCAATATAGAGGTTTCTCAGGAAATTAAAAATAGAACTGCTATATGATCCAGCAACCCCATTTATGTACACTTCCAAAGGAAACAAAATCATTTTCTCAAAGAGACATCTGGTGCACCCCTATTTTCACTGCAGCATGATTTACAATAGTCAAGACATGGAAACAACCAAGACAATGTCACTGATGGATGAATGGAGAAAGAAAATGCAGTATATATACACAATGGAATATCATTTAGCTAAAAACAGGAAATCCTGCTATGTACAGGAGATGTACAAACCTCAAGGGAATTATGCTAAGTGAAATAAATCAGACGGTAAGGCAAATACATATGATCACACTTATATGTATAATCTAAAAATACCCAAATTCATAGAAGCAGAGTAGATTTGTGGTTGCCTAGAGGTTAGGGGCTGGGAAAATATGGTGAGGTGGTAAATTTTCAGTTCTAAGATGAATAAGGTCTGAGGCTGTAATGTAAAACATGGTGAGTATAATTGATAATACTGTACTAAAGAATTAAAATTTACTAGGAAAGTAGAACTTAAGTGTTCTCATCAAGAAAAAAACAGAAAAACAAATTTGAATCTGTGAGTTAGTGATTAACTCGATGGTAGGAATCCTTTCATAACCTGTATACATACATATATCAAGTCATCATGGAGTACACTTTAAATTACTATTTTGTTAATTACACCTCAGTAAGTTGAAAACAAAAGAAACAGGGTTGTGCATTAAATAACAGTTGCCATGACAACTGCTTTTCTCTTTATAAAATTGTATTGGATTGCAAAACGGCACAAGCACATGTTAGAGTTGGGAAAAGTCTGTGGACCTAGTTCAAAATCTTCAAATTCCAGATGAGAAATCCAAGGTCCAGAACAGCTCAACAACTGACCCAGGATCCCAGAACAATCTTAGCATCAGAACAAAAACTAAGATCAGATATTCTGGTCTGAAATCCTTCCATCACAACAGACTGCCAGTTTCATGACAAAAACCTAAATGAAAATCATTTTATATTACAATCTTGTTTACTAAATAGTGCAGAATTTGATAAGCAGAGCCAATCAATTCTTGAGGTGTGTTCTGCAAATGAACTCTGACGGAAAGGCATACTTATCCACAATAGCTGACCTTGTCAAGGGTACACTGAGTAGATGTGTGCATAACTATAGGGAGGAAAAAAAGGGAAATTTCAGGGCAAATGGTCACACAACTGTCTTTACAGCTTAGACAGACCAGATATTCTTGCAGCTGCTGTTGTCGCTGTCAGCTCAGTTGTGTCCGACTCTGCAACCCCATAGACGGCAGCCCACTAAGCTCCCCCGTCCCTGGGATTCTCCAGGCAAGAACGCTGGAGTGGGTTGCCATTTCCTTCTCCAGTGCATGAAAGTGAAAAGTGAAAGTGAAGTCACTCAGTCGTGTCTGACTCTTCGTGACCCCATGGACTGCAGCCTACCAGGCTCCTCCGCCCATAGGATTTTCCAGGCAAGAGTACTGGAGTGGGTGCCATTAGGCCTAATTGCGAGTTGCACTAAACACACTGGCATGTTTCACTGAGATCCTGTATGAGGGCAGTAGTGTGAAGATCTATTGGCAGTGACCTGAAACTACTCACCTCACAGAAATATCACATCATTAGGGAGAAACATGGTCAAGGCATTAAAAAATTTTTGAAGCCTGGAAACAGTGATTCAAAGCTGCTCTTTGTATTAATATATGAAATGAGAATTCAATGATATGTGTGATTTTTTCTTTTAAAAATTAACTTCAGACTTATAATAATAGAATTTATTTTCCACAGTATAATATAGTGATTAAGAACAAACTTCCTGATCCAGAACCTCAGGGATAAAGTCTAGACTAGCTCTGTGATCTCACATGATGCACCTTTATGCCTCTCTTTTTCTCATCTGTCAAATGGGGATAAAGACTTCTTAAGAGTTATCATGAAGATTAAATGAGTCCTGTGCCTATAATGGTGCTTGTCTCTAAGAAAAGCCCAATAATTAGCCAATGCTACTACTATCATTATTACTACTAAGAGAATCTGAAGAATTTCAGTCTTCCAGAGAAGCACACACATCATTCAATTTTTCCTATTTTGTGACATTCTTCAGGATCTGATTCCTAATAACCTCCTAGAATCATCTTATTTCTCATTCTCTGTCCTCATCCTTTACACCATTACCCACTCCTGCTTCCACACTAAGCTATACCCACACTGTGTATTGTACTACATAGTAATTCCATAAACATGTGTGCCGTCCTTTCTACCTTGAGTGGCCCTGGTCCTTCAATCCAGTTCCACTAGAACAAGCCATACTCTTCTTTCTGGAGGTAGCTCAACCAACACCATTCTGGAGGGCCCTCCCCAACAGCAAAGCAGATATACACTCTCCTCCTTTTGTGCTCCAGCGAAACTCTATTATAACCTTTATCCTATTTTCGTAATTGCATATACATTTAACTGTCTCACCTGGACTGTGTTCTTCACTGATGTATCCCGAGTGTGTCTGGCACTTAGAAGGCATCCCATAGAAGAATGAAAGAAAAAGGAGGAGGGAAGGAAGGGATTGTGTCCCCACTATTTTGCATGATGCTAGAAATATCAGAAAAAAAGAAAATGGTCTCTGCCTACATTTTCCCTCGAATTTTGTTGAGAAGTAATTGACAAATAATTGTATACATTTAAAGTGTTCACTTCAGTCGCTCAGTCGTGTCCTACTCTTTGTGACCCCATGGACTGCAGCACTCCAGGCCTCCCTGTCCACCACCAACTCCTGGAGTTTACTCAAACTTATGATAATTGAATCAGTGATGCCATCCAACTATTTCCTCCTCCTGCATCCCCTTCTCCTCCTGCCTTCAATCTTTCCTAGCATCAGGGTCTTTTCAAATGAGTCAGCTCTTCGCATCAGGTAGCCAAAGTATTGGAGTTTCAGGTTCAACAACAGTCCTTCCAATGAATATTCAGGACTTACTTTCTTTAGGATTGACTGGTTGGATCTCCTTGCAGTCCAAGGGACTCTCAAGAGTCTTCTCCAACACAGTTCAAAAGCATCAATTCTTTGACATTCACCTTTCTTTATAGTCCAACTCTCACATCCATACATGACTACTGGAAAAACCATAGCCTTGACTAGACAGACCTTTGTTGGCAAAGTAATGTCTCTGCTTTTTAATATGCTGTCTAGGTTGGTCATAACTTTTCTCCCAACTGTACAGTGTAATTATTTGACATACCTATATATTATGCAATGACCACCAAGATCAATATAACCAACATATCCATCACTTCACATAGTTAACTGTTTTTTGTGATGAGAATGCTTAAGGTCTAATCTCAGCTTTCAAGTATACAGAAAACATCTGTGTATATATCTTTCCCCAAAGAATAAACAGGATACATTTGTAATAGACCTGAACTGTGCAAGGTGCTAAAATAGATGCAAAAGATCTACCCTGAGGGACTCCCGATCTTACAAGTAGACAACCATTAGATTCACAAACTCTATTCCAAGCCCAGATCCCCCAACAAAGCTGGACCCCAGAGTTATCCAAAGCTATTTGATCTCTTTGCGGAGGCTGAGACTATGGGTCTCCAGACTTAATCTCTTGCTCCTTTGCCAACAATGTGATCTCCACTCAGAAAGGAATTAGACACAAATAAAAAGCTAAACTGAGTGTGTAAGAATACATCTAACATTCGCATGGATGTGTTTCAATTGCTCACTTCACTGTCAGAAACTTTGATGGCACCAGAACTTTTAGAAAGTAAGATTTATGGTATTAAACTCAGAACACTGATATCAAACAGCCCCTTTCCGCAAGGTATATCGCTTCCTCCATTCACTGAACAAGGTTTCCTGCAATGGGCACTCCAATGCAGGGATAGACAAAATCTCTCTTCTCCAGGAGTACAAAATCCAGCCTCATGTGTGTTAGAAAACAAGCACCTTCCCAGGGATTGGTTTCTTGAGACACACTAATTCAAGTACCATAGACAGATCTTTTCAAGTTCTGAGGCTCAGAAATAAATATTGACTGGTGAATCAGAGCATGGACCCTTGAGAAGATAAAATTTAAGATGTATCAGTGGTTGATTCATTTAAAGAATTCTCGCTGCTTTGTATGAGCAAATAAACCAGAAAATGCTGATGCTCTTTTCATTAAAGAAAATAAAACACAATGAAATACAATAACTGCCAGCTAGAGAACCACAGTCCTCAGGGAGACTATTCCAGCACCACCAATAGACAATCACGTTAATTTGTGTTCATTCCAATTGTTTTAGGAAGAAGATTTTAGAGGGAGAGTCAATTCAGTAAGTCTCACCTTGGCTATAAATTGTTGATTCTGACTCAGTGGGTGAGACCAGTTTTCAAACACTAACGTCACTGGATATTTACATGTAAGTGGGAACATCCCTTAGTATCTGATCAGGAAACAGAACAAACTTCCCACCGGGTGTTGACGTTTTCTCACCAAGAAGTGTCATCATGCACTTGACAACTACATCAAGAATTAACACTCATCCAGTGCCCATACTCAGCGTACAAACATCGTACATATATCATCTCACTGAATTCTAATTCCTTGGGGACAAGACTAATCTGATTTGCCACATTATCCTCAGCACCTTCAGCACTGGCTGACCCACCCAAGATGCTCAATTAATGCTGAAAAGATTTTTACAGTGTTGCAAGTCACCTGGCCAGTAGGCAGCAGAAGTGGTATCCGACTGCAACACTTCTCTACCCCACCAGCATATCTTAATTGGATGATATTCCTTAGTGATTCCAAAGACTAGAATTTGATAATTAGTTCACAGAGGCTTCCCTGCTGGCTCAGATGGTAAAGAATCTGCCCACAATGCAGGAGACCTGAATTCAATCCCTGGGTTGGGAAGATCCCCTGGAGAAGGGAATGGCTACTCATTCCAGTATTCTTGCCTGGAGAATCCCATGGACAGAGAAGCCTGGCAGGCTACAATCCATGGGGTCCCAAAGAGCTCAGTCCCAGAAGACTGAGCAACTAACACTTTCAGTTTTCACTTAAGAAACATAACATTTTGGACAATATCAGGAAAAAAATTGAGATACAAATCACAGCGTATAATTTGTAATTCAACTCCATTACTTATCTGCAGAAAGAAGGAACAGAATATTGCAGAATCTACACTCAGGCTGACCTTGGAAACCACATGTCTACGATGATGAAGCTTAGCTCTGGATCCCTGGAGATGGGGCAGGTGGTGGTGGTGTAGTCACTAAATTGTGTCCGACTCTTCTGTGACCACATAGACTGTAGCCCACCAGGCTCCTATGTCCATGGGGATTCTCCAGGCTAGAATACTGGAATGGGATGCCACTTCCTTCTCCAGGGGATCTTGATTCACCAGGCAAGAATACTGGAGTGGGTTGCCATTTCCTTCTCCGGGGGATCTTGATTCACCAGGCAAGAATACTGGAGTGGGTTGCCATTTCCTTCTCCGGGGGATCTTGATTCACCAGGCAAGAATACTGGAGTGGGTTGCCATTTCCTTCTCCGGGGGATCTTGATTCACCAGGCAAGAATACTGGAGTGGGTTGCCATTTCCTTCTCCGGGGGATCTTGATTCACCAGGCAAGAATACTGGAGTGGGTTGCCATTTCCTTCTCCGGGGGATCTTGATTCACCAGGCAAGAATACTGGAGTGGGTTGCCATTTCCTTCTCCGGGGGATCTTGATTCACCAGGCAAGAATACTGGAGTGGGTTGCCATTTCCTTCTCCGGGGGATCTTGATTCACCAGGCAAGAATACTGGAGTGGGTTGCCATTTCCTTCTCCGGGGGATCTTGATTCACCAGGCAAGAATACTGGAGTGGGTTGCCATTTCCTTCTCCGGGGGATCTTGATTCACCAGGCAAGAATACTGGAGTGGGTTGCCATTTCCTTCTCCGGGGGATCTTGATTCACCAGGCAAGAATACTGGAGTGGGTTGCCATTTCCTTCTCCGGGGGATCTTGATTCACCAGGCAAGAATACTGGAGTGGGTTGCCATTTCCTTCTCCGGGGGATCTTGATTCACCAGGCAAGAATACTGGAGTGGGTTGCCATTTCCTTCTCCGGGGGATCTTGATTCACCAGGCAAGAATACTGGAGTGGGTTGCCATTTCCTTCTCCGGGGGATCTTGATTCACCAGGCAAGAATACTGGAGTGGGTTGCCATTTCCTTCTCCGGGGGATCTTGATTCACCAGGCAAGAATACTGGAGTGGGTTGCCATTTCCTTCTCCGGGGGATCTTGATTCACCAGGCAAGAATACTGGAGTGGGTTGCCATTTCCTTCTCCGGGGGATCTTCCCAACCCAGGGATCAAACCTGGGTCTCCTGCATTGCAGGCAGATTCTTTACCATCTGAGCCACCAGGGAGGCCCTGGAGGTGGGGGCAGAGCTTCACTCTTTCCTACAGGAAGGCTGGACTTCACCTGAGTGAGCAGTTCTATTGTTCTACACCAAAGGGATTTTGATGTTTATCTGCTACAGTAACCAGAGTTACTGTATACAAACTCAATTTTCTGGCAGCAGGTCTCTGAAGTATATGAGTTTCAAAGGAGAGGGGGTCTCACAAAGGCATGGCTCAGGGATCGCAGTGTGCAGCATGTCAGAAGGAGCATCTAACTAACAGTCATTGTAATATGTGCCCCGACTTGGGAGTCAGGTCAAGAGTGACCTTAGGATTTCTGTCTTTTTGTTCACTGGGACATAGTAGGTCAGCAAATACATGTTAAATAAATGACAGTGGAGGGGGCGAAGCCTTAGAGATGGTTTAGGACAGAAGGTTCTTTCCTATGGGAACCTCAGGGAAGCACCTAGATTACAATATGAAAATGACTCAATAACTTCCAGAACTTATGTAACTAAGTACTTTTTAGACAGCCATGTCCCATTTTTATAAAATTATAGCCTTGGATATAAATTAAAGTACATTTCAGGTCATATTTGTGGCTTTTTCCTATCAACATACAAATGAACAAGGCTCTTACTGTAACATATTAGTTTATTAAAGCTAAAAGAATAGCTAAATTGGACATACATTTATTTTTAATGACTTGCTGCCTTGAAAATGCCCCATTCATTCTACAGCTTATCCTCATAATCACTTAGCATTATAAAGTGAAAAGCAAATAGTTACCTGGACACAGAAACCCAACTACAACTGGTTTGCCAAGGTTGCTCAGAAAATGGAGTGGATCTCAAGGTCACGTGTGTCTCTCTAGGGCTGGTGAGCTGCCCTGCCTCCCCCTCAATTCCTTGGCTCTCACCCTGCCCTGTGACAGCCTCTAAAAATGCTGTGATGCAATTGTTTTGTCTTCCTAACTGAAGGGCAAGGCAGAACAAGGTCTTAGTCTTCCTTGATTCTCGAAGCTTAAATCAAAACTTGGAATACAGTAGGACTTCCCTGGGAGTCCACTGGATAAGAATCTGCCTGCCAATGCAGGAGACACAGGTTTGATCCCTGCTCCAGGATGATTCCATATGCCACAGAGCAACTAAGCCCTGTGTACCACAAGTACACCCCAGAGCCCATGCTCTGCAACAAAGTACTCCTTGTTTGCCACAACTAGAAAAAGCTTGCCTGCAGCAATGAAGACCCAGCACAGCCAAAAAAGAATAAATGACTTTTTTTAAAATAACTTGGAATGTAGCTGGTGCTCAATACATGTTGAATGAACGAAGAAATATTGAAAAAGTGAGTCCAGTAACCATTTGGTTGCTGGATTATGACTGTTGTTGTTCAGTCACCCAGTCATCTCCAATTCTTTGCAACCCCATGGAATGCAGCACGCCAAGCCTCCCTGTCCCTCAGCATCTCCCAAAGCTTGCCCAAATTCATGCCCATTGCATCAGTGATGCCATCCAGCCATTTCATCCTCTGATGCCCTCTTTTACTATTTTACTATTACTGGGTCATAAATTCAGTAATTTGGGGTTATTAGTGGCAATCACATACAATGCCAAGGTATGCCAACTAACCCTGCTGCTCAGAATTTACTCAGTTGGCTACCATGATCTAAGCCGCCTCATGTACAGAATGGGGAGTAATTAACAGTCTGTGCCTTGGGGTACTCAGTCTCCAGGAGGAGAAAGACTTGTAAAAAGGTTCATTACAAGTACTGGGTGTTCAGAGCTATAACAGAAGTGCATACAGAGGGCACTGGGGCACAGCATTGGGAACTGCTAACTGTCTCCAGCAGTTTCAAAAGCTACTTCATAGAGAAGTGGGCCTTCAAGCTATAAATTGAAGTGTGCAAAAAGTTGAGCATAGAGAGACAGGTTTCTCACAAACACCACCTCATTTATTTTGTACAGAGTTTGATTAAAGAAATTGTTCATTTTGAAATACGATTTAGAGAGTTCCATGGGTGCAATTGTTTATGTAACAACTCTTTGTCTTGTCCAGTCCTTTTCAATAAAAGAGCCATGATAAACCACCTTTTTTCTTTGAGGAATAGATCATAGATTTAAGATGATCCAAACACTATTACAAAGTGATGAATGAAGACAAACCACGTGGAAAAGCCCCAGGATTTCCAGGAGAAAATAGCATCAAATACAAGGACAGTGAAGTTAAGAAGTATGTGTGCCTTCTATTAAAGGAGGTTTTTGTCATCTCCTCCAACTGGGTAGGAATGATGTAATGAAGACAGAGAGTAAGTGTACCCATTTTTCAGATAAATATAAACACATCCCAGCAATACCTGAAAATACACCACTCTAGAGAAGGAGACTGCTTTAGAACAACAGACCTATACCTTTAATGGATGGGATCCAATACAATTATGTTTGGAAACCTAAAGTAATTTCAGGAACAAATGAGAAAGTAACTCCCGCCTTGAACTAATGTATATAGAAGCCTGGATATTGATTTCCTGGACTATGGATCACCCTGACACCCTACAAAAGCGTATTTATTGTCCTGCAGTGTGCCGTATCTACAAGAAGGGCTTGCAAACCCTAATTAAAATTTAAATGAAAGAAATAATCAGATAAAAGTGACCTACAAGCTAAGGGATTAAAATAAATTATGTGGTAATGGTATTTGAAAGTAAGAAACAGAAGCTCAGGATGGTTTCCTAAAAATAAAAAATAAAAATCTGCAACTATATGGAATGACAAACATCTTTCAGGGACTATGCTATAAAAAAGAAAAATTAAAACTAAAATAAATCTTTACCATAATCCATTTTCTTCAATAGACAACCAATTCTACTTAACTGAATTCCATCAGCTGTAGAATGTGATAAGGTTGTCTAAAGCAAGTAAAATAATTATTTTGTGGACTTTTCAAAACAGGAGTCCCATGATGCTCTAGAATTTTAAACAAAGTACATTTAAAATGAGATTTGCTACATAAAATATTACAGGAAAATATCAAGAATGCAGACCATGTCCCTCAACCTAGAGTCCTCTCAGCTCCCTTTTGGCAATCCTTTGCATATAGTTATGTCTGCCTGAGGTTCTAGTAAATGCTCCATCCCATCACTGCTTCAGGCTTCTACCTCCCTTTATAAAGTTCTCAAATTATCCTGATTTGAGTGTGCTATTTTCTACTGAGACCTGTAAGTGGGATTCTGTACTGAATTGCTCCTCGCCAGGAAGAAATGAAAGACCAGTGATGACCCAGGGCAAGTGGTGACATCGCTCACTCAAGTTATTCCCAGTAGTGGCCAGGATGAAGGGCAGTTGAAAGGGACGGTGCTGGCAGGTCAAGTGACTTAATTGCTAAGGTGATGGTAGTTATTATAAAGATTACCAAGTCTCTTGGCTTCTTCTCAGAGCCCTGGAAAGTACACAAAAGGAAAATGAGAAATAAATATGCAAGTTTATAAATGTACAAGTAAGAGCATACATGGATAAGCCAGAAAATCCCCACAGCAACTTGTCTCCTACAATCTCAGCAATTCTTCATCTTCTAGAGTCATAGGACAAATATAGCTGAGGACCAAGCCGAGAGCCTGACAGTAATGGCTGCAGAACTACATTTGTTGTTGTTCGTTTGCTAAGTCGTGTCTGAGTCTGTGCGACCCCATGGACTGCAGGAGGCTAGGCTTCCCTGTCTTCCATTCTCTCCCAGACCTTGCTCAAACTCATGTCCATTGAGTGGATGATGCCATCCAACCATCTCATCCTCTGTCGCCCCCTTCTCCTCCTGCCCTCAATCTTTCCCAGCATCAGGGTCTTTTTCAATGAGTTGGCTATTTGCACAGGTAGCCAAAATATTGGAGCTGCAGTTTCAATATTCATTCGTTCCAATATGCAGGGTTGATTTCCTTTAGAATTGCCTTAGAGAGATGGGAGTGCTGATGTGGATCTATCAATATTACGTGCAGCTGCCACTCCCTAACCCTAAATTCTACACTTCACCAAGATCAGCAGGGAGGCATCCTTGAAAAGTTTGTGGCAGCTATCCTCCTCAAGCTGGAGATGGTGGCAGCCTGGTGGGGTGGGACGGGGGGATGCTGAAACAGAATCAGTTTATTTAATCTCAATGGAAATAAAGAGATCCAAGAGTGGTAAAAGCCAGCAGCTGGCACATAACTGTCAGTGACAAGATGGATGCAACAGGCCACAAGGATGAGTGATAATCAGAGCCTTGATCCGCAAGAATCTATAGTGATGACTAAGGCCTACAGGATTCCAAAAAATAAAATAGAAAAAGATGGGCAATCTAAGAAGATGCTACTCAAAACACACAAGTGGAAAAATTCTAGGTCTGATGGAGTGAAACCTAACAGTGGGGACTCTCAGCCTCTTATTAAAAGTTCCTTTTGAGGAGGACATCACAGTGTTGCCTTCAGCATCCCTCAAGCCTTTCAGGAAGAATTTGTGGCTGTTTCCAGGATGACTACGCACTGGAGGAAGGGAACCACTCAGATCTCCCATGACTCTGATTGAGTTTAAACTGCTGTTTGGAGAGTGCTCAAGTACTATTGTGGTACACCACTCAGATAGGAGGGAGGAGGGCTTATGGAGATGTGATAAGTGTCTTGGCTTGAGTCCATCCCATGGTGGGTTCACTGGTATCAAAGACCCAGCCTGAAGCTAGCTCCCATTCCCAGAATTCAAGGCAGAAATAAATACAAGTATCAGCTGGCAAAACCCCACTCTGTTTCACTGATTCACTGAGTGAGGGGTAAATGGGCACTTCTAGAAATACCCTACCAGATGGAATAAACTAAAATCATTGCCACACCTGAAGGAATGGCAGAAATTGGTGCCATTACCCAAGACTTGAAGAATTAGAGTAGTGATTCCTACCTTACCTTCATTTAACTCAGAAAAAATTGCCAGATGGTTTGTGGAGACTATTAAGAGACAATCACAAACTGAACCAAGTGGGCATTGCACCTCATAGCTGTGGCTGCAGAAGTGGTATTTTTCGTGTAGAAATCAACACAGGCTGGCAGCTGGTACACAGCTACTGACTAGGCAAATGCTATTTCCCCCATCCTAACCATAAAGCAAATGGGAATCAGTTTGCTTCCAGTGTGGGGATAGAACAGTATATACCTTTACCGTCAGCATCAGATCTCTCTGAAACATTCTTGCCTGGAGCACTGGTGCACTTATGCCAGCCCCGCTATGTGTGGACTTGCTCACTTGCTGTGGGATCCCATCTAATGTTGCCTCTGTCCAGGCAAGGGAAGTACAGCACTGCACACTCATCAGGGATTCTCTGGTCTCACCAAGTTTCCCATGTCAACAGTCAACAGTATGTTTTATAATTTACCTCCTCCTCAACCAGAATGCCTAGGTCCCAAACAAGAGGAGAGTGTTCCGATCTTCACTGTAACCCGGATCCCTAGTAACCCACTTGCAGAATCTTTGCTTCTCACCCCCGTGACCTTGACCACCTAACCATGGAAGTCCCAGTGCCTAAGGGAGAAATGCTTCCATCAGGAAACACAGCGAGAGTCTCAGAGATTTGGAAGCTGAGTTCACCCCTGGCTAGCTTGGGTTGGTCAGATGACTGAACCAACAGGCAGAGGAGGATTCACGGATTCATTCCATTTCGCAGGGCGGAACTGACCTGCTCAGACAGCAGGGATGACTGGGCTTGGAACCTGGCAACACTGAAACAACCGAGTGAAGAAGGGGCTGCCAGGACTGAGACTCAGAAGGAATAAAAGGTTTGTTTCACCACTTCCAGCCCCCTTGCTGAGAAGCTGTAGACAGTAAGGGGAGCACAGAGTGGGGATGGAGAAAACAGCCTGTGCCTCAGAGTCCAGAACTGCAGCCGCTTATGCTTTCATTGTTCTTTTATCCCTTGCTACTAGGTTGAGAAGGGAGTATCACTGAAGTGACCTTACTCAACAGTGAGCCCTAGCTGATGGCTCTTCCTCCATCCCATGTGAAGGGAACAAGAACTTTTACTTAGACAAAAGATAAGTGCATTTACTGAGGGGTAAAAAGGGTGCAGCTGTTCTGGGGCTCTCCTCCTGCCACTGCAGACCGTCTCTTCATCCTGCCACATTTGCTGGCTTGAAAAGATCATATCCCTGAGCTCCCCTGCCCTGTGGCTTCTGGGGGAGTCTGTCCATGGGAGGCATCAATGGACTGCAGGAGGGTTAAAGGAGAGGGATGGTAGGGTATTAATACTCCAGCTGCTTCCCCACAGGATCAGCAGCAGCCGGCTGTGTGCTCCCGGCCAACTCTGCCGGCAGCTCCCTCCTCCCCGACCCCTCCAGGATGACGGAGGTAAACACAGCTGTGTTCTAGTCCCAGAGTGCCGCACTGCCCCTCTGGTTTCCTTACACCCTGCCCACACCTTTGCAAATGGTCCCTTTATTACACTCTTCAAATTATTCTAATTTGAGTGTTCCATCTGTTTCCTGCTGAGACCCAGATTTATATAGCATCAATAGGGTAAAACAAAATACAGCTTTTGTGAGGCATTATTTTTTTTGACCACCTACACAAAAAAATATAAGTTTAAGGAAAGTCCCTAAGGCAAAAGTAGAGCTTATTATGAAAGGTATGTGTGTGAGAGGATGTATATGGGTGAGGGGTTGAAGAGGGGATTCCCACTGAGATGTTGAGCCTAGAGGAAGCTGCAGTGACAATCAATTTATGAGTGAGAACTTCACATCTGTGTACCTCATCTATCAACTGGGAACCCCTTTAAGGACAGGATTTTGGATAGAAATAAGAAATAACTGCTTGTGGCACATGGATGTTGCTTGACTAATATGTATTCTTCCTTCTGCTAACAGCATCCTAATTGTTCTTGGAGGCCTGTCCTCCCCCTACTCTGCTTCTATAGGAATTAAGTGAAATGGACCCAACCCATCCCCAGATCCACAAGGGGGGCAAGAGGTCTGTCTGGCTAGTTGGAATATCACATCCCCTTGACCAGAGAAATTGATTCAAGAGTAAGCATACGACAGTATTAGAGTCATACTGTGGGCCTTTTACTGCAGTGACCCAGAGCAAGGTAACCAGAAGGCTGGAGCCACCTTAAAACCATGAGTGGACAGTCTGCCTAAGAAGGAAGTCAACCCAGAGGAAAACAGATTGGTATGATGGAGAATAACTCTGACGACCTTTTTTTTTGAGTCCCTAGGATCAAAGCACACCTGAAACTAACATTTTTTGGACTTTCCCTTTGCTCAAGGCAAGCACTCTGAGTTGAGTGCTCTATAATTGAAAGAGTTCTTACTATCAGTGATATACCAAGGTGTCCCTAGTCTACCATGGGTGCACTTTTAAAGGGAGATTACAAACAACTTAAAAACAATAGTAGAACCTACTATGAGGCAGTCTTCCTTTTATTATTTCCATTCACTGGCAATTTTAAACCTTATCAAAGTATTCCTCTCTCAAGAATTTTTTATGAGTCAAAGTTATAAACTATTGTTACTGTTAAGTTTTGATAATATATATGCAAGCTTTGAGACAGCCTATTTTAATTCAATATCTGTAATGAACTTTGTATTCTAATGGAAAATTTAGAGAGCTCTCATTTATATAGTTGGCCTCCAAACTTAAATGGACTCAACAACCTAATCACTCGAGTAAGCTTGTTATGGGAGCTCAGAAGAGGTGAATGCAGCTCAGCTGATGCTGTTGAGAGAGGCTTCCCGGAGGAACTAACACTTGAGCTGAGTACTGAAAGTCAAGGCTTCATCTCATGTTGGATTAGTCTAACAGATTCCTAAGCCATCATCTTTTTTCCTGTTCTAGCCACTCTACTGTCTGTGCTCATTACATCACCTATATCCTTTTAAGATACACCTCTGCTGGACTTCACTTGTGGAGCAGTGGATAGGTATCTGCCCGCCAATGCAGGGGACACAGGTTTGATTCCCGGTCCAGGAAGATGCCTTGATCCTTTCAAACTGTGGTTCTGGAGAAGACTCTTGAGAGTCCCTTGGATGCAAGGAAATCAAGCCAGTCAATTCTAAAGGAAATCAGCCCTGAATATTCACTGGAAGGACTAATGCTGAAGCTCCAATACTTTGGCCACCTGATTCAAAGAGCTGACTCATTAGAAAAGACCCCGATGCTGGGAAAGATTGAGGGCAGGAGAAGAGGGCGACAGAAGAGGAGATGGTTGGGCAGCATCACCAACTCCGCGAACATGAACTTGAGCAAGTCCAGCGTGCTGCAGTCCACGGGGATCACAAAGAGTCAGACATGACTTAGTGACTGAAGAACGACTACCATGAAGATTCCACATGCCACAGAACAACGGAGTCCATGGAGCACAGCTACTGAGCCCGCGCAACGCAGCTTCCTGAAGCCACACCTTCCTGGGCACACCTAGAGCCTGTGCCCTGCCACAAGAGAGCCCATATGACGCCGTTAGAGAGCAGCCCCTGCTTGCCACTGGAGAAAGCCTGTGCAAAGCCACGAAGACCTAGCACAGCCAAAAATAAGGAAATAATATTTTAAAATTATTATTTTAAAAAGATGCACCTCTGCTCAAAAACTCAAAATAGCTGCTCATTTCATTCAGAGTAAAGACCCAATTACACCAATGAAAAAGTCCTGCATGATCCAGATACCTACCCACCCACCCCCCAGCCNCCCCCCTCACCCCAGCAAGCGAGCTCCTACCTGCTGTTCTTCCTGCTAGCCTCTCGCCACCCCAGGCGCTCAGGCTTTCTTCCTCACTTCCTTAAGGCATCTGCTAAGCTCCTTAGAAGCTAGGCTTTCCCTTCCGAACTGCAACAATTAGCAACACTGTCCCACCCTACTCCCACAGTCATGATACTCCTTACCCTCCCTTCTTTTCACAGCCTCCTGACATACTATGTATTTGCTTGTGTGATCACATCTGTCTCTTCCAACAGAACTGAAATTTCAGGGGAGCAGTACTCATAAGGCTTAGCGTGTCACAGAGGAGGCTCTTAACATATATATGAGAATGAATGAATGAACCCAGAGGAGAGCCTTTGGGGCTTTGGAGAAACTGTTCAGACAAACGATAGAGACACGGGGAAGTGTGCTTCCCTTAGGGAACCTAATTTAGGAGACAGTACGGACAGGCAGGCAAGCAGTGACCTGATCACATCAGCTTTGTGTACATATGTTCTCTCAGATGCCTGAAATGCTTTCCAAGAAGAGACAAAATGGGGCTGGCAGGGGGCTGGGGATTGAAGCAGAGCTATCCCTGGATCATGGTGAGAACACAAAATGGCCAAATCATGATCCCTTAACACTCCCACAATAACATGGATTACACACTTTTCAACCAAATAAAAGTCTATGCAATCCCTGGTGAAGTATACTGTGAATCAATAACTATGCACTAGCCAAGATTAAGGATCCAAATTTTCTAATGCTAATGCCCAGCAGAAAGATGGTCAAGATGCAAACTCAGCATCCAGCTCCAAATCATCCTATACAAAAACACATCATCCCTCCAGCCAAAGATGTGCTAATGGTACTTCTTTAACGCTTTTTAAAGGCCCTGGTGGCAGGAGAAATACAACTTGAGAATTCACATTAAGCTGCTTCTTCATGCCAGGAAAATTAGCCAAAGAGCTGCCACAGCAGACAGAAATGCATGCTGTACAACAACAAATAATGATATTTAACACCATATAATTATTGAGCATCTAATATGTGCCAGGCAATTTTTTGGTCTTTTTCATTAATCTAACATCATCTTTGTTTCTGATGACTCAACAAAGTGTCCAACTGTTTGCAACCCCATAGACTGCAGCACACCAAGCGTCCCTGTCCTTCACTATATCCTGGAGTTTGTTCAAACTCATGTCCATTGAGTCAAACAATGCCGTCTAACTATCTCATCCTCTGTCGTCCCCTTCTCCTCCTGCCCTCAATCTTTCCCAGCATCAGTGAGTCCATTCTTCCCATCAGGTAGCCAAAGTATTGGAGCTTCAGCTTCAGCATCAGTCCTTCCAGTGAATATTCAGGGTTGATTTCCTTTAGGACTGACTGGTCTGATCTCCTTGCTGTCTGTGGGACTCTCAAGAGTCTTCTCGAGCACCACAGTTGGAAAGCATCAATTCTTTGGTTCTCAACCTTCTTTACAGTCCAACTCTCACATCTATAACATCATCTATTGCTCACTAAATGTCACACATTATGCTAGGCACCCAGGATTAAAACAGAATGAGACATCACTCCTGCCCTCAGAGGGTTTGCAGAACCATGGCAGATCTATAAACACAAAACTATTGTGTGACAGGAAATGCACTACCTATACGGATGCAGAAGTACCTTCTCTTAGAGTGAATGCTTTAAAAATACTTTAAGTTCAAATTATCTTTGATCCGCACATAAGAGGTATTATGATATTTGTATCTGTTACACATTACTTTATGAGTTTCAGATGCTAGACATATTTTGATGTATTAGTCAGGATGGACTTGGTTATGACGCAGAAACAACCCCCTAAAATCTTAGTGACTTAAGACAACAAATATGTCTTGCTCATGTTCCATATTCCATTGCGAGTCAACTGAGGGCCTCTGTTTACACTGCCACTCAGAGACTTGAGTTGATCAGAGTACCAAACGTCAAAAATTAGAAGATATCAAAGCACACACTGGCTCTTAAAGGTTCTACTCAGAAGTGACACCCGTTCTTGCCACTTACATTTTACAGGCTACAACAAATCACATTGCCACACCTGAGTTCAGTTAAGTAAGGAAGAGCAACTGGGAATTCCCATGGTGGTCCGATGGCTAAGACTTCATGCTCCCAAAGCAGGGGGCCCAGGTTCAATCCCTGATTCCAGAACTGGATCCCACATGTCACAACTAAAAGACTCCCCAGGCTGCAACTAAGTCCCAGTGCAGTCAAATAAACAATTAAAAATAAATAAATAGCAACTGCCCTATACACCAAAAGAGGGAGGTAATCAAAATATTTGTGAACAGTCTTGCAGACTACCTTTGAGGTGTAACAAATGAAAGTTTGAAACTGCTATTCCTTAATATGTTTATTGTATTACTTTCTGCTTTAAGACGACTGTCCTTGAGAATTCCTCCTTCTTCTCTGAAAGAAGAAAATCCAGATGCACAATGTGTCTCTTTAGAAAACTATAGTATGATACACTTTCCTATTCCTATTTGGAATTATGAGACTCTTGCTTCTAACATACTGGTTTTGGCCAAAATGTTCATTTGGTTTTTTTCCATAAGATGTTATGGAAACACCCAAACAAACTCTTTGGCCAACCCAGTATGTTTGAGACACTGCTACTGGGAATAATAAGAAAATGAGGGAACTGGGGGATGGAAATAGAAAAGTGAGGAAAGCAGGGCAGACGGCAGAGAAGTGGTGGCTCCTGCGATGAAATTATTGGCAGGAAACAGGAAGCTGAAGGAAAATGGACTCCAAATCCTGAAACGCTGTATCGGTAAGAAGAGAAGAGCCTAAGTCACACAGGCATTGACTATTTGAATAGGGAACCAGGCAAAGAAAGTAAAGACAAAAATATTCCAAGGTACATATTATCTGTAAGCAAACAGAAGAAATTAGGAGAGATCTCCAAACTGTGAGGGAGCATGAAGTTTCTAAGAAGCAAATGATGATAAGCAGCAATCAATTATACAATCCATGCCCATATTAATATAGAAAATGTCAAGTTTCTGTTTAGTATAGGTCTATAGCTTTATTTTAGCAAATAGAAAATATTATTTATATGAACTTTCATCAGTTTAGTTAAAAATTGCTCTTCTCAACCCACGAAGATTTTGATCTTCAAATTCTCCTGACACCAATGACAGAATTTATGCTTTCATATATATATCCTTCCCAAGGAATTATGAGATGGTTGCATTTCTCTTTTGTGTTTTTCTGCTTCTAATGGTTTGGTTTCAATGTTATCTTTGTTTCATCTAGTCTAGTCACATTAACCGATTTAGTAAGAAAATTCTTTCATAAGAAAAGAAGTGACGTAGGTGACTTTGTAGGTTTGGTTTCTGGAGACTGCAGTTTAATACAAACTCAGAGAGCTTCACAGACAATCTAATTTCTTTCTTCCACCCCACATCCTACCACCACCCAAACGTAGGTGATATAAGGCACTCAACCTCCTGCTTCACACCAATGGGTCAACGATGCCCACATTTTGACAGGTGAACCCCAAAAGTCTCAATGCAGCCCACTGTCTGTGTATCATGGAGAGGCAGGATGGCCTAGAGTTTATGAGTGAGGGCCTTTGGAGTCAAGGCTCCAGGATGTACTTTAGAGTTAGTGACTTTGGGCAAGTAATTATAACAAATCTTCTGGTGCCCTCATTTCCCCATGTGAAGGGTGTAGTGTTGATTAAATAAAGTCAGTAATATGGAGCATTTAGCACCATATGTAGGAAACAGTGAGGGCCCCATCAGTGTCAGTTACTATTACTATCACCTAGTATTGCCATCCGGAGAAGGTGATGGCACCCTCCTCCAGTGCTCTTGCCTTGAAAATCCCATGGACGGAGGAGCCTGGTGGGTTGCAGTCCATGGGGTGGCGAAGAGTCGGACATGACTGAGCGACTTCACTTTCACTTTTCACTTTCATGCATTGTAGAAGGAAATGGCAACCCACTCCAGTGTTCTTGCTGGAGAATCCCAGGGATGGGGGAGCCTGGTGGGCTGCTGTCTATGGGGTCACACAGAGTCGGACATGACTGAAGCAACTTAGCAGCAGCAGCAGCAGTATTGCCATTCTGTAATGCTGAGCTCCATGACCCATAACAACTTCTGGTTCTGCCTCACTTGTTGTACACTATCAAGGTTATCCATTTAAGGAGGCTTTCTGACCCTTATAAATTCATTTTTACATCCACGGTAAGCAGTAAGTAGGGTTTTTTTTTTTAAGTTTTTTTAAAATTTATTATTTTTTTATTTTATAATATTGTATTGATTTTGCCACACATTAACATGAATCTGCCACAGGTGTACACATGTTCCCAATCCCGAACCCCCTCCCACCGCCAACACCATCCCTCCAGGTCATCCCAGTGAACCAGCCCCAAGCATCCTGTACCCTGCATCGAACCTAGATTGGCAATTCACTTCTTATATGATATTATACATGTTTCAATGCCATTCTCCCATATCATCCCATCCTCTCCCTCTCCCACAGAGTCCAAAGGACTGTTCTATACATCTGTGTCTCTTTTGCTGTCTCGCATACAGGGTTATCGTTACCATCTTTCTAAATTCCATATATATGCGTTAGTATACTGTATTGGTGTTTTTCTTTCTGGCTTACTTCACTCTGTATAATCGGATCCAGTTTCATCCACCTCATTAGAACTGATTCAAATGTATTCTTTTTAATGGCTGAGTAATACTCCATTGTGTATATAAAAATGTGACAAGGTGCACGGCCCCTGGCAGTGACCTCCAGAAGTATCTCACTGTCCTCTCAGGCATTTTGAGGACACTTAAGCCTCCATATGTCAGTGAAGGCTTCTCCACCTTCACGTGACACCACACTGTACTGCTTCTATGGAAACAAAAGCACCACCACCTTAAATCTTGATGAACCCAACAAACCACAGAAGAGAGGATAGGTCCACCTGAAAAATCATATTTTTCTTATCTCTCCCTCGGCCTTACCCCTACATCCAATCAATCAGAAGGCCCTGCCAAGTTTCCCTCTTAAATATTTAAGATCCTCTGCTGTCCTAGAAGATACAGCCCATACTGCTTACCACGGCAAACACAATCTAGGCCCTCACTTTAGATCCTGCCACTCTCTGCCTTACATGTGACTCTCCCACACTATGAAACGGCTTCTGTTCCCACATTTGTCTTTCTGTTTTCCATCCCAGGCCTTTGCTCATGCAGGAACACCCTTCCCTTACCATGGCCTTGGTACCCCTAGCAAACTTCTTCCTATCCATCCTGCAGAATACAATACAGGCATCTTCCACAAACACTCCCTGAACCATTTGCCAAACTAAAACTGCTGCTCGTCTTCCATGTTCTCGGAATATGTTTCACCCATCGCTATCAATGTTCTTTACAACTACTGACTTGCCTTTTCCCCTCAACTAGCTATGAGAGCTGGCCCTATACTTCACTCAGCTTCTCATCTCATAGTGCTTAGTACAGAGCCATAAACAGATGCTCAAAAAATATTCCCTGAAAGAGGAAGCATGTTTACTCTCATACATACTCCTACTTATCAGTATAAACATAGAAAATTTCCTTAACTTCTATAGCAATCATTTTCCTCATTTATAAAATAGAGAGCTGGCTGGCTAAATCCCTTGCCAACCATAAGGTACCATGATTCTACAATGCATGCTTTTCCAAAATCACCATTTGCCATTAAAAGTAGAAATGAAATTTTGGGCTGATTATGTCCAAAACTGTTTAGCAAAGTACTCAGGAACTACAACCTAACAGTCTTCCTTCAGTTTCATTTCCCACCTGCTCCTTTCCCTCACCCATTGTTCCAGCCACAGCATCAAGTTCAGTGTTCTCCAAATGCACTAAGGACTTTTTCATGCTTCTGGCTCTTGGTCTATTAAGATCTCTCAGCGTGGAATACTGTCCAGCCTCTCCTTGCCCGGGGAAATCCTACTCCTTCCTCTATCCATGACTGCAATGCAAGCTCTTCCATGAAATCACTTCCTTGATTAGATTTTGACTCTACAGCTCTAATATTATAGAAGCTGTTAGCACGTCTATATCCTTGGCTTCACTGTAAGTTCCTTGAAGTAGGTCCTGTTTATCACTATGGCATTCAAAATGCACAGAGCTTCCTATACAGAAGGTGTTAAATAAATGCTTTTTGTTGGTATGTTAATGTATTCCTTACATCACTGTAAAATGAGAAAGTTCACTCTAAGGACAAAAAAATTGGCAGTGGCTGAACCACAGCTTTTAATTTAACATTCTCTATCCTCAGACTTTAGCTACAGAAAGTAATGTAGGACTTCCCTGTTGGCGCAGTTGATAAGATTCTGCCTGCCAATGTAGGGGACAAGGGTTTGATCTCTGGTCCAGGAAGATTCCACATGCTGGGGAGCAAATAAGTCCTCACACTCTACCCTGTGCTCCACAACAAAAGAAACCACTGCAATGAAAAGCCCCTGGGTCACAACCAAGAGTAGCCCCCACTCACCACAACCAGAGAAAGCCTGAGCGCAGCAACAAAGACCCAGCACAACCCAAGATAAATAATTTAAAAAAAAAGAAAAGCTACATATGCAAAAATATTCTGGGAAAAAGCTGTTTGAAACAGTGAAAACCAAGACACTCAGCGTGATGGAGTACATCAGTTGAACAGACCACCACTGCTGTTGTCGTTTAGTCACTAAGGCATATCCGACTCTTTTGTGACCCCATGGGCTGTAGCCTGCCAGGCTCCTCTGTCCATGGGATTTTCCAGGCAAGAATATTGGAATGGGTTTCCACTTCCTTTTCCAAGGGATCTTCCTGACCCAGGGATCAAATGCTTATCTGCACTGCAAGCAGATTCTTTACCTCTGAGCCACCAGGGAAGCCCGAGTACATATGTGTATAGCTGAGTCTTTCTGCTGTATGGCAGAGGTTGGCACAACATTGAAAATCAACTATACTTCAGTGAAAAAATAATTTTCAAGGGAGATTACTTAGAAATATGGGGGGAAAGGTAAAACACGAGAGAATTTGAAAACAAAACTAAATATTTAGCATGGTTGGAACTACAGAACTCTATGAATAAAGATTTGAAGGCTATCCCGGGATTAGAGACAGACTCTCCTGCTCTAATTATGAGATTATGGGGAAATTTTTCTAGTTCTTTTAAGTCTCCTCCAATGTTAGCGGTTGGCATAATACTGTTTTAGTAAATAACATTAATGAAGATAATAAAAGCTTAAGGACAGAAAACAGAAGTTAATGAAGATAAACAAAAATAAAAAGGATTCTTTGAAGTAAGCTGACATTATTATAATAACAGAAATGACAATACAGATTTAACAAATATAGTGACCAGGACCAAACTTGAAAATAAGAAATGGAATATCCCAGCTACAGAAACAAAGGAAAAACTTAATCCCTGACCAGGAAGCAGGAACTGATATACTTATGGTCCAAACAGGTTTCAGATGAAGACATAAAAACCTGGAAGACTGAAGCATAAAGCATATTAGGAGATAAAAAGAATGGACTTAGGACCATAGGAGGTGAAAGCTGGTATTACACCTCCATAAACAAAACCTGGAAATCCAGAAGGCTACTCAGTCCATGAAACGGGTACCAAATCATTTCTGCTCACTCACCCAAGAAAGGGGCAGGGAATCTTGATGGTAGCAAAATGTCATGAGAAAGGAAAAATGAAAAGTTACCTGTGAGAAATCCAAGTCCTAGGCTTAACTATGAGTGGATACAGAATCTAACTCACATTTGCATGGAGTAAGGATCCCATTACTTTGCCAACAAAGGTCCGTCTAGTCAAGGCTATGGTTTTTCCAGTAGTCATGTATGGATGTGAGAGTTGGACTATAAAGAAAGCTGAGTGCCCAAGAATTGATGCTTTTGAACTGTGGTATTGGAGAAGACTCTTGAGAGTCCCTTGGACTCCAAGGAGATCCAACCAGTCCACCCTAAAGGAGATCAGTCCTGAGTGTTCATTGGAAGGACTAATGTTGAAGCTGAAACTCCAATACGCTGGCCACCTGATGTGAAGAGCTGACTCATTTGAAAAGACCCTGATGCTGGGAAAGACTGAAGGCAGGAGGAGAAGGGGACAACAGAGGATGAGATGGTTGGAAGGCATCACCAACTCAATGGACATGAGTTTGAGTAAACTCCGTGAGTTGGTGATAGACAGGGAGGCCTGGTGTGCTGCAGTCCATGGGGTCACAAAGAGTAGGACACGACTGAGCGACTGAACTGAACTGAAGGATCCTGAGCTGAAAAATTAAAAGAGAAGTCAGCTGATGATCTAGGTCAGCCTGAGAGCAAACATAAATTGGTTCTGAAAGGATCCATTCAGGAGACACTGCACAAGGAACCCCCTCCCCACTAATGCACACATAACAATCACAAAAATCAAAACTCCTGCAGAAGGTAAGCTCACAAAGGCAAGCTACAAATCATATAAGAAAATGGAACATGTGGAAGATCAAGTAGATAAAAATAAAATGATCTGTACACTCTATGAACTAAAGCAGAAATGAAAAATATTAAAGATCCATAAACATGCATGAAAGATGAAATATTCAACCTAGTGTATACTTTGCTATTGTTATTCAGTCGCTGAGTCGTGTCTGACTCTTTGCAATGCCATGGGCTACAGCATGCCAGGCTTCCTGTCCTTCACCATCTCTCAGAGTTTGCTCAAATTCATGTGGTGTATACTTAAGTTCTATCAATAAAATGAAAAGACAGAATTGGGGAGAGAAAATAACGATCAAAAAACATTCACAACAGAAGGAAAACATGGGTCTCTAATACTTCTAAACCTAACTACAGCTATCACAACTGAATACTGCACTCTTTGAAAGGAAAGAGGAAAATAGCTAAAGCGAATAGAGAACAAGGAAATTACCAGCAAGGAAATCATAATTAGATTGACAGATTTCTCATCAGCTACAAAATATGCAGAAAGCAGTGAAAAAATATCTTCCAAGAACTTATAAAAAGTGTTTTCTAAGAACTGAGGGAAAATAATTCACTTTAAAATTCTATACTCAGCAACACTATTATTCATGAATGAAGCAAAACAAAGACATTTTCAAGAAAATAAGATTTTATCATACACAGAGCCATAAAGATGGCCCTTGTTAAGAACCAAACAGAATCCAGAAGGAACAAGTGAAATGCAAAGAGCAATAATATGCAAATAAACTGATTATTGTGTTGGTAAATCTACATAAAAATATTGACTACAACAACAACAAAAAGTAATGGTTAATCTGGGGAACGACTACAAAGCAGGTGTAGTTAAATACTAAAACAATATTACATAAAGAAGTGAGAAGACTGCAGTTAAACAGTATCTAAGCCCTTATGCTGTTGGGGAAAAGGGTAAAGATACTATCTTTAGCTTTTCGTTAGCATATATTTTAAACATCTATGGAAACTACAATTAAGACTAGACTGTAACAAGTAAAAAAGCATGCTATTAATTCTAAGGTAAAGGTAAGTAAAAGACTATTGCCTTTTACTGACAAAGAGAGAGAAAAAAAATTATCCAGACCAAAAGAAAGCAAGAAAGGGAGCAAAAAGAACACAGAAAAATGGAAATCATGTAGTAAAAAAGAAGAAAAAGAAAAGTTGAGTTTCCAGATTAAAGACGATCAAAGAGGTAAATGCTGCAGTCAATGGGATCTCAAAGAGTCAGACACAACTGAACCAAACTGAAAGAGATAAGACAGATCAATGCAATTCATGATCCGGGATAGAAAAACAAATTGCTATCAGGGACATTATTTGGAGAACTGGATTAATTTGACTATGGACTGTACACTATAACTGAGTGATATCAATGTTTTATTTTCTGAACTTGATGATTATACAGTGATTTATAGGAGAATGTCCTTGTTCTCAGATATTTAGGATGACAGAATCATGATATCTGATTCTCAACAATAGCAATAAAGATATGAATAGAAAGTGATAAAGTAAATGTAACAAAATGTTAATAATCTATGACTCTAACTGAAGAGAATCAAGGTGGACATTGCACTATTCTTGCAACCTTTCTGTAAATTTGAAAATTTTCAAAATAAAACATTTCAAAGTCAACAGAATAAAGGAGAGAAGTCATATGCTCATCCCTTAGCATATCAGGGAAAAAGAGAAAAATTCTTAATCTGATGATTAATATGCAACAAACATCATTTACTTAATGGTGAATTACTCAAAGTTTTCTTTCCTTCTCAAAGGTACAAGGCACATATGCAGGCTATCACTATTTCAACACTTGAACTGACATAGTTAGCCAAGACAGTAAGATAAAAAAATAAAAGATACAAAGTTTGAAAGGAAAGAAACAAAACCATTATTTGCAGATATGATTATATTCGGGTTTCCCTAGTGGCTCAGCTGGTAAAGAATCCGCCTGCAATGCAGGAGTCTAAGGTTCTATCCTTGGGTAGGGAAGTTTCCCTTGGAGAAGGAAACAGTTACCCATTCCAGTTTTCTGGCCTGGAAAATTCCACATACTGTATAGTCCATGGGGTTGCAAAGAGTAGGACACAACTGAGTGACTTTCACTTCATGATTATGTTCACAGGAAATCCAAGATAATTGACAAAAAATTGACATTCATAGATGGGCTTCCCAAGTGGCTCAGCAGTAAAGAATTCATCTGCAATGCAGGAGCCACAGGAAATGCAGGCTTGATCCCTAGGTGAGGAAGATCCCCTGGAGAAGGAAATGGCAACCCACTCCAGTATCCTTGCCTGGAAAATCCCATGGACAGAGGAGCCTGGCAGGCTAGAGTCCAAAGGGTCACAAAGAGTTGGACATGACTGAAGCAACTTAGCACATATTCATAACTTTAGCATCGTTCCTAAATATATAGTCAGTATTTTAAAAGTTAATTATACCTCCAATACCAAAGAAAGGTATGACCTAAATCAAATTCTGTATGATTATACAATGGAAGTGAGAAATAGATTTAAGGGCCTAGATATGATAGAGTGCCTGATGAACTATGGACAGAGGTTCGTGACATTGTACAGGAGACAGGGATCAAGAACATGCCTATGGAAAAGAAACGCAAAAAAGCAAAATGGCTGTCTGGGGAGGCCTTACAAATAGCTGTGAAAAGAAGAGAAGCGAAAAGAAAAGGAGAAAAGGAAAAATATAAGTATCTGAATGCAGAGTTCCAAAGAATAGCAAGAAGAGATAAGAAAGCCTTCTTCAGCGATCAATGCAAAGAAATAGAGGAAAACAACAGAATGGGAAAGACTAGAGATCTCTTCAAGAAAATTAGAGATACCAAGGGAACATTTCATGCAAAGATGGG
>SJYQ01002421.1:656600-692716 GCA_006410935.1 Redunca redunca
TTCTATGCAGAGTACATCATGAGAAACACTAGACTGGAAGAAGCACAAGCTGGAATCAAGATTGCTGGGAGAAATATCAATAACCTCAGATATGCAGATGACACCACACTTATGGCAGAAAGTGAAGAGGAACTGAAAAGCCTCTTGATGAAAGTGAAAGAGAAGAGTGAAAAAGTTGGCTTAAAGCTCAACATTCAGAAAACTAAGATCATGGCATCTGGTCCCATCACTTCATGGCAAATAGATGGGGAAACAGTGTCAGACTTTATTTTTTGGGGCTCCAAAATCACTGCAGATGGTGACTGCAGCCATGACATTAAAAGACGCTTACTCCTTGGAAGGAAAGTTACGACCAACCTAGACTGCATATTAAAAAGCAGAGACATTTCTTTGCCAACAAAGGTCCATCTCATCAAGGCTTTGGTTTTTCCTGTGGTCATGTATGGATGTGAGAGTTGGACTGAAGAAAGTTGAGTGCCGAAGAACTGATGTTTTTGAACTGTGTTGTTGGAGAAGACTCTTGAGATTCCCTTGGACTGCAAGGAGGTCCAACCAGTCCATCCTAAAGGAGATCAGTCCTGGGTGTTCATCGGAAGGACTGATGCTGAGGCTGAAACTCCAATACTTTGGCCACCTCGTGCGAAGAGTTGACTCATTGGAAAAGACCCTGATGCTGGGAGGGATTGGGGGCAGGAGGAGAAGGGGATAACAGAGGATGAGATGGCTGGATGGCATAACTGACTCGATAGACATAAAAGGACATGAGTTTGGGTGAACTCTGGGAGTTGGTGATGGACAGGGAGACCTGGTGAGCTGCAATTCATGGGGTCACAAAGAGTCAGACACGACTGAGCAACTGACCTGAACTGAAACTTAAAAACAGCTATGCAATACCTATACCAAAAAAAAAAAAAAAACCTGGAAAATATGATAAAGAAAACTAAGCAGCCTTAAACTAAGGACAAGCTAAACAGTGCAGAATATTTCAAAATATTTAATATATCAATTCTCCTCAAATTGGCCTCCAAATATTAAGCAATCTTAGTCAAAATACTTACAGGCTTTATATGACAGTCTTATGCTAGAAAGTATTTGTAAACCCAATAAGTTAAGAATATAAGACCCTCTTGAATAAGAATGACAAGATGCTTGTTTTGTTTGGGATAGAGATTCTAGCTTTAAAAAGTATACATATAAAGCATTTTTGTGTGCCTTAATTATCATTAGACTAATAAGTTAAGGGCTTCCCAGATGTCTCAGATGGTTAAAGAATCTGCCTGCAGGACAGGAGACCTGGGTTTGACCCCTGGATTGGGAAGATCCCTTGAAGAAGAGAATGGCAACCCACTCTAGTATTCTTGCCTGGAGAATCCCATGTACAAAGGAGCCTTGTGGGCAATAGTTCATGGGGCCACAGAGAGTCAGACGTGACTGAGTGACTAATATACACATGCTGAAATTTCTAAGGTAAAGGTAAGTAAAGGAACTTATAGGTTCCAAACTATGAGAGGAAAATAATGTGGAAAAATTTACCAAATCTTAGAATATCAAAAGTTATTTGAAAACTACTACACTAATTAACAGAGAGTAATATTAGTACAATGATTGACAAATAAACCAATGGAGCAGAGGCAAGGGCTCAGAAAGAAACCAGTGCATATACAGGCACTAGAATTACAGAAAAGGTAATGCTACCAAGTAATTGAGAGAGGACAGTTGTTGTTTTTTTTAATGTGTATTTAGAATTAAATACAAAGATAAATACAGCAAATTTTGTTGATCATTAGAACGTACTTTCATGAACTTGGAGTAAGGAAAATTTTCTTAAATGGGACATACAATGTACTAACAGGAAAGGACTGAAAATTAGATATTGAAATTAAGAATTTCTGTACATGAAGACATAATTAGCAGAACTTTGGAAAGGCAAGCTACAGTTTTGGAGAAGACGTTTTCAGCGCATATTCCAGACAAATGGCTTGTAGCCAGAAAATAAAAAAAACTTCTTTGTGTTAAGAAAAGGACAATAATTAGGTAGGAAAATGGGCAAGAGACTTGATCAGGCAACTCACCAAAGAGGAAATTCAAACGAAACCCACGAAAAGGCACTCGACTCCATCTGTTATCAGGGAAACGCAAAACAAACCTTCCTCAAGACACACCACATATATTATTAAATTGATCCCGGAAAGGTTATACCAAGTTGTACTTCCTTCAGCAGAATAAAGGAATGCCATTTCACCTTATGCTTGCTAGCTCTGAGAATTATAATTTTTGTTTAAATTTTTGCTAAAATTATCATTTTTGTTAAAATTTGATGCACAAAAGCAGTAACTATTTGTTATTTCAACTTGCAGTTTGGAAATACGGATTCTGTTATTTTTACACATGTATTTACATATGTGTTGTGCTGTGCTTAGTTGCTCAGTTGTGTCCCAATCTTTGCAACCCCATGGACTGTAGCCCGCCAGGCTCCTGTGTCCATGGGGATTCCTCATGCAAAAATATGAGAGTGGGTTTCCATGCCCTCCTCCTGGGAATCTTCCCAACCCAGGGTTTGAACCCAGGTCTCCTGCATTGCAGGTGGGATTCTTTACCATCTGAGCCATCAGGGTTATATAATGTATATTTTTCTTTGAGACTCATCTGTACAAGTTTTACCATAGGCTGTCCATTGTGACAAACACTGTTAGTACCCTCTTACATAACCAGGAAAGTGTGCACTGTGTTCAAGGCAGCAATGTGCCCAGTTCAAACTACTTCATCTCCAGACAACCCTGAAGCTAGCTAGGATCAGTGAGGTGGCTCAATTCTGGCTACAACGTAATCAAAAGCTTACTGTTGGAGGTTCCAGGAAAATGATTTGTTTCTTAAGGAAAAAGAACAGTCTCAGCCACCCTCTGCCTTCCCCTTTTTCCTCCTGTCGGAACACAGAGCCAGATGCCTGAAGGACTGTCTTATGAACAGGATGATGAGAGCCACATACACATTCAGGACAGTAGAAGAAGCCTGCATCCATGATGCCTTCCTAGAGCCACTGAATCAGCCCTGAACTACCTGCCTCCCAACTCCTTTTCATATGAAAATAAAAGCCCCATTTGATTGCGCCTCTACAGTAGGGTTCCTCACATACATCTGAATACAACCTAACTACAAATCAATAAGAAAGAGATGAGTGAGTTTTAAGTATGCTGTGTTTTTCATTAATGTTGCAAGTAGATTTTTAGCAGGAAATGTAAGAGACAGTTTTCTAATAAACAGTAAACTAGCAAAATTAACTTGAGTAAGAACTAGGTAACCATTTTAAAAGGCATAAAAAGAATATTGCTTCCCCAAAGTTTCTGCTGCCCACCTAATAAAGAATATTAGTATCCCATAAAAATGAATTAAAATAATTAACAACCTGGGAAAGTGTTTATTGTAATAGTATGGTTAATGCAAGATGTTACATAGATTATACAGAATAAAGTCTTGAGTGTGTGAAAATAATCATTGAAAAAGTAAAAGGAAATATACCAAATAATACCAGTAATTTATGCATTTATAAAGTTAGGGATATTTTCCTTCCTTTAAGATACATTTTTTTGTGTTCCATAACTTTTCATCCATAATCAGGAAAACTGGAAGACTCAGAACAAGTGAATTTTATTTAAAAGAAATACAAATTTTAAATAATTAAATACATATTTTAAAATAGAGCATTCGTGGTCCTAAGTTCTGTCAGTGTTATAATTACAAGTTACAATGAACATTAATCATTATATTGGATAATTCACATAAAGTGCATGGCCATCACTTAAATAGAAGAAATAAGAGACATCATTTTCTAATGCCACAAAAATTACCTAAGGGGAAAAAATCACTAACTCCCAAACAGAAATACAAACCACAAGAAAGTAATAGTGGACCTGGCATAGTTCTATGTGAAATTCAACCAGAAAGTGTTGCCCACAATCATGATCTCATATCAAAATGGAAAGAGAAAGAGGAGACTGATTCCCATTAGTGGGCATGAGCAGTAGGTGTAACAAGGAAGAATCATGTCCATCTAGGCCAGCTTAAATTGTTTTAGTCAACTGTCAACCTCATTATTTCCTACCATCTCTAAATTCTCTCCTTTAATCATACATACAAAAGTCTCCCTCTAAGGGTCAGTGGCAGAAATACAGATGAACTGCCCATGAGAAAATTTTTTGGATTTTTAATTAGTAGTTAATTAATCAAATATTCCTAAATAAATGATGAATTTAATCTATAAACACAAATATTCTAAAAACCTAGCCTCGAAAGTAACACATAGGTAGCTCTCTGAGTTCCCATTCCCTTCAAATACCTTGAACTCATCTCAACCAATTTACATATTAAGACATATTACAGAACTTGGGAAGACCAGACACTCAATGGCCAGAGCCCACAGGTCCTGGATATCTGAGGAACCACCAGAGCTTTGTGATGACAGTTCAAAGACAATTGATATAACCCTCATCTTTGGCAATTTGACAATAGTACAAGGCATGTGTCTAATGATCTGGCAAGTAGAACTCCAGAAAATTTCCTAGGTGTAGGCATACACATGCAAAACCACACGTACAAGAAAAGTAATTCACCGATGACAATGTTTGAAACAGAAACCTAAATATCCAGCAATAAGGGTCTAGTAAAATGAACTGAGATATACTCTTACAGTGCAATACTTTCAAGCTGTAAAAGAGATAAGAAGCTCCTTGTGTACCCATTCCTATCAGTTGTTGACCAAGTTACAATCATAAAGCAAGGAGTTGAACAGCTGCAACCTGTTATCATTTGTCTTTTAAAAGGCAAAGAAGTGAAACATTGACTGCCTCTGGGTTGGAGACATTAGTTGCTGGGGGACAGGAGTAGGAAGAAGACTTTTCCCTGTGTGCTTTTTTTATAACTTTAGAATTTGTAAGAGTTATTGTCCATATAAAAATAAAAGACTTGAAAAAATACATACAGGACAATTCACCTGTGTGTTTCTCTGTTGCTCTAATATTCATGATAACAATTACTGCTAATGGCCCCGAGTTCTTTATTTTAAAATATGTTGTCTATTGTAATAGGCAAATGTTCTCCAACTCAAAACAGCAGCAACTACCACCATAACCTTCTGCCCAAAGGACAGGATTCTTCTATTAGGCTGGCCAAAAACTTCATTCAGGTTTTCCCATAAGATGGTACTGGGAAAACCCGAAAAAAGTTGACAAACTTAGTATTTTCATTATCAGTTAATCCATACAATCATCCATTTAACGTTCCATGTGGCAGCTAGTGCCCTGGATCTACAAGGTGGAAAAGATACAGGTCTAATTTTAAGGAGCTTACAATATAGTAGGCAAGACAGAGAAGTAAACTGACAACTCCTACAAGTCCACAACTATTTAGCACCCACTATGTGCAGGACAAATAATTTAAAATAACTATTTGGGATTTCCAAATAGTAGTTCCAAATGACATTGTTTAACTGTATCACCAAGAGACTAAATTTTCAGGTCCTACTCCAGACAAACTGAATGAGAATTTTAGGGCATGGGGCCCCAAAAGCTTTTTAAGGTGTTTTTTTTTTTTTTTTTGTAAGTTTTCCTGGTGATTTTGATGGCAATTCAAGTACAGGAACCACTGGTTTCCCCACACAATGATTCAAAATATTCTGCTGGTGACTAAGAAAGAGACAAAAAAAGCAGGTCTCCCTCTTGAGTAAGCAGAAAGCAGGCTTCCCTGGGCTGCTTCAACCTCCCAGGCAGAGAAAATAAAAAATACAAACAATGAGATAAATCAAGGTCAGTCCCTCAAAGGGGAACATTTACAAGTCTCATCCTACAATAAAGTTGAGTTAATATAAATACAAAAATTTCTTGCTTTGATTTTTTTTAAATGCCTAAGATGCCAAAGCAGAGAGCACCCTTAAACATTATTTTATCTCAGTCATGTAAAGAGTTACAGCCTCACACTGGACATTGAGATGCCTGTAGTACATACAACCCTAACTGGCCTGAAAAAACAGTGATAAGATGATGGGTTTTTTCACCATCTGAGGCAAAATGAGAAGCAGCAACTTGCTCCCGCACCAGGGCAACGTCACACTTTCCTGACGACTGGCAATAGCTCCACAGTCACAGCTCTTTAAATGCATCAACGTAAATACTCATTTCTATTTTGGGCTCATCTTCCTTTTTAAAACTCAGCTTGGCCACACTTTGAGGTATTTTACAAGACATAATTACACAGCAGATCTGACATAAAAACAAAGGGGAAAAACATGAGGAAAACTAAACCACCCCATAAAGATATTTTTAAACGTTTTACAGTCTTAAATCTACGTGAGTCACATACTAAGTAGAAATACCACCCACAATTCCACCTGACCTGCATAGTGTTTTCTTCCCAAAAGTTAAGCATATGTTTCTTAAATGTATTCATTCACTCATTCCATGGGGATTTACAGCACCCACTCTGTGGCAGGCACTGTGATACACACAATCAAGTGGTGATCAAGACAATACTCCTCCTGTCTTAGACCTAAAGAAACATTTCTCCAAAGAAGACATACAGACGGACAACAAACACATGAAAAGATGCTTAACATCACTAATTGCTAGAGAAATGCAAATCAAAATGACAATGAGGGATCACCTCTCACAGTTAGAATGGCCATCAAAAAGTCTACAAGTAATAAATGCTGGAGATGGTGTGGAGAAAGGGGAACCCTCTTATATTGTCAGTTGGAACGTAAATTGGTACACCTACTATGGAGAACAATATGGAGGTTCCTTAAAAGACTAGAAATAGAACTACCATAAGATCCAACAATCCCACTTCTGGGCCATATACACAGAGAAAACCGTAATTTCAAAAGATACATATACCCCAATGTTCATTACAGCACTATTTACAATAGCCAGACAAGGAAGCAACCTAAATATCCATCAGAGGAATGGATAAAGATGTAGTATATATATAAAACAGAATATTACTCAGTCATAAAAACGAACGAAAATGTGCCATTTGCAGAGATGTGGATGGACCTAGAGACTGTCATACTCAAGTACGTCAAAGAAAAAAACAAATATAATATCGATTATATGTAGAATCTAGAAAAATTATTCAGGTGAACTGATCTGCAAAGCAGAAATAGACACAGTGGCCTTTGCTTTTAAAAATCCTATGGAAGGAGTAACTTATTCATGGGAGCATCAAGAAAAAATAACTTCTGAGGTGGACTTTGTAACCTAAGATAAAAGTCAGAGTGGGAATGCTCTAAGCTCCAAAGATCAGTGGGAATTTGCTGGGTAGATTCCAGCTGGTGCCTTTATTGACTTCATTTGTGCTCATGAGCCTAGAGGTGATGGTGCTCTGTTGGGAAGAAAATGGTTAATGTTCCAGTTTATCCATTTTTCCAATGAGCAAATCTGAAAAGTGCTTCCATCTTGCTCAATTTAAATGCTGTTCTGACCTTCTGGCCAGAGTGCTTATTCACTAAGATAGTGGCCAAGTGGGTAATTCCTGGCTTAGGACTTGAACATCTGGTGGCCTTTCAATCTGATGGCATGTAATTACAGCAGGGGCAGCCAGGCAATTGGGGATTAAAGGGATGTTGTTTAATCTTCCACCATATGTTCCCACTTAACCTATTTTTCTCTTTCCCCAGTACCCACACACACAGGAAGCATCTTATAGGGGTCCAGGAAGCCTGCTTCATCCCTCCTAGCACTGCTGGGCTCACCTGATGGTGGTTTAGTTGCTAAATTGTGTCCGACTCTTGCAACCCCATGGGCTGTCACCTGTCTGGCTTCTCTGTCCATGGGATTTCTCAGGCAAGAACACTGGAGTGGGTTGCCATTTGCTTCTCCAGGGGATCTTCCTGACCCAGGGATTGAACCAGAATCTCCTGCATTGTAGGTGGACTCTCAGCTTCTTACAAGCTGAGCCATCATGGAAGCCATGGGCTTTCCTGAAGAACCCTGTAAAAATAGGTCATCTGCTGCCTTTTGGCATTCAAACATTCTTATTTACCCTTCTCGCTGTCTCTGGTATCTTCAAGACTTATTTAGACGTCCGCTACTTTAATCAGTATGATCGTGACCCAGAAAGCAGAGTCTTAAAATTCGTTAAGTTTCCCTGGGAAACTTACCAGCTCTCTCTTCCTTGTAGTGACTGCTACATCCTATGTAGCCAGACCTGGTTCCCATCCTTTATGAAAGTCTTTACGGATGCTGAGTGGGTGTATGGGGGTTAGGAGGTTCTCAGAAGCAGACATAAGCCATATTTTCTTGGACTGAAGATATTGGAGGTACCTTGTTGGAGGTACAATGCTCCTCCCAGGATGAAAGCTGGGGGAAAGCATAAAAACTATTAGGCACAAAATATTCTGTTAGAAGTCAAGATTTCACAGGCTTCTGAGTCGTCTTCATATAGTCATTTTTGGCACATGGTAGATGCCTAAAAATGGCTGCTATTATAGATGTATGGGGAGCAGGGAATGTTCCCCAGCAAAGTGAAGACACAAACCCACTTCTCCTTTTTTTTTTTTTTTCTCATTTCATCATATGCCCTTGGCACTGGATAGTCCAATAACTAAAAGCTTGTTATATCACTCTTCAAGTAATAAAAATGAATGATAGATAATTCTTATTAATTGCTTACAGCTCTGGGCTTTCTATAGGATGACATTGAGAAATTGGGTAGTGAAACGAGCACCCACAAAACTTTCAAGAAAACCAGTCTCACGGATTTAGAGAGTGAACTTATGGTTGCCAGTGGGGAGGATGGGAGGATGGGATAGTTAGGGAGTTTGAGATTGACATGTACACACGCCTATTTTTAAAATGGATGACCAACAAGGACCTACTGCAATGCAGGAGACCCTGGTTTGGTACCTGGGCCGGGAAGATCCCCTAGAGAAGGAAATGGCTACCCACTCCAGTATTCTTGCCTGGAGAATCNTGTGCCATTTGCAGAGATGTGGATGGACCTAGAGACTGTCATACTCAAGTACGTCAAAGAAAAAAACAAATATAATATCGATTATATATAGAATCTAGAAAAATTATTCAGGTGAACTGATCTGCAAAGCAGAAATAGACACAGAGGTAGAGAACAAACAATGTATGGATATCAAGGAGGGAAGAAGGGGTGGGATGAACTGGGAGATAGGGATTGACATATATATACTACTATGTATAAAATAAACAACTAATGAGAACATATTGTATAGCACAAGAAACTCTACTCAATACTCTGTGGTGACCTATATGGGACGGAAGTCCAAACAAGAGGGGATACACACACACACACACACACACACACACACACACGTGTGCTAAGTCTCTTCAGTCGTGTCCAACTATTTACGACCCCATGGACATATAGCTGATTCACACTGCTGTACAGCAGAAACTAACACAACACTGTAAAGCAACTATATTCCAATAAAATTTTTAAAACAGGAAAGATGATACCCTTCCTGCCTTTACATATTAGTCAAAACAGTGGCAGACAAAGTGCAGCAAAGACATAGGGTATGTGCCATGAAGTGGAGACACCGGATGCTACAGAAACATACAATGTGGGGACCTAATCCAGCCTGGGCATCATGAAAAGCTTCCCCTATGGACTTTGTTACAAGTGTGATCTGCAAAAAAAGTGTAGGAGCTGGAGAAGGAGAGAGGGAAAGACAGAATATAAGTATATATATGTATATGTATATATATGTATATATATATATACACTGTGATATATACTGTGTATATGTGTATAGATTGGAAGGTTGGGCAGGAAAAGTACAGGGTATAATCAAGGTAGAGGCAACAGCGTGAGAAAATGTACAAAAATAAGATAGAACATGATGCACTTAAAGAACTTAGAAAACTCTAAAGGCCAAGTAAAAGACAGTATCAAGAAAGGAGGCCAGAGATGTAAGCACAGAACAGATACGATATCTACCTCATCCAGAACATTACCATGAATTAGGCAAAACGGGTCCTTTTGTCCAGTTTACAATTAGCTCTAGAATATAGAAGTGCTTTGGCGAAGGTCACTGAGTCCGAGCAAAGTCAGGAGTCTGCTGCCCTAGATCCATTAGTTTACTGCTCAAATCAGGATATTGCCCTAGCTCCTAATTATATAAAATTAATAAAAAATTTAAGAGAATCAAAATGCATGCTTTCCTTCTGTTTAAGTAATGATATAATTTAGACGTTTTGTAGTTTTTATTTTCAGTTGAAGGAATTTGGACTAAATAACTTTTGATAGTTTAATGGATATTAGCATCAATAAATTGTTTTTCTGTTCATAACATCAAATTTTGAGTGCTACTGTAGTTTTTCAAAATGTTACCATGGAGAGAAACTTGGAACTATACCTGGTTCTCTGTGTTCTGTTTCTTACAACATAATGTAAGAATTATCTGAAATATAATTTCAATTATCTGAAAAATAATTTCAATTTTAAAATCAAATGATTGGTTTACCCAGAAACAAGAAGACGGGAGGAAAATATGACCTTTCTACATTAAGATCTTCATTTTTTCAGTGTTTTGACTATTAATTCACTCAAAGTCTGGGGACTGTGTAGAGCTAACACTTATCAAGGGACTCCTAGGTGTCAGATCCTTGCTATTTAATCTGCAATCTCATCTATGCCTCATAATTACTGCAAGATCAATTTATTATTCAGTTCAGTTCAGTTGCTCAGTTGTGTCTGACTCTTTGAAACCCCATGAACTGCAGCATGCCAGGCCTTCCTGTCCGTCACCAATTCCCGGAGTTCACTCAAACCCATGTCCATTGAGTCAGATGCCATCCAACCATCTCATCCTCTGTTGTCCCCTTCTCCTCCTGCCCTCAATCTTTCCCAGTGTCAGGGTCTTTTCAAATGAGTCAGCTCTTCGCATGAGGTGGCCAAAGTATTGGAGTTTCAGCTTCAGCATCAGTCCTTCCAATGAACACCAGGACTGATCTCCTTTAGGATGGACTGGTTGGATCTCCTTGCAGTCCAAGGGACTCTCAAGAGTCTTCTCCAACACCAGAGTTCAAAAGCATCAATTCTTAAGAAGCCCCAAATTTAATCTATCCTACCATCCTACACAGCTAGTCTATTGGCAGGTCCTGTTAACTCAGCTCCCCAAATATCATCTTCCCATCACCACCTTCCCAGTTCCAGGACAAACCACCAACCTCCCTTCTCTGAACAAGACTCTTAATGGGTCTCCTCACATCAAGCCTAATTCCTTCCCAACACATTATCCCAAATGGACAGAGGAATCACTGTGAAAGGAAATTCAGGGCTTCTTACTCTCTGCTTGAAATCCATAAATAGCTTCACAATCCATATAGGATAAAAATACAACTTTACCTCCGAGTACTTGCCTCTAGACCTACAACTTCTCATCATTCCTGTGTCTTTCCTGAGTATCGCTCCTTCAACACTACTTCATTCCATCATCCTGTTTTCATAGCCCTCAGAACTGACTGAAGTAACTTCAATTTATTTCTTTAACATCGTTTTCCTCCTTTGAATGTAAGTTCCATGAAGGCAAGCACCTTGGTTGACTCCTTCACTTCCATAACCCTAATGTCTGAATGTCTGACATACAACAGATACTCAATAAATAACTGCTGAATAAATGAATGCAGCATAGCTACTGATACATCCTGTCTTGCCTTTGACTTTAAGAAACAGAAATAAAGTGAGCCATACATTTCTAGCTTAACTTCTATCTGCAGAGAAGTGTCTAATACTCCACAATTCTTTCCTTCCAGCCAGTTTTTCCTATATAAACAAATCATTACGTGTTTCAGATTGAAGTCTAAAGTTCCACAACAACTCTCCAATTATTCCAAGCCACTCTATCAGCATGGTGTAATTATTTACTTTAAATGACTAATTAAACCATTCCTTTCTCCTTACTCAAAACTCTAACCAAGTTAAAGGTGATCTTGTATATACTGAAGAGATGACAGTCATTCCCAACATAACAGAAATTTTTCCCCATGTCCTAGTCCAACTGCCTTCTGAATTGCGGGGTGCGTTTTTATACCAGTGACTTCCCTGATGGCTCAGATGGTAAAGCGTCTGCCTACAATGCAAGAGACCCAGGTTTGATCCCTGGGTCGGGAAGATCCCCTGGAGAAGGAAATGGCAACCCACTCCAGTATTCTTGCCTGGAAAATCCCATGGAAGGAGGAGCCTGGTAGGCTATAATCCATGGGGTCACAAACTTGAAAAATCAAGTTACAATATCAACTTAGAATTTTTAAAAGGTGTTATTAAACTTAGAAGTAAAACATGCATGATGCTATGCTCACAAGTTTTAAATGGGAACCACCTATCTTAAAAGGAACTAGAGACTCTAAAGAATGACATTTCAACACACACACACAGCTCTAAAGAGGAGGCAAGAGAGCAAGCATCTTGAGAAATTAAGTGTGGCTGCCCAGGGAACTTTCTGAGGGACTCAGATTTCAAAACAAACACACAAAAGATATAAGAGAGGAAACATGTAACAAAGAATGAAATAGATGAGTAACACTGACCTATAAGAAGAATGCCAGAAAAGTTTAACTAAAGCCAGGAATGAGCTGGAGCCTGTGAAAATGCCAAAGATGACAAAAAGGTTAGGCTGCAAAAACAAAAACAAAAAAAAGACATTCAGAGCCAGAAAATGAGTAAAGAATATTATGTCCTTGGCTTTGGGCAGGGGATGGACACCATAGCATTGGTATCTGTCAAAAACTATACAGGATATATGCCTGAGAGCTATGCCAGTACTGGGTCCGCCAATCTGGCTGACTCAGCCACCAGGAAGGTTTTAGACGCTTACAAGGAGACAATGCACCTTTCTTAACACACACACCAAAAATATGTCACAGAAGATGCACAGCCATCCAACCTTTAATTATTGTCTCCTACAGAAAGCAAATAGAAAAGGCAAACTAAATATCGTTGAAGCTAATCTAAAAAATGATAATGAGAAACCCCTAAATTATTTCAAGCAAGTTCAACTCTGGGGCTCTAATTATATTCCTGTTTCTTAAAGACTAGCCCAACTGTCTTAAAGAATCAAACAATGGTTTAAAACCAACATAAAATGTATCAGTTCAAGTTTTCTTGCCTCAGGGTCTTTGCACTTGCTGTTATCTCTGCCTGGACTGTTTTTCATCCTGGATCGATCTTCCTATAGCTTGCTCTCTCACCTTATTCAGGACGCTCCTCACTGGTACCTCCCCAGGCTTCTCTGAACATTCTATGCACATAGCTTGCAACACCCTATCTGTTATTCTCTTCTTCCCAGCTTCATTTTTTTTTTCCCCACATCATTCACCACTTCTTAAGAAGAGATGCTTCTGCATACTTGGTTGTTTTCGGGCTCATTAGAATATAAGCTCTATAGAAATATGTATTTTGTCTCATTCACCATCTTGCCCACAGTACCTGGAACATACCAGGCACTCAACAAGTGCTCGTTGAACAGAAATGAACAACTGAATATGTACATGAGTAGGGACACCTATCTCAGTAATCATTTTATCAAAAAGTCATAACAGTATCAAATGATAAGATTAGTATGAACCAATAAAGTTAGGGGGCAGGATTTTTTAAATGTCATTTTAGGCCTTATTAGCATGACAGTAAAATCTCACAGATAAATTAAAATCTCTGAAGTTTATTTACCTTCACGATATCCATCTATGGGCTGCTGTCTCCAAATTTCTGATCCAGGAGGTATGCTTTAAAATTTGGCCATCTTTTTAAAGCAGCATCCACTGCTTACTTCTTATCAAGAAACGGTGGCTAGGACTTCCCTGGTGGTGCAGCAGATAAAACTAAAACCTGCCAGTGCAGGGGACACAGATTTGGTCCCTGATCTGGGAAGATCCCACGTGCTGCAGAGCAACTAAGCCACGTGCCACAACTACTGAGCCCACGTGCTGCAACTACTGAAGCCCAGGCCTAGAGCCTGTGCTCTGCAACGAGAAGCCACTGCAGGGAGAAGGCCATGCAACACAACAAAGAGCAGGCCCCAGCTCACTGCAACTAGAGAAAGCCCATGCAAGGCAATGAAGACTCAGTGAAGCCAAAAATAGATAAAGTGTTGAAAACCAAAGAACCAGAGGCTAGACAAAGGAAATGGCCATATCATTAGGCTTTGTCAACCAATGTTCTGCTGCTGCTGCTGCTGCTAAGTCATGTCAGTCATGTCTGACTCTGTGCAGCTCCATAGACGGCAGCCCAACAGGCTCCTCTGTCCCTGGGATTCTCCAGGCAAGAACACTGGAGTGGGTTGCGATTTCCTTCTCCAATGCATGAAAGTGAAAAGTGAAAGTGAAGTTGCTCAGTCATGTTCGACTCTTAGCGACCCCATGGACTGTAGCCTATCTACCAGGCTCCTCCGTCCATGGGATTTTCCAAACAAGAGTACTGGAGTGGGTGCCACTGCCTTCTCCGAACCAATGTTCTATGCGTACCTAAAAGACTCTTGGCAAGGTCTGGTAACATAACTCAAAAGTAACATGAGCCGGCAGTTACCAAGGTTGGTTTCATGTTTTATTTGTAGAGGAGACTGACCAGAAGCACGCAGGAGATAATAGTCCGTAACCCCATATGCGCCCTTGGCCAATTCACAGGTGAGAAAAGCTGATCTGTTACTCCTGTCAATATCCTTGCTTCTATCAACCCAGGGACCTTTGAGGGAGTCCCTATACTGCCACAGTCTGGAAAAGGGATGTGTTTGCCCTGGAAAAGAAGTGATAACCCAGGAGAGCTGACTTCACATATTGGAAGTGAGGTGGGGGAAAGCTGTGAGTCATAAAGAGAGAGAGAGTTTTATTTTGCTCTTAAATCTAACCTCTGAGATGACTCAACAGGAATAAGAGAAGCAAAAAGAGCACTGAATGAGGAGCCACTAGACCCAGGTCCCTCTCTGCTGTAACACTGTGAGTACTAACCAGTATGACCTATACAAGCCATCTCCCCCCGCCCCCCACCACCCCCACCAGGTCTCAGTTCCCCAGATGTAAATGATGTAACACCTGCCCTTCCTGAACAACCCAGCCACACCAGTCATTTCCAACCGGGAAAGTTCAAAAAGGGCTGCACCACACAGATTATCAATGTTGCTGAACTCATTCTTCCTGGAGAAAGGGAAGGAAGAGGGCAACTGGTGTGCTCTAAGCCAGTGTTTCCTTTTTTATTTTAAAGACGTCTCTTGCATATCAACAAATTTCACTGAGCACACCACTCACTTACCCAGGAGGGGGTAGGAGAGGGAAGGAGACCCGCACCTGATTAGGAAACATGAAAATAACCACAAGCACTATGCAATGATCAAGTACTAAGGGACCCACATCCATGCGAAGAAGGTAAGTGCAGTTGTGTGCAAGGCGTTCCTGCTCAGGCGTCAGAGAAGGCAACTAAACATTTTAGACTAGTGCATACTTTACAAGAATTTATTTGTTTTCTCTGAGTCTAAGCTCATCTGCACAGAATCCTCAGTTTTTGCCACTATAAATCTAACAATGGGCAGCACCCAAGTCTACTCAGCCTACACAAATGAAACAAAGTTATGCCTAAAAAAGTCTTTAAAACCCTTGTGTATCTCCACTTCCAAGCAAATTTCAAACAAGCAATGGGCCCTGAATATTTTACCTTATTTCACTGAGTAGAAGATCTCACTGATTGTAAAATGTCTATTATATAAACTGAAAATGAAAAAATAAATAAAACAAGCTGCAAACTAAACTATAAAATGATGCTTTCCTATCATTTGAAATTTTTAATTTTATCTTTCCTAAAAGTCTTTTAAAACTTACATTGATTTTTTTATCATATATAATTCTTATAGATACATTAAAAAGAAATAAATTGGTTAGGCTTACCCCTAAACTTTCTTCATTTGCAGAGTTTCAATCTCCAAATCAATTTTGACTAGGTGTCCCCCGTCTCTGGGCTTCTGACACAAAATCATCCTCTGTGCTGTTAAGAGGGATCTCACATTGTCTGGGTTTTTTTCTGAGTCACTGACACATTCTGTAAGTTCTATCACAGATCCACACTTAACGGCCATCGTATCACAATTATGGCCTCACCAACACCAAGTGTAAGATACATCCTGATCCCAGAGACATCAAGATGTGCATTTTGCTATCAGTAAAACATACTATATATTTCACTTTCACTTTTCTTTCAAAACATACTGTATAATTCGTAATAAAATCAATTACGACATATAACCTTATAATTATGAAATAGATATATTTTCTCAGGTACCTCATTGGTGCAGTTCTGTTCTCTATTCCTTACGGCTGGATTTGGAACCTACTTTACTCTCACTTCTCTCTCACCTATTATATCCAACTATGTCCTCTTCAGTCCTCATTTCTCACTGCCCAAGACATTAGAGGGCAGACACACTGAAACCACAATCACAGAACACTAGCCAATGTGATCACATGGACCACAGCCTTGTCTAACTCAATGAAACCAAGCCATGCTGTATGGGGCCACCCAAGACAACGGGTCATGGAAAGGTCTGACAGAATGCAGTCCACTGGAGAAGGGAATGGCAAACCACTTCAGTATTCTTGCCTTGAGAACCCCATGAACAGTAGGAAAAGGCAAAATGATAGGATATGAAAGAGGAACTCCCCAGGTCGGTAAGTGCCCAATATGCTACTGGAGATCAGTGGAGAAATAATGCCAGAAAGAATGAAGGGATGGAGCCAAAGCAAAAACAATACCCAGTTGTGGATATGACTGGTGATAGAAGCAAGGTCCGATCTGTAAAGAGCAATATTGCTTAGGAACCTGGAATGTTAGGTCCATGAATCAAGGCAAATTGGAAGTGGTCAAACAGGAGATGGCAAGAGTGAACGTCGACATTCTAGGAATCAGCAAACTAAAATGGACTGGAATGGGTAAATTTAACTCAGATGACCATTATATCTACTACTGTGGGCAGGAATCCCTTAGAGGAAATGGAGTAGCCATCATGGTCAACAAGAGAGTCCGAAATGCAGTACTTGGATGCAATCTCAAAAACGACAGAATGATCTCTGTTCATTTCCAAGGCAAACCATTCAATATCACGGTAATCCAAGACTATGCCCCAACCAGTAACGCTGAAGAAGCTGAAGTTGAACAGTTCTATGAACACCTACAAGGCCTTTTAGAACTAACACCCAAAAAAGATGTCCTTTTCATTATAGGGGACTGGAAAGCAAAAGTAGGAAGTCAAGAAACACCTGGAGTAGCAGGCAAATTTGGCCTTGGAGTATGGAATGAAGAAGGGCAAAGGCTAATAGGGTTTTCCCAAGAGAACGCACTGGTCATAGCAAACACCCTCTTCCAACAACACAAGAGAAGACTCCTAAAAATGGACATCACCATATGGTCAACACTGAAATCAGACTGTTTATATTCTTTGCAGCCAAAGATGGAGAAGCTCTATACAATCAGCAAAAACAAGACTGGAAGCTAACTGTGGCTCAGATCATGAACTCCTTATTGCAAAATTCAGACTTAAATTGAAGAAAGTAGGGAAAACCACTAGACCATTCAGGTATGACCTAAATCAAATCCCTTATGATTATACAGTGGAAGTGAGAAATAGATTTAAGGGACTAGATCTGACAGACAGTGTGCCTGATGAACTATGGACAGAGGTTTGTGACACTGTACAGGAGACAAGGATCAAGACCATCCCCATGGAAAAGAAATGCAAAAAAGCAAAATGGCTGTCTGGGGAGGCTTTACAAATAGCTGTGAAAAGAAGAGAAGTGAAAAGCCAAGGAGAAAAGGAAAGATATACCCATTTGAATGCAGAGTTCCAAAGAAGAAGGAGAGATAAGAAAGCCTTCCTCAGTGATCAATGCAAAGAAATAGAGGCAAACAACAGAATGGGAAAGACTACAGATATCTTCATGAAAATTAGAGATACCAAGGGAACATTTCATGCAAAGATGGGCTCGATAAAGGACAGAAATGATATAGACCTAACAGAAGCAGAAGCTATTAAGAAGAGGTGGCAAGAATACACAGAAGAACTGTACAAAAAAGATCTTCACGACCAAGATAATCATGATAGTGTGATCACTCACCTAGAGCCAGACATCCTGGAATGTGAAGTCAAGTGGGCCTTAGAAAGCATCACTACGAACAAAGCTAGTGGAGGTGATGGAATTCCAGTTGAGCTGTTTCAAAACCTGAAAGATGATGCTGTGAAAGTGCTGCACTCATTATGCCAGCAAATTTGGAAAACTCAGCAATGGCCACAGGACAGGAAAACGTCAGTTTTCATTACAATCCCAAAGAAAGGCAATGCCAAGGAATGCTCAAACTACCGCACAATTGTACTCATTTCACACGCTAGTGATGCTCAAAATTCTCCAAGCCAGGCTTCAGCAATACATGACTGTGAACTTCCAGATGGTCAAGCTGGTTTTAGAAAAGGCAGAGGAACCAGAGATCAAATTGCCAACATCCACTGGATCATCGAAAAAGGAAGAGAGTTCCAGAAAAACATCTATTTCTGCTTTATTGACTATGCCAAAGCCTTTGACTGTGTGGATCACAATAAACTGTGGACAATTCTGAAAGAGATGGAAATACCAGACCACCTGACCTGCCCCTTGAGAAACCTATATGCAGGTCAGGAAGCAACAGTTAGAACTGGACATGGAACAACAGACTGGTTCCAAATAGGAAAAGGAGTACGTCAAGGCTGTATTTTGTCACCTTGCTTATTTAACTTATATGCAGATTACATCATGAGAAAGGCTGGTCTGGAAGAAGCACAAGCTGGAATCAAGATTGCCGGGAGAAATATCAATCACCTCAGATATGCAGATGATACCACCCTTATGGCAGAAAGTGAAGAGGAACTAAAAAGCCTCTTGATGAAAGTGAAAGAGGAGAGTGAAAAAGTTGGCTTAAAGACTTTAACATTCAGAAAACTAAGATCATGCTATCTGGCCCCATCACTTCATGGGAAATAGATGGGGAAACAGTGGAAACAGTGGCTGATGTTATTTTTCTGGGCTCCAAAATCACTGCAGATGGTGACTGCAGCCATGAAATTAAGATGCTTAATCCTTGGAAGGAAAGTTATGACCAACCTAGACAGCATATTAAAAAGCAGAGACATTACTTTGCTAACAAAGGTCTGTCTAGTCAAGGCTATGGTTTTTCCTGTGGTCATGTATGGATGTGAGAGTTGGACTATAAAGAAAGATGAGTGCCGAAGAATTGATGCTTTTGAACTGTGGTGTTGGAGAAGACTCTTGAGAGTCCCTTGGACTGCAAGGAGATCCAACCAGTCCATCCTAAAGGCGATCAGCCCTGGGTGTTCATTGGAAGGACTGATGCTGAGGCTGAAACTCCAGTACTTTGGCCACCTCATGCGAAGAGTTGACTCATTGGAAAAGACCCTGATGCTGGGAGGGATTGGGGGCAGGAGGAGAAGGGGACGACAGAGGATGAGATGGCTGGATGGCATTACCGACTCGATGCACATGAGTTTGGATGAACTCCGGGAGTTGGTGATGGACAGGGAGGCCTGGCGTGCTGCGATTCATGGGGTCACAAAGAGTCGGCCACGACTGAGCGACTGAACTGAACTGAAGGATCACTCAGGTTGAGCAGACTAGGCTGTCTTGTTAGGAACGGGGAGTTACAAGAAGCCTGGGAGCCTTCTCTGAAATAAATGTGCTTTATCTATTTATGTCTATGATGTCTGTATCAGACCAACTCATGCTGACTTGGAAATCCAGAGGGGAAAAATCTGTTGAACCATACTTTTATGTGACTTAACCACTAAAATATTCTGGCCCCAACTTTTGGGCCTGAGAGTAACTTTAATATTTAGAATATTTCACTATTGTAACAAGCATCAGACTATTAAGAGAGAGAATATAGGAGTGGTTTGAGCATAGAAACTCTGGAGCCAGACTGCCTCCAATGAAGTCCCAGACCCACTACTTATTAGCTGTGTGACCTTGGACAACTGACTTTCAAGTCTCAGTGCCCTGGTTTCCTCATCTGTAAAGTGAGAATGAAAACAATATTACTTGTCATACAGGACTGTCCTAAGAATTAAATAGAAAATTCCTAGCATAGCATCTAGTACAGACCAAGTGCTCAATAATGATAATGATAGCTGTAGCTGATATTTTTATTATTATTATTTTTACTTTAAAGGCACAGCTGTAAGATCTGTTCTAAACACAAGACAAAGCCTGGCTTCCCTGACATCCTTTCTTCAACCCATAAATAGTACTTTAAAAAAAAATTAGTATTTTTATTTACTGTCTTGTCATCAACTTTCTTCTCTTCCAATGTAAATTCTCTCCTCCGGAGGTGGTATCAACCTGGCTTTCCTCATGAGTCCCAGACCTATGGTCTAGGCACATTTAGAGGTCTTCTGACATCTTTCCCTGGATGAGCCTTCCACAGGAACCTCAAATATAACATCTCTCTCCTGGCTCACCACTACCTAGAAAATAAATACAAATCCCTCAGCCCTTCTTATGCACATCGCACATGACACTTTTTTTTAAGTATGGTTGATTTACAGTGTTGTGTCCGTCTCTGCTATATAGCAAAGTGACTCAGTTTTACACATATATTCCTTCTTCCTTGATATTCTTTTCCATTATGGTTTATCTCAGGAGACTGAATATACTTCCCTCTGCTATACGGCAGGCCCCTCATGTTTATCCATCCTAAATGTAAGTTTACATCTACCAACCTCAAATTCCTAGTCCATCCCTCTTCCTCTCCCTCAGCCACCACAAGTCTGATTTGTGTCACATGGTATTTAAAATTTATTTTGCCTCCAGATTCTAAGTACTCTATTTCAAATATTCTAGTATCATAGCCCTTATCACTTTGTGTGATAGTTACTTGCTTCTCTATAAGAGCTTAGTAAAGAGTTCATATTGTATTCATTTTTACAGGCCTAATGCCTAGTACAGTGCCAGACAGAAGATGTTTTTCAAATTGATTAATAGGCCTCTGAGTCCAGGCAAACCTTTACTAGATGTTTTAAATATTTAACACAAATTAACATTTCCATCTGTGGGGACTCCAAAAACTTCTTGACAGATGGGAAGTGAAGGGAAGTAAATGAGATATATATGCAAAGATGAGTGACTCCAATAAATATTAGTTCAGCAGACAGAATTATTGTGAGAAATGCATTTGCATTTCTCTGGCACTGTCATATTTTTCTCGAGGATTGGGTCCCTTGGGCACTGACTGGTCCTGCTGTCACTAATTGAAATGTATTTTCCTGATCTTTGGTTGGAGTTGTTTTGTTGATTCATACAGCAAGCACCTTGCTTAATTGAATAATACAAGTGCTCGGTTATATAAGGGCATCAAATTTCCACTTCACAACTCAAGGGGCTATGGTGGAAGGAACCATCCAGCACTGGATAACACTAAATAGCTGAATATACTGGCAGTACTGGTCACAACAGGAAAATTCAAATGATCAGCCTCGCTGACAACTGCCTGCAGCCATACAGGGAAGTGATTCCGTTTTACCATTAGGAGTCCTTTGGGTACGGTGCAGAGGAAAACAACAAACAACAAGTACAAAAAACTTCCATGTGTGGATAAAACACCACAAAAAGCAATAAATTAAATCCCTATATGGCAGTTAAAGTATCAACAATACTGACATTACAAATCGTGCCACTAGCACAGACACGGTGTTTACCTCTCCAAAATCTTTTCAGCCGTTTCGCTTTCAATACCTCACAACACCAAAGCAACGATGCCAGGGACAGGCAAAGTGACCAGGCTCCTCCATCCCTCGGATTCTCCAGGCAAGAGTACTGGAGTGGAACCCCTGTTAATGTGTGATTAAGGAACAACCTGCTTATGTATTGTGCCCATACTATCCTCTGTTCAGTTACTCAAAGTTAATTCAAAAACATACGCAAAAGGTATATGCCCAGCACTGCACAAGCCACTCAAGATGTCAATGATACAAATGAACTTATTTACAAAACTGAAACAGACTCACAGACTTAGAAAAAAAACTTGTGGTTACCAAAAGGGAAAGGAGAGGGGAGGGATATGCACATATACATACTATATATAAAATAGATCAACAGCAAGGACCTATTGTACAGCACAGGGGATGATATTCAATATCCTGAAACCTATAAGGCAAAAGAATCTGAAAAAGAAGATATATATATATGTACAACTGAATCACTGTGCTATACACTTCAAACTAACCCAACATTGTAAATCAGCTACACCTCAATTTTTAAAAAATCACCTGTTTAAAATGTGTAAATTAAATAAAGATACATAAACATATAAATTAAGCATGTAAATTAAGTATGACATGTCCTTCGTGCAAAGAATTCAGGGGCAAGCAGAGACCTAGTCAGGCCTGTCCCTCAGCTTGAGTGCAGTTCACCCCATGCTTATCCCTGACTTTGGCGCTCAATGAATGTACTTTCATATGTCCTCAACACCATTGTGCCTCCTACTAGACCACACGGCCCTGGAGGCTGCATCTCATTCATGCATTGTCCCCAGGGTAGCCTAGATCCCTTAACATCTCTGATCTCATTTCCAAATTCTTTCCCTCTCCTTCACTCCACTCCAAACACACTGACCTTGATGCTATTCCCCAACACGCCAAGGAAACACATGCTTCGGGGCCTTTACACTTGCTATTCCCTTTGCCTTGATCACTCTCCTAGATGTTTGCCTAGCTTTCTTCCTCATATTCCCTTCTGAGTGAGATCTTCCTCGACCACTTTTAAAACCACAAGTCCTGTACCACAGCATTTTTTTAATCAGCCTGCCATGCTTTTTCTCCATAACACATCACTAACACAAGCCCAAATTTCAATCATCTTGCTCAATTGCCTGTCTCATCCCATCACCCAAATGCAAGCTCCCAGGAGGGGAAATGCTTTTACTACATATATGTCACCTAAAATGGGTGCCAATGCACACATAGGGATTAATAACTATGTGATGGATAAACTATAAGATCTCTAAAAAAGAGCATGATATCATCTGTGCTCTCTAGGGAATTAAAATTTCTGGGGACTGATGGGCAAAACTATGTTTTTGGAGACCTGTGCTATGCTATACTATACTCAGTCATGTTTGATTCTTTGCGACCCTATGGGCTGTAGCCCCCCAGCTTCTTCTGTCCATGGGATTGTCCAGGCAAGAACACTGGAGTGGGTTGCCATTTCCTACTCCAGGGAATCTTTCCAACCCAGGGATCGAATCTGAGTCTCCTGCAATGCAGGTGATTTATTTACCATGTGAGTTACCAGGGAAGTCTTTTTTGGAGGCCAGTGAACACCTATTTCTTCTGCCTTTGAGGGGGTGATGTGTCTTCTACTATATAAAGTCTTCCAGAATGATAAATCCAGGTGTCTGACCTTCTACTCAGGCAGCCAAAAGGGCAGACCCTTCTACTCTCTGCGCTGGTAAGGCTGGGCTGAGTCTATCACACCATCTTACCCTATTTCACAGTCATGGAAGCAGCAACTAAGGTTCCTTCAACTCAGCCTGGCTTGCCTATCAGACTACTCCTGTGATGGAACCTTTCACCAGATTTCTCATCCCTCATCGGTGTGATACTGCCTTGGTTTCCATTTCCAGACCTGGTTCTCCAGGCTGTGGTGACTCTAACGAGCTACACAGCCTCTGCCAAAATTCTTTTAGCCACAGTCACTTCTAATGCTTTTACCTAAAGAGCCTCAGCTAACACAACACAAAAAAGAAAGTAATGCAGAGCGTCACTATTAAGTGACAATTAAGTTTTCCTATTTGGATCAGTGATAGTGATAGTGATAATGAAGTCGCTCAGTCGTGTCCGACTCTTTGTGATCCCGTGAACTGTAGCCCACCAGGCTCTTCCGTCCATGGGATTCTCCAGGCAAGAGTACTGGAGTGGGTTGCCAATTTCCTTCTCCAGGGGATCTTCCCGACCCAGGGATCGAACCCAGGTCTCCTGCATCATAGGCAGACGCTTTAACCTCTGAGCCACCAGGGAAGCCCAGAGGAAGATGTAAATCCCATGGGCCCCATGTAAGGTGTGTAACCAGTCCTAGTCTTTGAAAATAAAGGATCTGGATGGGTAAAGAAGTGAAAGGCTAGGGGAACAGAGGCAAAATGAGTGTTTTTAGAACTCCTCCAATGAGCCAGGCAGTCTGTGAAACAACTTACTGAAGAACACACAACTAGTAAGGAATTGGTAGAGCTTAGATTGGAGGCAAGATCTCAATGTTGTTTCAAGGGGACATAACATTGAGTGACTAACAGAAGAACCATTTCATTGGGGGGAGCTGAAAAAGACTTGAGATTAAATATGAGGTAGTAAAAGGTATAGCATTTAAAAGTAAATCTTCAGGCTTCCTGAATATGATTCAGGAATAAAAGTGAGGCTAGAAGCATACATTTGGTAAGAGACACAAATCTGAATATGAAATAGTGAATGAGTTCTCTAAAATAGTAATGTATTTATTCATACTAATGGCAACATCTTCCATATGTATATTACACTTCACACAATTTTTTTGAGTTCCATCAAACCCCAATGACTCATCAGGTGCTAGAAGGAGGTATTCAATGTCAAGAATAATTACTCTTTGCTTTTCATTTTCAATTACTTAAAAAAAATTATACATACATACACATACACACACATAAACATAGAAAGACTGTGTGTGCACCATAAGTTACATTTTCCATTTGCACTACTCTGCCCTGTTCTTCAATACCTTTCTTTGAAACAATGTATCATCCCTCCCCAATCCCTTCATATGCGGTTAGTTCTAGTGTTCACAAATAAATGGAGAAAATAAACTCTAAGGTATTTTGAAGACAAGTATTTTACTTTGTTAAAAGTGTCATTCCCAGGCAATCAATCTGCAAGAAAGTCTAAAAGCCAGTTGCCTACACAGAAGGTTAAATATTTATTCGGTTTAAGTGTTTAAAGCATTAGCAGAAAAGGAATACTTTCAATAAATAAGAGGTGATGAAATGGATCTGGGAATGAAAGCAATGACTGAAATCTTGTTTCTTCTACCCTCTCCTGAAGATATGGTATCTTTACCTTAAGACCATGTAGCCGGAAGTAGTCTAATGCATTCATTCCCAATGTGATAGATAAAACAGGTTCAGCACATCTTGAGAGACAAATGGCTTTGATTTGGCAATTGGCTAACTGAAATAATCAGGAGCAGGTCGGAACAAATTCATAAGCAAAAAGCACAGCAAGGGAAACAACTACTGGCTGAATATCCTTGACTAACGGAGATGCCCCAACATCAGCAATATGAATGTTTGCCCACAGGGACACTTCACACATGTTTCTGAGAAACCAGAATGACTTCTGAGGTGATGAGCAGAAGCTGGCAAATGTCATCTGTTCTATGTGGACTGAGGCACTGGGTTAAAGAGACATTTTCTACCCAGTTTCAAAGAAACCATTGGTCTTGCTTCTTTGCCAACTGACCCCAACACCTGCCTCTACGCACCATTTAGCAAACACAGATTTAATCATATATTTTACAGAAAGTTTTCTTGCATTGAACAAGAAACAATTTAGGGCATTACAGAGCCCTTTGGGCATCCTGCAATATAAGGCTACACAATTTTCCTGAAAAGGTCATTTATGCTCTTCACGATTGTGGTGGTTTAGCCACTAAGTCATGTCTGGACTGTAGCCTGCCAGACTCCTCTGTCCATGGGATTCTGCCCAGGCAAGAATACTGGAGTGGTTGCCATTTCCTTCTTTCCAATGTTCTTCCATAGTAGGTGGCATATTCCAGGACAGATATTGGAAATTTACACGGGAATAGAGGAAGATGGATTTTCCTGTCTTCATCTGTCTTTATTCTAGAAGCTATGTAGCATAATGGTTAAACACAGTAGGGGTGGCAAGACTTGTACCTCAGTTCAAATCTGGCTCTGACACCAAAGCAGATTTTAGGACTGTTAGCTTACAAGTTGCATTATTTGTAACATAAGAAGAAAGATGATGCCTGTTACTTTTTAACTTCCCAATAAATACTAATAACATTTTCATTAAAATTCAGGTGTACATGCTTTAGGAAAAAAAAAAAAAAGACTCATCAAATTTGAGAAATTTAGTCCCCTCTCCACCACTCCACTAATAAGGAAGTGGTAGCCCAGAGAAGTGAAATGACTTTCTTGAGCGGTCACAGCTAAGTGGCCTCATGGTAAAGATAGTTATGCAAAACCCCTGCCTCTACATCTGGCCCAGTATGCATTCTACTGTAGCATAACTTGATGAAGCCAGAATCACACTTCATATAATAAGTATTTATTAAATATCTTCAATGGTCATTTTCCTCTGCCTTTATCATCACACTCAGGAGTCAACTGCCCTCAAGTTGGGTTCTTTCTTCTCATCCAACCAGCTAATCATCTTTACAGAGGTGGAAATGACTGACTTCAGTACACATACTACATGTACAAGAAATACTCATTCAGTGACTTACGAAATTTCCTGTTCAAAAACAAAAGAAATCAATCCAAAATTTTAGCAAATCTCCATCAGGGAGCTAATGGAGAAAACATTTCTTTGAAAGGAACCGTCTCCAGGTACCTCTGAAACATAAAATTCACAAGTATCAACACACTCAGAAGGCCTTATGCGAAGCACATGACATCAGAGAAAGCCACTAAATGTTGACTGAGGGATGTCTGCAAGAACCTCAAGGAAAACTCACCCACTGCAGCTTGGCAATGTTTTAAACACCATAGTGTTTTCTACTAAGGTACTCTTACCAATAACCACAGGATCTTTGTACAGCTTTAAATATCAGTTCAAAATGACATATTTGGCCACGTTACAATCCATTATAAAAGGCACCGTCACAGAACAAGTTATAAAAACAATATTAAAATGTACTGTACATGTGTTCAACACTTAATGGAGGAAAATACATTTTATGCTAGTCATTGAGGTACAGGTCTAGTGTACTTTCCATGAGAGATGGGTTTCTGTACTATATTTCTAAGAGCCTGTTATACTCACAGAAAAGCAACTTTAAAAAAATCCAGACTTCTGTACTCAAAGTGTATGCATAAGCTAAAAGTGAACTCATGAAGAGCCACTGATGAATGAAAGTCTAACTCATCTTAGGATAAAGATACTAGAATATTGAAACAAAATGTGAGAAATATTATCTCAGCAGCCAGGTCACATTGATGGCAGGAAAATAGCCTTGTATGAAGTCTTAGCCTGAGCAGAAAAGATGGTTTAAGAGCTGTGGCAGGGAGGCTGGAACACCCATGTGATGTCCACTATTGCCCAGCAGCAGTCCCAGGAGCTGTTTATTTGCTACCAGGCAGAGGGCTGATGGTCTGGAAAGTCAAACGATCAATACTCTGGTGTTACTCACAAGTAAAGGAAAAGGCATTCTGGGATTAGGTAGGAGAATCTGTTTGGATCCTACTTAGTTAACATATTGAAACACTCAGGAAAAATAAGACAAACTACTAAACTGTCTAATTTCCAGAGCATATTAAAAACATCAGTCTTCTTCTTAGGCAAATATAGAATCATCCCCTAGTTAATCCTCTGTTTTTCCATCTCATAGACTTCTTAATAACTCTCGTTTAGAAAAGAAAGTAGAGAAAAAAGTTTTTCCTACATCATCTGGTGCCCCTTATATATTCCCTACTTTAACAGTAACTTATATTGTTTCAGAAATGTGGCTGACAAGCAAAAGAAGCAGCCACCAGTCTGGCAGTGAGAAACCATCAAATACACACACACGTATATGTATGTACCTATATACATCTATGTATATATATTTGATGGTTTCTCATGTGTATATATTATACATGTGTGTATATATGTACATATACGTATATATGTATGCACGTGTGTATGTGCACGTGTTCATGTATACATGCGCACACGTGTATACATATACGTGTGTGCATGTATACATGTGTGTGTGCGTGTATGCACACACACACACACACATTCATCCCAATACAAGGATGTACCATTGGCTGAATTACTACTGTCTTTTATGCCCAAGAGCTGTGTTCACACAAATTAATGGACTTGTCCAAGATCATGCAATTACTGAGCGGAAGATCCAAGATTTAAATATAATGTCATCATTCTCTACCATAGGGCATCTTATGTAGGGTAAATAGGGCATCTTGTGGACACATGACCTCCAAAATCCATAGAAAATAAGCTGGGGTGATGTAATTTTACATGGATGATGCATGACAAATCTATGGCACCCACTTCAGGAGATTAGGTTTTGACATTTATTAAGACAAAGACAGAATTTCATATAAGGCTTCTGGTGTGGTTCACTATAAATTCATTCTTCTCATGCTATTTCAATAAAGCATAATTCTACACACAACTTTCAAATTAAATGATTTTGTTGATGTCCTCTCTGAAGTCTAGGAGTAACAAAATATATCATCTTCAAAAAGCAGAATACTGATTTTTTTACTTACATTATGAGAACTCTAATAGCAGAATTCTTACTAGTGATTTATACAGATACTGTACTATTGTTCAGGAAGGACAAAATCTGTTTCACACATTTCCATTAGGACTGGGATGATCTGACAACCAAATTAAAAACCTTAATATGAAAGGGACTAAATTCTACAGAGTAGCTCCTGCACGCCATACTTTCTGCTGATGGTCATATATATCACCATATACTATATCTCTCTCCAGACAAACTCACTACAATTTTATGGGGTAGTGATTATTAATTTTGTTGGATGGATAAGGAAATAAAGGATCAAGAGAGATTTTTTAAAAGTAACTCAGCTGAAGTTACTCACCTAATAAGAACTTAATTTCAAACCAAGATCTTTAACACCAAAGAACTTAATTTTAACCACTACATAATGACAACATATTGACTCGGCTTTTCCATTTACTAAGCTATTTAAATAAATCAAGTTTTTTTTTCCCTCATAGATCTCTACAGGCAGAGTACTCTATAAGGGTACTTCGTCTTAACTAAAGAGCAAAATTTAAATTAAAGATCTAATATTCTATGTTACCTTAGAGAGATTTATATGTATATATGTGCACATACACATATGTGTTTCATATACACACACACATACATATATATACATTTCTCTTTTCACCTTTCATTCCTTGTTCTTATCTGATTCCTGTTTGTGCTGTGTGTTAGTCACTCAGTAGTGTCCGACTCTTTGAGACCCCATGGACTGTAGCCCACCAGCCTCCTCTGTCCATGGAATTTATTGGGGCAAGAGTACTGGAGTGGGCAGCCATTCCCTTCTCCAGAGGATCTTCCCAACCCAGGGATTGAACCTGGGTCTCCCGCATTGCAGGAGGATTCTTTACTGTCTGAGCCACCTGTTTAACTCTTGGCAATGAGATACTGGTGCCCCCATTATCTATACAATCAATCATGTGTAAAAACTGCAAAGAATAAGACGGGGATTTGTGGACTGTTACTTTCCTAAACTGAAATAACATGAAACTAGACACCTGAAAGAACTGATACTCATACGTAAAAATGCTAGTCATTGTGACCACTGTTTCTCTTAAAATACCTCTCCTACAGACAAGCCAAATCACGTGAAAGACTTTTAAACTTCTGAGGAAAGTGAGGAAATGCTAATGAATGAGAAAGCACTGACCAAGCTCCAGTGCCATGATCCCCTTTGCACAAGTTACTGCTACCTAGCAAATGGGAATGAGGTCATCAATGATTAAACACACATCTCTAAAGGTGAGAACTCAAATGGTCCCATAATTGCCCTCTCCAATTGGAGGAAACAGTGGGGAAAAGAGGAGTGAGAGAAATATTAATGTTTCATACAAAATGCCAAAAGGAATACAAACAAGGAAATGGTTTGGGGGAAGTTAGAGTCCTAATTTGCCAAAACCAATGAGACTGTGGACCCTACTCTGAATATGAATGCCCAGCACCCCCTAGTGGCTGGTGCACATTTATAAAAATATTCTAATCAAGAGCATTCATCAAATCTTGTTCATAGAAATAAGACTCCAGATACAACTTTCCACTTGAAATGGCTTGAGGGAACACTTTTCTTTGCCTCACACCACTAGAAACCATCAATTTCTCTAGGACATATATGTGTTAGAAAGTGTTAGTTGCTCAGTCATGTGACTCTTTGCAACCTCATGGGCTAAAGACTGACAGGTTCCTCTGTCCAAGGGATTCTCCAGGCAAGAATACTGGAGTGGGTTGCCATTTCCTTCTTCAGGGGGTCTTCCCAACTCAGGTATCAAACCCAGGTCTCCAGACTTGTAGGCAGATTCTTTACCATCTGAGCCACCAGGGAAGCCCCACACATGTTAGAAGTGGGGATAGATAATGAAGGCAAGAAGTATAGGATCGAGGGGCTTCATGTTAAATTTTCCCTGGGACCTCACCAGTTCTGGAGCTTCTGCTGAAGTCCTCTGCATCTTAAACGGCTGCACTTCATACCCTCTAAACAAGTTCAAACACAAGAATCCAAACCATAAAGCAACTAATGCTAAAAACTAAAAACATTTTTGCTTCCTAAAATAATCTGATAGAATAAGATGCACTTATTTCTATCAAATATTGACAAGTTTCCCAAATTATTTATGAATGTAATTCTATTCGTTTCAGTTCAGCTCAGTTCAGTTGTTCAGTCGTGTGTGACTCTTTGCGACCCCATGAATCGCAGCACGCCAGGCCTCCCTGTCCATCACCAACTCCCGGAGTTCACTCAGACTCATGTCCATCAAGTCAGTGATGCCATCCAGCCATCTCATCCTCGGTCATCCCTTTCTCCTCCTGCTCCCAATTTCTCCCAACATCAAAGTCTTTTCCAATGAGTCAACTCTTCGCATGAGGTGGCCAAAGTACTGGAGTTTCAGCTTTAGCCTCATTCCTTCCAAAGAAATCCCAGGGCTGATCTCCTTCAGAATGGACTGGTTGGATCTCCTTGCAGTCCAAGGGACTCTCAAGAGTCNTCTTCGTTTTCTGAATGTTGGGCTTTAAGCCAACTTTTTTGCTCTCCTCTTTCACTTTCATCAAGAGCCTTTTTAGTTCCTCTTCACTTTCTGCCATAAGGGTGGTGTCATAAGTTAAATATTTATTGACCTCTTACTATGTGCCAGGCTTTATCCTAGATATAGCAGTAGACAAAACAGAAAACAAAAGTCCTTACTTTCATTGAGCTGACATCTTAGAGGGAGAAATAACAACATATTTAAAATACGCAGTTTATTGGATCGCATACATGCTAAAGGGAAAAATTAGGAACAGGCAGATATAAATTACTATGGAGGCTTTAAAAAAAAAACTGGGACTGGGAAGAACACCAATGAAAAGACTTTTGAATAAAGACCTAAAGTGAAGAAGTGAGCTATGTATATGGTGGTAGAAAATTATACAGAGGGGGCACAGCAAATGCAAAGGCCCTAAAGCAAGAACATAACTTGAGTGGATTCAAGGAGCATCCGAAGGGCCTGGGTGGCTGAAACGGGCTGCATGAGAGGAAGAGAAGTAGAGAAGTTCAATACAAAACCATCAAGAAAGCTGTGTCATGCCAGGGCCTTTATGAGGACTCTGGCTTTTACTCTGGTTGAGGCAGGAAGCCATCACAGGATTTTTCAGCAAAGGAGAGAGATGATCTGACAGTGTCTTACAAGATCACTATGGCTTCCATATCGAGAACAGACCTCAAAAGTGGGTACAGAAAAGGGGCAGGGCATGATTACAAAGACCAACAAGAGGTCTCTGACAGTGAGAGGTGGTGGTGGCTTGCACAAGCATGATCACAGTGTAGTGGTGAAAACATTTGTTGGATTCTGAATATATATTGAAGGTAGAACTGATAAGGTGTGGAATGTAAGAAACAGAGTGAGGATGATACCAAGATTTCAGCCTGAATAACACAGTAGAGAACTGCCCGCAATTAAATGAGGAAGACTGCAGGAAGAGTAAGTTTAGGGAAGATATCAGGAGTTCAGTTTTAGCCATGTAAAGTTTGAGAACTCTATTGAGATCACATACTTGAAATGGCAACAACAAAAAATACTGCTAAGAGATTGATGCGTGGCATTTACAAAAGTAAGTACTGGGTAAAGAAACAGTACTCTAGCTGGGATAAGAAAAACATCCCTATGACTTCTACAGGCAGAACTGGTTCAGGACCATGGACAAAGCCCAACCCATTAGTGAAGTCGCTCAGTCATGTCTGACTCTTTGTGACTCCATAGACTGTAGCCTACCAGGCTCCTCTGTCTGTGGGATTTTCCAGGCAAGAGTACTGGAGTGGGTTGCCATTTCCTTCTCCAGGGGATCTTCCAAGCCCAGGGCTTGAACCCAGGTCTCCCTCTCTCTCAGATGCTTTACTGTCTGAGCCACCAGGGAAGTCCCAACCCACTGGTAGGGGTCAAATACAGAAAGGAGATAGAGGGAGACTGATGGGCCAGAGGCTAGTCATAGTACATCCATACATAAGATTAGTAGAACTCAATGCATCACTGTTAATGGATACCACTAGCTTTTCTGAAGCGATTCTATTAGTTGCATACATCCATCTATCATTCATCCAATCATTATACTATCATTCTGAATGGATAAGGTCTGTGAACTTTTTTCTGTGGTCAATCACCATTTTCCATAACCTTATTTCTTCCTTCAACTGCATCTTCAGATATATTTATTTTTCTACCTTTAAACATGTATTTCATAAAATCCCCTAAAATATTTTTCAACATCGTCCCTGTCATTTTTCATATTCCAATTCAAATTTTCACTCTCTATTACAATTCTTCACTTGAAAACACTACTTCGTTTGAACTAATCTATGTTCAGAACAAATATCACATCAACCACAGATTTAAACTTTTAACCTAATAAATAGCGAGCATATTATAAGCAATAACACATAAGTGTTCCAAGGAAAAATCTGAAAATGTCCAGTCAACAGGTTGTGCATAATTAAAATCACAGAATCACATCAGTCCCTTTCAAAAAGCTGAAAACACAAGTAGGCATACTTTGGACCATTTATCAAATGGCATCAGTATGAATTATGTGAAAATATGTTCATGTCCATAATTTCAGATTTTGCACACCAGGCTGGGAGGCTGGTTAATTCCATGTCTAACAGGTCAGTCCATTAGGGACTTTCACAAGTGAAGTCTAGACATACTCCTAGTTCTTACTACAGAATCTCCACCCTACCCCAGCTATGTTGTATTTATCATAAACTGTCTCCTCTGTTCCTTAGAGATGTGTATCTAGCTATCCATATGTGGAAGCATAATACCATTTTAGAAGTTCAATGGGTTTAAATTCTAGCTCAGACTGCTTACCTATGTATGACCTTGTGAAGTGAAAGTTGCTCAGTCATGTCCAACTGTTTGCAACCCCATGGACTCTCCAGTCCATGGAATTCTCCAGGCCAGAATACTGGAGTGGGTAACCTTTCCCTTCTCCAGGGGATCGTCCCAATTCAGAGATCGAACCCAGGCGTCCTTCACTGTAGGCAGATTCTTTACCAGCTGAGCCACAAGGTGGGGTTTCAGTCAGTTCAGTCGCTCAGTCGCATCCAACTCTTTGTGACCCCATGAATCGCAGCACACCAGGCCTCCCTGTCCATCACCAACTCCTGGAGTTCATTCAGACTCACGTCCATCGAGTCAGTGATGTCATCCAGCCATCTCATCCTCTGTCGTCCCCTTCTCCTCCTGCCTCCAATCCCTCCCAGCATCAGAGTCTTCTCCAATGAGTCAACTCTTTGCATGAGGTGGTCAGAGTACTGGGGTTTCAGCTTTAGCATCAGTCCTTCCAATGAACACCCAGGACTGATCTCCGTTAGGATGGACTAGTTGGATCTCCTTGCAGTCCAAGGGACTCTCAAGAGTCTCCTCCAACACCACAGTTCAAAAGCATCAATTCTTCGATGCTCAGTTTTCTTCATAGTCCAATTCTCACATCCATACATGACCACTGGAAAAACCATAGCCTTGACTAGATGGACCTTTGTTGGCAAAGAAATGTCTCTGCTTTTCAATATGCTATCTAGGTTGGTCATGACTTTCCTTCCAAGGAGTAAGCGTCTTTTCATTTCATGGCTGCAGTCACCATCTGCAGTGATTTTGGAGCCCAAAAAAATAAAGTCTGACACTGTTTCCACTGTTTCCCCATCTATTTGCCATGAAGTGATGGGACCAGATGCCATGATCTTCGTTTTCTGAATGTTGAGCTTTAAGCCAAGTTTTTCACTCTCCTCTTTAGGCACATCATTTAACATCTCTTAGCCTCAGCTTACACATCAAGAAATCAGGACATTTCAGAGTAGCTGGAAGATTAAATGAAATCACATACACAGAGACTAGTATTGCTAGGCCCATCGCAGGCCCTCAATAATATCAGCTCTCCAGAAAAAATCAAGTAATTCAGTATTTGTCTTTTTTCCTAAATGGTTGACTATTCAGTAGATGGAGAAACTATTAATTTTTATTGCTAAGCAGTTGAAAGAAAAATGAGGATACGGAAAATGGTGACTTACCACAGAAAGAGGTTCACAAATTATTTTGATTCTAAGTAAAAGATAATTTTTGATGAGAAGATGAAAAAGCTTACCACTTTTATAAAATAAATAGTTTTGATTTCATGGTTTTTCAACAGAAAACCATGGACAGTTTTGTGGACAGTTTACACAAAAATATTTCATTCCTTTCTAGATATTAAAAGTCCTTTTAAAAAGGAGTATTGATTAAGCAAAGTAAAAAGGGAAAATCAAAATAGAGCTCCTCTGTCTCTGAATCCATTTAATCTGTAGTATTAAAACATTCTCTGGCATGAAGGTTTCTATGACAACTCAGTTTTCTAATCTGCAAAGCCATTTCCACTCTGAAGTAAACATTCAGAGCTCTGTGTACTTCATTGACAAGATCTTCCCTACTGGCTGCCAATGTTGCTTTATCCCTCATATACTCGGATGCTGTGGACAACTAATTCATCTCCATTTGTGTCAAATTGGCATTATCCAGGGTTGGTTTCCCTGGTGGCTCACATGGTAAAGAATCTGCCTGCAAGGCAGGACACCTGGGTTCAATCCCTAGGTCAGGAAGATCCCCTACAGGAGGACAGGGCAACCCACTCCAGTATTCATGCCAAGAGAATCCCATGGACAGAGGAGCCTGGCAGGCTACAGTCCATGGGGTCACAAAGAGTCAGACATGGCTGAACGACTAAGCACAGCACAGCACAGGGTTACATTTCTGTAGCATGAGATTCTCTCCGAGCCAGTTAATGAGGCATTGTACTTTAACAGCAAAAGTCATTTTGTGCCTGAGAAAATGTGTTCTTTAGAACATATGTAAGTCTACAAACAAATTTAATGTATAAAGAATGTTTGACTGGAGGATTTTTGAAATCTGTGATGCTTTTTTTTTTAATTCCCAGTGGAACTTCCTAATCTTAGGAATTTTTTAAAAGCTTCTTTCATTCATTCAACAAGCATTTATTAAGCCTTTACTCTAGTGGGCTGTTTAGTCGCTCAGTCATGTCTGACTCTTTGCAACTACATGGGCTGTAGCCCACCAGGCTCTTCTGTCCATGGGATTTCCCAGGCAAGAATACTGGAGTGAGTTGCCATTTTCTTCCCCAAGGGATCTTCCCAACCATGGAATCAAACTCACATCCCCTGCTTGGTAGGCAGATTCTTTACCACTCAGCCACCTGTACTGTAGAGGGTATCCCTCTACAGTACAGGCCTTTTTTAAGTTGAGGAATTTGAGACTTAGAGGAGTGAATGACATGACTAATTTACAGGAAAATCACTCCAACACCAGATCATCCTGCTTCTAACCCAGTATTCTTCCAGGGCCTATGATCTCCTACAAAGCAGCAAAAGCTCCTAATTGTGAAAAACAAGCTTAGGCAATCCTTGGCTTAATTTTTATGTTGATGTTATTTTTCAGTTACTCATCTGCCCACTCATAACCCAGAAAATTCAAGCAATATTAAAAAGAGCTATCTTTTAATAGCATTCTTCATAAATAAGTTTTATAGCATTTTTATTTTGCATTATAAAACTGA
>SJYQ01002421.1:692737-705081 GCA_006410935.1 Redunca redunca
GCAGGCTATTTTAATACATGTTTATGTAAACTTTAATTGCCTATCATTTCATCAAATACACAACATGTGTGTATAAAAATAGCCTGTTCTCCAAAGAGATCCTGTTGCAGTGCTCACCTGCAGAGTCATTACAAAGTACAGGACATAGCTTTTACAGATTTATAAAGTACTTGACATTGTATAGTTTGAAGTTCTAATCTAAGTGGCTTATAGGAGAAATATAAGATCTTTACGGAAAAAGAGAAATTTCTTGATTTACACAAAAATTCATTAAAAATTGCCTAATATAAAATTATTTGAAAATACCTGGCATGTGATTTTAATCACTAAGGAAACTGCACAGCCTTTTTCAATTTTCCAGAGTTCTATCCTACATGTGAGAGTGAAAGGCAGCTGCAATACATATTCCAACTGCCAGTTAGTAAACCCAAGAAGAGAGAAAGAAAGGGAGATGTGGAGGAGAGATGAAATTTTAGTGTTTAAATAACAAAGGAGTGGCCTTCTACCTTTAAGTGAGATATTCAAAGATATTTTATCAATCCTCTTCTTTTTCATAATATCTACATATAGACAATACATATAGAATTTGTTGCAAATTCCTAGCTTGTCTTAGAAATTACCATGTACGTAAGTATTCTAAAGTAAATTAATTTTTTAAATTTTAAGACAAGTTGGCTGATAATCTCCTGATAAGAGGCAGAAAAAGTACTTCTATGTCTTTAATAAACTGAATGTTTATACAATATAGGAAGTAGATGGCAAAAATGACACTGAATCTAGATATACTTGCAGAGTAAACTATTTCTATATTATCCATAAATATGATTTTTTTAAACATGTACTTAAAGATTATGGTTTGATTTCTTCAGTGGATGTGTAGTTTTAAAGCAAGTAATGCAGAAACAAAAAAGGAAATGTAAAGCTCCAAAAGTGTAAATGGTTAAGATCTGACAAGAAACTAATAGAAATATACCAAACTTTAACCACAAAGGAAGTATGAGTAGGAACCCCAACAATAAGGGGTACACATCTAATACAGTGTTTGCTGGTCCCTATCGGAAGTCTATCACCAAAAGTGACAGAGATTCACTTTGCCAACAAGTTATGGTTTTTCCAGAAGTCATGTATGGATATGAGAGTTGAACCATAAAGAAGGCTGTGCCAAAGAACTGATGCTTTCCAATTGTGATGCTGGATAAGACTCAGAGTCCCTTTGACAGCAAGAATATCAAACCAGTCACTCCTAAAGGAGATCAGTCCTGGGTGTTCATTGGAAGGACTGATGCTAAAGCTGAAGCTCCAATACTTTGGCCACCTGATGTGAAGAGCTGACACACTGGAAAAGACCCCGATGCTGAGAAAGACTGAAGGCAACAGGAGAAGGGGGCGGCAGAGGATGAGATGGTTAGACAGCATCACTAACTCAATGAACATGAGTTTGAGCAAATCCTGGGAGATGGTGAAGGACAGGCAAGCCTGGCACACTGCAGTCCATGGGCTGCAGAGTCGGACATGACTGGGCGACCCATCAGCAACGGAAAGGACAACGTTGTTCTCCCTTCTGCTTCTCCACCCCTCACTCCATCAAGCAATAAGCCCTGGCTGATGGGATTTAAGATTTTGTTGTTGTTGTTCCCCTAGCCCAGGAGCTAGAACAACACCCAGTTAACCACTCTCATCCTTTCCTTTTGCCTATTTTTCCCTTGGAAAAGTGCTTTCCTCTGTCTCTTTCTGTGCATGGGGGTGGGGGCCACGGGGGATGTTGGGAGGATGGGAGGAGGGTGACCTTTTTCAGACTCTCACAGGCTTATCGCCAGGTCCAGGAGCTGCTATCTCCCTTGAGATCTGAGAAGGGTGACTGCTATTTCTGTGACTGCAAATGCTCTGACTTGAACATTAGTAAGTGGGGACTTTCTTCTAATGGAAGTGGTTAGATGAAAGACTCAGGCTGGGAATTTGGGTAAAGAAGTAGAGAAACACCTCTGACTTGCTAACTGGTTCAAGATTTCCAGCTTTGCTTGTGCAAGAGTTCTCCATGTGATCCAGTCTAGCAGCCTATCATTACTGGGAGGGTGAGTAGAAACCTCCGCTGATAACAGTCACTTAATTGCTTTGCTTAGGTTTTGGTTAAACTGCTCAAAAGATCCATATCCCCAAGTTGTTTCTTGTTATTTTTGTTGTCTTATTCTCTCCATGGAGTACAGGAGGAATCCATTTGATGAGCGTGGTCAGAGTGGGAATTATAGGCCATAATACAAAAAGAACCTTCAAACTGTTTTCTTCCATTAAAAAAAACAAAAAACAAAAAAACAAAAAAAACAAAAATCTGAAACTATATTTCCCAAAGTTTTAGGGTAGCAGGGAAATAAACTGAATCATTTGGTTTTCATCCTTCCTTTCCATTATTTAATTTTTAAATAAACATGTATTACTTTTATAATAAAAAAAAACACTTTAAGGTACTCTACTGGATATATCTGTTCAAAAGTTTTCCATATACTAAACATCTAAGAGAAAAGAAAAGCCTTTCTCAGTGATCCAGTCACTGATGCCTGCTGTCCCAAATAACACACGTTTCATACACCACGTTTGTTTGATTAGTTCTTGGAAATTTACTCTTAAGCTTGACTACCCATTTGATGACATACAACACACCATATGGTAGCTTACTAGACAGGATTACACTTAATAAACCATCTCTATAAATACAATAGTTGAAAATTACCTTCAGGGCATCCTGAAATGCCATACATTTGAGAACCAATCAGACACAGCAACGTCCCTTCAGTTCTGACAACCATTAGCACTTTCATTCAAACGTGTGCTGGCTATGGCATCGAGTGCTTGGTAAACCATTTTCAAAGACCAATAAAAAAGTGCTGACCAGTAAAAAATAAAGTTACGAGAAATGGTTCCCAACTAAGTAAAATGCAGCTAGACCTTGCATCGTTAATAAGAAAGTTAACTAGCACAACCAGGATGACAAAGCAGGAGGAGGAGAGATGTCCATTCCTTCATAATTTTCCTCATTAGCACATGAAAAACAATGATTAGGACTACAGTTCTGCATTGCAAACCAGAGGTGAATGGGCCCTTGGAAAACACCTTGGAGTTGAACCTGATGTTGGAGATAGTCCCAAATCTCAGCTGCTGGCTTCAATTCAGCCTACACACCAATTCTATTTTGATAGGGGAAAAAAGTAATAGACACAGCAGTAGACAAAGTCCAAGTATGACTGACAGCTCTAAAATACTTGATCTCTTTTATCATGGGGAGTTAGAGATAAGCTGACTGACTTTCACTTTTCTCAATTCTGAGCCAAATGTTTGGTTTTCCTAGAGCCAGTAATGCCACAGTTATATTTTAACAGTAAAAAAAAGAACGTTTCAAGACCATACCCTGTACGAACTCTGTCAACTCCTGAAAAAGTGAAAGTGAAGTCGCTCAGTCGTGTCTGACTTTTTGCAACACCATGGACTGTAGCCCACTAGGCTCCTCAGTCCATGGGATTCTCCAGGCAAGAATACTGGAGTGGGTTGCCATTTCCTTCTCCAGGGGATCTTCCCCAACAAGGGATCAAACCCGGTCTCCCGCATTGCAGGCAGATGCTTTAACCTCTGAGCCACCAGGGAAGCCCCATTAACAATCAGGATAGGGAAAGGGGGCACTGGTTCTGAGAAACCAGTCTTCTTGCTGGAGTGGAAAGAAAACCAAAGAACCATCAAATAGCTGTGTGAAAGAATTTTTTGGTAATGAAATTAGACTTTAACAGATTAATGGGTTCCAGTAATGTGGCAGGCTGAGGTCTGGTGGGAGGGTTCCCCTTCTGCTCTAAAGATCTAGAAGTGCTAGATAAAATGCAGCTAAACCACCACAAAATCTGTATATTCCAAGTCAAGATGGAAGGAAAGGAGAGGGAGCAGCAGGATGCAGGGGAACAAAAGGAAGGACTTAAAGACAGAGCAATAAGCAGAAGCTAGTGGCTCAGATGGTAAAGCATCTGTCTGCAATGCAGGAGACCCAGGTTTGATCCCTGGGCTGGGAAGATCCCCTGGAGAAGGAAATGGCAGCCCACTCCAGTATTCTTGCCTGGAAAATCCCATTGCCCGCAGAGCCTGGTAGGCTATCGTCCATGGGGTTGCAAAGAGTCGGATACGACTGAGTGACTTCACTTTCACTATGCCAGGACTGCCCACAGGCAAAGAGCCTGAGGCCTGGGGGCAGGAGGTGATTTGGAGCCACTGCATGCCCAACATCAGGGATAAACAGAAATAAGACAGGGCCCCACCACCGAGGGAACTTGGTATGGGCTCCAACTTGGGATCCATACTTGGTGAGTGAGGTCTGCAAGGGGGTAGAATAGCCTGGCAGAGAAGGAGAATAAGGGAGAGGAAAGGAAGTAAGAGAACCACTTCCAGCTCCCCTTCCATAGCTACCTCAAGTCTTGGGTGCCCTCACCCTGGTCTCTAAAAAGACATTTTAGACAACAAACAAAAACTTTGCTTTATGCTTAGAAAAATGTAGTTTATGTTGTTGCTTTTGAAACCTGTTCTCAGATTCTTTAAGGGAATATTTCATAAAGATATAGAGCAGATAGGATCTAAGCATTAATCACCACCTTTTCAAAATGCACACTTCCTCCAATGTAATTGAGAATTCAACTAGCACTGATGTTCATTCTTAACTGATCCCAAGTCATATAATTCAGTACACTGCAATATTTTTATACCACTGATAAATCTTACTTTAAATCATAGGGATATGTATCCATCTCTGAAAGTTGCTATTTACTGAAATATGGTTTTCCTCTAAATTATAGTATTTAAGCTCTCCTGCATTAGTTTTTCCTTTTTCCCTATAAATACTATTGGTATCTATCTGACAGCTAGCATTGGGAAACTGTCACACTACTGAAAAAATGAAGATGTTTATCTATCAGGGGTTTTCTACAATTGTATTTAACTCACATTTGAGAATGCTAAATCAGAAGAAGTACAGAATAGTATGTTTTGACTATTTTTCTCTGCTTATGATATTTAATTCATTGAAAATTACTAGGATACCGTTTAAAAACATACTGGACAACTAAATTCACTGAATATCCTCATCTTTATATTGCCATAGTTTTTCTTCCAAGAAGCAAGAGTCTTTTAATTTCATGGCTACAGTCACAGTGTACAGTGATTTTGGCAGCCAAGAAAAGAAAATCTACCATTATTTCCACTTTTTCTCCATCTATTTGCCATGAAGTGATGGGACCAGATGCCCTGATCTTAGTTTTTCAAATGTTGAGGTTTAAGCCAGCTTTTTCACTCACCTTCTTCACCCTCATCAAGAAGTTCTTTAGTTCCTCTTCACTTTCGGCCATTAGAGTGACAAATCTAGATACTGTTTTAAGAAGCAGAGACATCACTTTGCCAACAAAGGCCCATTTAGTCAAAGCTACGGTTTTTCTAGTAGCATGTATAGATGTGACAGTTGGACCATAAAAGAAGGCTGAGCATCAAAGAACTGATGCTTTCAAATTGTGCTGCTGGTGAAGACTCTTTGAGAGTCCCTTGGACAGCAAGGAGATCAAATCAGTGTTAAAGGAAATCAACCCTGAATATTCATTGGAAGGACTGATGCTGAAGCTCCAATACTTTGGCCACCTGATGTGAAGAGCTGACACATTGGAGAAGACCCAGATGCTAGGCAAGATTGATGGCAACAGGAGAAGAGGGCAGCAGAGGATGAGATGGTTAGACATCACTAACTCAATGGACATGAGTTTGAGCAAACTCTGGGAGATAGTGAAGTACAGGGAAGCCTGGCGTGCTGCAGTCCATGGGGTTTCAGAGAATCAGATGTGACTTAGCAACTGAACCACCACCTTTATATTACTCAGATCATTTACCAAAAAAATAAAGATCTATGTTTGAGAATGAGAGATATTTAGGTGGGAAAAGCCCCTCACAGATTATCCAGCCCAGGATTTTTCAGTCTTGGCTCTACTGATATTCGATGGGTAATTCTTTGTTGTTGGCAGCTGTTCTGTGTACTGTAGGATGCTGAGCAATAGCTTTGGTCTCTATTCACTAAATGCTAGTGAAGAAGTGAAGCTGCTCAGTCATGTCCGACTCTTTGAGGCCCCATGGACTGTAGCCTACCAGGCTCCTCAGTCCATGGGATTTTCCAGGCAAGAGTACTGGAGTGGGGTACCATTCCTTTCTCCAGGGGATCTTCCCAACCCAGGGATCGAATCCGGATCTCCCACATTGTAGGCAGATGCTTTACCATCTGAGCTACCAGGGAAGCCCCCCAAAAACTTTATTCCATGAACTTCACCAGGCCGGAATACTGGAATGGGTAGCCTTTCCCTTCTCCAGGGGATCTTCCTGACCTAGGAATTGAGCCAGGATCTCCTGCATTGCAGGTGAATTCTTTACCAACTGAGCTATCAGGGAAGCCCAAATGCCAGGAACACCTTCCAAATTGTGGTCAAAAATGTCTCCAGACATTGCCAAATGTTCCCTGGGGACCAAAATCACCCTCAGTGAAGAACTATCAGCCTGCAGATTTGAAAGCTGAATCACAGAGAGTTGCAGGAATATTTAAGGCCACAAAGCTGGAGGAAGGCATCACTGGGAACAGCGCCAAATGATCTGAATCTTAGACTCACTGTTTCAATAACACCTGTTTCTCTCATTAGATATTACCAAATTAGGTAATTAAATGGTTGTTTTATTCATCCAGCTTATAATCATGATAGTGTCATTATATCATTAACAAACAATTTTTAAAACCTGAAAAAATTAACTCTTTTCTACATGAAAACTCTCCCACCCTCATTTGCTTTAGTTATTTGAGGGCAATCCAAGATTTACAGAAAATTAGTCTGAGATAATTTAGGAAGATGCCTGACCCTAGATGAACATACATAAGCTTCTACCTCTTATATATCTATTAATGAAACTGACCCCAATTTTTCAAGGCTGACATAATACTAGTATGTAGCCAAGATACAAACCTATTATTCTCTCAGTAATTTAAAAATGCAATTTTTCCGTTAACCTTCTTTAGTTCTCTGCCAAGTTTCTGCTCTCTACATCCAATCCTCCTCTAAGTCCTATTAGAAAAATACTATATCTAAATGATGGTCGTGAATTTTGCAAAACATGAACTTTGGCACCTTGCTCTTCAGTTAAACACTAAGTATCTAGCATGTCCACCCCACTGAGTCCTGGGTACAAAGGCAAACGAGATACAGTTTTTACCTATGAAAGAGGTATGATCTAGTATATAATATACAGTTAATTTTAAAATAATGCTATAAGAGTGTCATGGTAGCAAAAACAGGGGTATGAGCCTGAACTGGGGTGTCTGGAAAAGTTTCCTGAAGAAAGCCACACACAAGCTGAGTACTGAAGGATAGTTAATATTAAAGAGTCGATCAGAAGTGGAAAGAGTATGTAAACAACAACCAAAAAAATGGCAAAAGGAAAGGCAAGTGGCTATGAAATGCTGGGAACTGCAATTTGTTATTTAATCCTTCAGACTGTGAAAGAAATGATCAAAAATTCAGTTGGAGATCTAAGAGGAGGCCTGGATGCAAGGGTTTTCAAAGAATTAATTGTTCATCAATATGTTCCAAAGCGTACATTTCTTCACAAAAGATTAATTTTAATACATATGAATGATGTATATTTATCTTAAGTGTATTACAACTTGGGCTTTACAACCACGTGTAGGTTTGTAATGTTTGCACAAGTCACATGTTCTGAGTACTGAATTATAAGTCTTTTGTGAAGAAGCTAGGAAATAATTTGGATGATCTATCACATCCTAGGGGACTAGATTTTCCTATCAGTTTCTCACAAGCCAATCATCTCCATCACAATCCACAAGGACATGATTCATAGGTATTGCTAAACTAACCAGCTTAAACATTCTTCAGCCTTTCTGTAAAATGTAAAGACTGATCCTACAGCTCACCAAAATTTACAGCTTAAGCTGGGTAATGTTTGGCACACTATTTATTTCTGTTCCCATTTTGTTTATTCCTAAAACTTTTTATGCCATTTATACTTATTGTAATTTTGTTATTTTTATTAAATAGCATGTAATCCAATAAAACGTAAGTGTAAACAGTTGGTGTTTTTATGAAAAAGGTTTAAAGCTTTGGAAACATTTGATAAAGCTGAGTCATTATCTTAAAAATTCGTGTTAAACAAGGAACTGTAGTAACAATAGAACACTTATGAGAATAACCTAAGTGTAGATAGAATCCATTAAAAGTTTGTCTTCATAAATGATTAATTACCAGCATGGTTTGTAGAAGAAAAACATACAAAACAAATTAATAGATTCTTACTAGAAAAATGACCTTAGCTTAACCTCAAAAGATTAGCAAGTCAGCTTAATTTGTGTTTTCACTTAAAATGTTCAAGAAATGTACAATTTTCATGATTTTCTCATTTAAACATTTTTTCTATTAGCCAACAAAATCAGTTCTAAGCATTACAGAGTAAGAGGGCTTCTAATTATTCCTGACTATATTTAAAAAGCCTACTTCATATCATGTCACCAGGGAAATGCAAATTAAATGCCACTCTACACTGTTAGAATGGCCAAAATCCAGAATATTGGCTGGTGAGGAACCAACAGAAACTCTTATCCATTGCTGGTACTACAAAACTGTACAGCCACTTTGGAAGACAGCTGAATGGTTTCTTATGAAACTAGACATACTGTTACTATATGATCCAGCAACTGCACTGCTTGGTATTCACCTAAAGGAGGTAAGAACAATGTCCACATAAAAACATGCACACATATTAACAGCAGTTTCATTTATAATGACCAACACTGTAAGCAACCAAGGTGTCTTTCAGTAAGTGAATGGATGGACTGTAGTACATCTAGACAACGGAGTATTATTCTGTGCTAAAAAAGAAATGAACAGACCTCCCTGGTGGCACAGTAGCTAAGAGTCCAGCTGCTAATCCCTGGTCCAGGAAGATTCCACGTGTCATGGAGCAACTAAGCCTCTGTTTCACAACTACTGAGCCTGCACTCTGGAGCCTGTGATCCGAGACTCCTGAGCCCACAAGAACATCTACTGAAGCCCACACACCTAGAGCCTGTGCTCTTCAATGAGAGAAGCCACAGCAATGAGAAGCCACACACTGCAAGAAGGAGTAACCACCACTCACCACACCTAGAGAAAGCCTGCAAGAAGCAACAACGACCACGTGCGACCAAAAATAAAACCTTTTCTAAAAAATGAAATGAGCTATCAGGCCACAAAAATGCATGGGTANACAACGACCACGTGCAACCAAAAATAAAACCTTTTCTAAAAAATGAAATGAGCTATCAGGCCACAAAAATGCATGGGTAAAATTAAGACGCATATTAGTAACTGAAAGCTGCCAATCCTAAAAGGCTACGTACTGTATAATTCTAACTATATGATGTGCTGGTAGAGGCGAAACTATGGAGGCAGTAAACAGATCAGCGGTTACTAGGGTCTGGGTGGGGGAGAATTGAACAGAAAACACATAGGATGTGAGGGACAGTGAAAATACTCTCTATGATATTATAATGATGGATACATATCGTTTATACATTTGTCCAAGCCCACAGAATGTACAACACCAAGAGTGACCATAGCATAAACTGGATTATGATGTATCAATATAGGTTTATCAATTGTAACAAATGTACCACTCTGGTTGGGGATACTGATAATGGAGGAGGCTATTCACCTGTGGGGTCTGGAGTATGAGAACTCTATTTTCTGCTGAACTTTGTTGTGAGCCTAGAACTGGCTTTTTTTAAAAAAGTATACAATACAAAAATGAATGGACAGTATAGCACATACAAGTATAGAATCCAACATCTGAACAAAAAGGTTTCCTTTTGTCACTCATGGCTATACAGTTTACATATCCTTTATTAAGGATATGTAGAAACAATACATAAATAGATATTATAGTTAACCAGTAATAGATCAAACCTAAAGGAAATCAACCCTGAATATTCATTGGAAGGACTGATGCTGAAGCACCAATACTTTGGCCACCGGATGAGAAGAACTGACTCATTTGAAAAGACCCTGATGCTGGCAAAGATTGAGGGCAGGACGAGAAGTGGGCTACAGAGGTTAATATGGTTGGATGGCATCACCAACTCAATGGACGTGAGTTTGAGCAAAGTCTGGGAGCTGGGGAAGGACAGGGAAGTCTGGTGTGCTGCAGTCCACGGGGTCGCAAAGAGTCAGACACAATTTGGTGACTGAACGACAACAGTAAAACCCACATTTCATGTATAATTTGCTACTAAGTTAGCTATTCAATAAACTGATTTTAGCTTCATTATAATATTGCTTTGATTCTTCTCAATTATTTTATTTTCAAAAATCTCAGATCATATCCAAACTGAGACCACCTAACCAGGCTATGCTGAGGCAGGAATTATCCATGATTCCATCTGTTGGAAACCAAGTAATTTAGATACCACAATTACAGCTGGAATGTAAATGGGATTATCTGCCTATTTTAACCTTACCAAGTCAGCAAGTTTTATAAATATACCCCAGAGTCAGATAATCAAGTACTTTTTACCTTTTTAAAATATTTAAATACATAAGTATTTAAATATCCAATCATGCCTATTAATTAAACTGTTTTTTTCCCCCAGTCCTTATACAATAATGACCAAGACAAATTGACAAGTAATCACGTTTACTATCTCTGCCTTGAGAAAACTGTTCCTAAGTCATCTTCCTACCCCCCTACCCCCAATAAATATCTAACTTTTTTCTGTCTCCGCAATTAGATATTCTAATCACTATTAAAAAAAATACAGTTGACTTAACAACAACTTGGTTTACCGGCCTAAGAACTCTGGAGTTATACCAAGAAAAGCTAACAAATCCTCAGTTCTAAGAAGCTTATGTTAAAAAGTCCAAAAAAAGAAAAATGAGCAGTATTTTAATATGTGCCACCTGAAACTTGAAAATAAGTACACACACAACCTTGCAATGTTCACAGAAGATTAAGGGTTGTGTGACAATAACAGTTTCATTTGCTAGATTCCAATTCATCCACTTTTGCCAATAGCCTTATTTTATTGACACCACCCTCTTCCTCTCCTTTTATATCCAATCCATCCCCGAGTCATCGTTGATTCTACCTCTACTTGTTTCTTAAAATCCATTCACTTCTAACTTTAGTGCCACTCACCTAGTCTCATCTAGTCACTCGACTGCTTCATTTCTAGTCAGAATTATTCCCATAGCCTCCTAGCCCATATCCAATCCTTGCCTTCTCTAATAGTCAAACTCCTTTCCACCACAGAGCTTTTAAATATGTTACTCCCTCCATCTAAAAAACTCTTACCTGCTCTGAACTGAAAAATCCTACTCATCTTGCAGATCTTCATGTAAATTCCATTCTGGCAAAGAGGTCTTCCCTGATTCCACAAATTTAATTATGCTTCCTCCGGTGTTCTCTCATGTCACTTGCTTCTTATTCACAGCAATGATCACAATTTATAATTATGTTTATTCATGTGTTTACATCATATTTCAATATAATGAACTCTAGGTTCTTTAAGGCCAGAAGTTAGACTATCTTTATTCATTCTTGTATGCTCACTGGTTACACTTTACCTGGCACACAGTAGGTGCGAAGTATTTTTAAATTAATTTTGAATTAATGAATTCATTCATTAATTAAATTAATGAATGAAGAAAATACTATACCACTGGTTAGTGCTGCTAAATCACTTCAGTCAAATCCAACTCTTTGCAACCCCATGGACTGTGTAGCCTACCAGGCTCCTCTGTCCATGGGATTCTCCATGCAAGAATACTGGAGTGGGTTGCCATGCCCTTCTCCAGGGGATCTTCCTAACTCAGGGATCAAAGCTGTGTCTCCTGCAGCTCCTGCATTGTAGGCAGATTCTTTATTGCTGAACCACCAGGGAAGCCTCTGAATAGTGCTAAGACAGTTATATGCTTTAAATGTTTTGGGAAGACAAAGAATATTGAATGAAGTGGACTTTTTAAATTAAACTGTCTTCTCTTCAAAATCTCAAACTTTTTTCTTAACACCCAGGATCCAATCTGCAAAATCCGTTTCTACATACAAGCTGCACACATAGTTCAAAGCATTATTGTTTACTGCAGTATTAACACCAAAACTTTTTTAGTTGTTTATGCTTCTGTGGTTGTAAATAATTTAATGTAAATGTACAAGAAACTTTTGCTGGCTGCTATAAATACGTAACACACTCATAATGTTATCTGCTAAAAAATCTTGCAACAATGCCTAAAATATTCTTAAAGTTAATAAAT
>SJYQ01002421.1:705112-788782 GCA_006410935.1 Redunca redunca
ACAGTTATATCATTTTATTTTTACTTTCAAAATATATGTAAACAGGCTTATAAAAATTGACAAATTTGATCCAAATAAGTAAATGCAGTATAGTAAGTGAAGTCCCATGGATTTTGTTAAATATTGAAAATTGTATGTTAAATGCTTGTGGTACCTGCTAATGACCATTTTAGATCCCTAGCTATGTGATGGATACTAATTGTCACTACAGAATTGGCTTTCATCAACGAATGCCAAGTATCAAAATGTCAATATTTAAAATGCAAGATCCAGGATTTGTCAAAGCCAATGATCGTATTATTACAACAAATACTAGCCATAACTCTGAAAGTTTGTAAAATCTAAATAACTTGCTGAGGATCATGGAGAGATTTAAATCCAGGTTTGTTAGATTCCAAAGCTCTATACAATAATGCTTCCCAGATGGCCAGACTGCAAATGGGTCATTTTTGTATGATCTGTTTAGACTACATTCCTACATACCTAGAATATTTAGGGAACTGATCACGACTTATATTCATTCATACTCTTTCTCACACTCTCTCTCTCTGCCATCACCTCTCCCAAAGCCTCTCAGGCAGTTGTCTTTTGAGGGGACTCACTTTTTAAAGTTATCCCAGAGCATCCTCTGGATATATGAAAAAAATCCCACAATCCTTGGTCCACCAACATGCAGTTATCTCCTCACAGCTCCCTCTTGCTCTTTGCTCTCACTGAAAGCACCCTTCCACCTATTCAGGTTTTAGATGTCTGTGAGATTCCACAACCTCGTGCCCCCCAAATTCCAGCCAAGGAGCACATGTCAAGATCACTTAGGGTTCCTCTCACTTGGTTTGGAGGGACAGATGAGTACCATCCCGATCCCATTCTCCCACCCCACCAATACGTTCACCATGGCCCCAACTTAAATCTCATACATAGAATGAAGCAGACAATTCTGGAGTGAGTCTCTGCATGCTCTGAATGGGTAATTGCCATGAGATAACGTACTATTCTTAGTCTTTGGGATCACATGCAAAACTAAGATAGAGCCCCACTTTAATCTCTTACTGTATTTCTGTTGATAAAAATACAGGACAAAAAAAACCAAACAAACAACAAAAAAACAAAAATAGAAAAAAAAATATAGGACAAGGGGAAAAATTCAGTTAAAAAAAATAAGGACAGATGGTAGCATTCACATTTTGATAAAAGATAAAATTCTGGTCCTATCCCTCCTGCTTCCCTTTCTTTCATCCTTAACTTACTGTTCTTAGGCATTTTCTCATATGAACTTACAGTCCCTTTAAAATTAGAAGAAAAATAAAGCAGGAATCTTAATGTAAATGGACATGATAAATCTAAATGGGTGATGAAATATTCTAAAACTGGTTATGGTAATGATCTCACAAGCTGGTAAATATATTAAAAATTTTTACTGAATTCTATGTTTGAAATGTCTGAGTTACATACAATACACCTCAATAAATATGTGTGTGAAGCATGCTAAAAAATGCAATATAGCATTAAGAGGCTAACACTGCAAACAGACTTAAGGAGGAAACAAAAGCTTTGCCTTTGCTTTTAAGGATGTGGGGTGGTAGATGGACTTAAGAGTGTCATACAGAATGAAGTCAGAAAGAAAAACAAATACCATATATTAATGCATATATGTGGAATCTAGAAAAATGGTACTGATGAACGTATTTGCAGGGCAGGAATAGAGATGCAGAGAACAGATGTATGGACACGAGGCTGGGGGGTAGGGGGATGGGCTGAATTGGGAGATTGAGATTGACATTTACGCAAGATAGCTAGCTAGTGGGAACCTGGTGTATAGCACAGGGAGCTCAGCTCACTGTTCTGTGATGACCTAGACGGGTGGAAGGGAGATCCAGGAGGGAGGGGATATATGTATATGTATAGCTGATTCACTTCATTGTACAGAAGAAACTAACACAACATTGTAAAATAACTATACCAATAAATAACTGTAAAGCAATAATTTTTTTTAAAAGATCCTAGGCTGTAAGTGTTTTAGCCTAACAGAGAATCCACGTGAGTAAGAACACATGTGCATGAGCAAGCATCAGAGACACAAACAACTCAACCTGTTCAAGGCTGGAAGGAGTCCACAGGACCTCAAAATAGAGATACGGTCTTCATGGTCGGACTTAAAGAGGTTCCTGGAAATCTTCAAGTGTCTTAAAGGACATCAACACAGTCATTTCCTTAATATGAACCATGACTACTTCAGAACTATCTCAAAACAATCACATAGAAATGAAAACTATACTGAGTTCATGCAGCACAATAGGTATTATGGATTGACAAAGAACTTTGCACACCAGCAGCAACTCCTCCTCCTCGATCACAGCCACACAAACAACTCCAATGCCATCGACATGACCATCAACCCCACTGCCACCAGCAACACACACACACACACCCACACACCCACCCACACCCACACCCACCCACTCCTCTGCTACAAATTCCTAATTTACTTAGCCAAGAATAGAGAATTTAACAGAAAAGAGCAGTTATACAAAATATAGAGGGGATGCAGCATCTCTGCACAGATTTCCCTTCTTTCTTGGTTCCCCGTGGAGCTTGGTGGTCCTGCCAGTGACCCTCCTCCTCCATGTGGCCAAGGTACTGCCAGAATGGAGAGAGAAACCTAGCTCTCCCCACGATTCTCTCCTCTCCTACCCAGGCTTACTTCATTACTCTCAAACTGATGCTAACAGTCCTGCTTCGCCTTTTGAAGTGGCACTAAAAACATTTGGTTCTGAAACTCAGCGGGGCATGAGCAAGATTCTATTTCCCAGGTAGGGAGATGGTGGAGAGTTGCAGAAGCAGAATTAACATCCAACATCCCTGAGCAGTAGCTCCTCCCTGGCCTTGCAGTCCCCCAAAAAGCCCTGCCATGCCTGGTCACACCAAACTCAACTCATTTGAAAACATATTTGAGACACTTTAAGAAATACAGGTATTCAAACTAGCTTTTAAATAAAAAATTCAAACAAGATAAAGACATGAAAAAATGAAACAAGATTAGTTTCAAGGAAAAAGGAAAATTTAAACTCAAATTCAGCAAAACATTAAATAATTACATATTTTCAAAGGTCTATAACTGAGTCTATACACCTGTAACTAATATATTGTTAATTATACTTCAACTAAGAATTAAAAATAGATCCTATACTAACATTCATTATTTATTCTTTACTAAATACCTTGCTAGTTGAGAAAACATAGATAAAATACTGAACTTAACCTTTGAAAACTATATAAAATTCAGGCTGACTCACTGAATAAATATTTACTGTATGCCTAGGATATGTCTATTGAGTCCTAGTTACCATGCATTGTTCTAGGCACTGGGAACACCAATGGGCAATATACACCAAATCCTCACTTTCTAGTCAACGGAAACAGGTAATATGAAGACAAGTGAATAAACCAGAGAGTATGTTAGAAGATGGTAAGTACTTTGGAGAAAAATTAAGCTGCAAGGGAGACAGAGAATATCAAGAAGTGGGAAGTACAGAGTGGTTGAGGAAGACCTCTCTGAGAGCCTGGGCAGAGACTTGGAGGTAAGAAGATAGATAAAGAAGAGTGTTATAGGCATGGGGAATAAAGTGCGCCAAAATCTGGGGCTTGAAAGTGTGTCATGACGTGCTGAAGGGGCAGCAAGGAGGTCACTGCAGCTGGAGCAGACTGAACTAGTCTAGTATATTCCCCCGAAGTACAGCGCAAGGCGAGGCGTTCAGGTCCGTGAAAAGTCAATAAAATGTTAAGTTAGAACTGACATGACATGACTTCTGTTCTAACTGGATGACTCGACTTCTTTGCTGAGAACACAGTGAAGAAGTCAAGGTCAAATAAGAGAGGCCGCTGCGACGACCCAGTCGAGAGACAACAGTGGCTTTGACCAGGGTGGCGGTGAGGCACAGAGGGACAAGTGTCGTACTCTGATATGTTCTGAATCTACCTGCTTTGCCTAAAGAAGAGACTACCTTTTCATCGTTTTTGCTTTGGGTTAAACAAGTATCAGGCTAAAATTATCTCGGTCATACTACATGGAGTAGATTTTGGATTTTCAAACACTTTCACTCATGTATGTCCTAAGATTAAAAACAAAAACCTCTGTACCCTCTCCTGAAGTCTCAAGTCCCCTCATGAAGTTTTAAGATGACAGCATCATAAATGTACATAGGATTACAAAGAACATAATTTCTGGTAATGTAAACAGCAAACTTTTAAAACATAACTTCTATTAGCTTTATCACAAGGGGCCCAGACTTCTGATCAAACAGTATGGGTTGTCGGTGAGGATGTTTTTGGGTGAAATTAATGTCTGAATGAGGAAAGAAAGCAGTTCATCTTCCTCCCTTCTCCCACCCTACGCCACCATGTGAGGATCTCATCCAATCCACTGAAGATCTGAATAGAACAAAAAAGCTAAGTAAGAGTAAACTCCTTCCTAATAGCCTTGGACTGGGATGTTGGTCTTTTCGGACCATTGGATTTCAACTGAAACACTGGCTCCTGAGTCTTGAGCTTGCCAGCTTTGGAACAGAACTTAGCCCACTGGTTCTCCTGGGTCTCTGGCATGCCAACTGTAGATCCTGGGGCTTCTCAGCCTCCAAATCACAAGAGCTAATTCCTTATAATCTAATATCTCCTTCCTAGCCCCCACAACCCCTCTCCCATATGTGGATGTATATATATGTATGCATGTATGTTATTAGTCTGTTTCTCTAGAGAACCTTCACTAATAGAAACAACATCATCCATTTAAAATATAACCAAGTTCAAGCTCCTATCAACTGAAAATTTTATATAGTTTTTTTCCCGTTAACTCTTTTATTCAGTCTACTTCCCCATAGAACTTTATCCCAGTGTAGGAGCATTTGTTACACGTTGGCAAGTCTTTTTATAGCCCATTCTACCATACTTCTTTGCAAGAAAATGTTTCAGACTGCTGCTTTGTCTGGTGCCCAGGTGGATTCTTGACCCCTGCACAATACACTGAAATTTGGGACATATAAGGAGATGACTTCCTGGCTAAAATGGGCAAAGAGTAACAGTTAAAGAAGTGAGAAATAAGAGTTCAGACACTGGGAATCGATACCCTCAAAACGTTCTGTGCTTTAAGTGTTCAGATACACCACAGGGATACCTGTTTTAAACCTTTTTTTTTTTTTCCCAAATAAAGAGAAGTTTTAATGTCATTTACATAAATAGGGATTAAGAACAGAAGGGGAAAGTGAGACCAGGTTCTTGTAAAAACACTTGTGAAGAATCGACAGAGATTTCTCGCGGTACACAATTTTGCTCCACACGCACCTCTGGTCCTTAGTCCTCAATATACTCAAATGGTCATGGGGGTTCTGGCTCTTGTTCTTCCTCCTCAGTTTTTGGGCCATGAGCTGCCACGGGTTCCACCAGCTCTTCAATGTCTTCACTGGTATCCTTCAGAATGATGATGCCTCCAATGGACAGTGGTTTGAAAGGCTGGTATCTACAGGTCTCCAGCATGCTTAGGACCTTAAGCTGGGCAGGCATAACTCAGGCTGGGTTACCCAATAACTGGAGTTTGGCTCAGGTTCTTTTTTCTTCTCTTTTTCTTCCTTTTTCTCTGCCTCATCCACTTCCATTTTCTCCTCTTCCTTTTTTTCCTTTTCCTTCTTTTTAGCTTTGGGAGTTATAGATAACACAGCAGTGGAAACCTTTTCCTTTTCTTTTTCTTTTGATACTTTCAGAGGGGCAGGATACGCAAATGTTGATGGTTTACCGTTTGATTTATATTGAACTTTCAGCATCTTTAAGTCTTTGTTCAGGCCAATGACACAGGTAGGGGTATAAGCCAATGACAGGAAGTGTGAAAGAGGAAACCAGAACCAGAACTGGGTACAGATAAGGACACCAACCACAGAAGGCATATGGGTGTGTCCAGTTGTGGACTGCAAGGAGATCGTGACATTATGTCCACCTGCGTCCAATATGCCCTGGGCCAGAATAGTGCCAAATTTGGCCATAACATCATGTTTATCATTGATGACTTTGGAATACAGCTGTCTGAACTGATTCACCTTTGGACAAGTGATTTCAGTCTGCTGGATCATGATGAGAGCCGAAGCTATGAGAGCTCCTTGCCTCACATAGTTCACAGGGTCATTTGTCATTGGTTCAAGCAAATTAATTGCTTCCTTGTTTCCTGTACCAGCACAGCAGATGCCCAGGGCCATGGCAGCTCCATAACGCACGTGAGGATTGTAACTCTCTGACAACAATGAAACAGCGCTAGGGCACTGTTCAGGGGTCCTGAAGAGAACAAACGTAAGTGATTCTATTGCTGCCTTCCTGACGTCATCATTAACATTGCTTATAGCAACATATAGCAGGCATCAAATAGCTTTGTTGTTACCTGAGCCACAATAAGCCATGGCTACAGTATACATTCCAGATCATCAAAGAACTGGATCCTTATCACGGAAGAGAGATTCAGTGAGAGCATCAGCCTCTTCCATCCTCCCGTACATCACTAATGCAATGCCAATTGCAAGACCACAGAGAATCTTCTCATGTTGAGTTTCCTGTGCATAGCCGACCATGTCCTCAATAGCCTGGGCATTTTTAGAGCCCAACATAACCAAACCTAGGGCCAGGCCAGCTGCTTCCCCTGTCACAGCATCATCCTGATAGAGGTTTGTTTTTAGCAAATCATACACATCCTGGCATGCGGTCCCCATGGCAGCCAAACTGGCAGTCCTCTGGAGTGGACTACCCATTTGTCTGATCATTGTAGAATTTTCTGTGTATAATCCTAGCCGAGCTGCTGGGTGTTCCCTCTGCTGCCGTCAGAAATCGGTGGGGGTATGCTGGGGGAGCCTCGGGCAAATGTGTCTGTTAGCAACTCAGCTCACTCTGAAGGATGCTAACCCCACCTTTAATTTGACACTTGCTAGGGCACCAAGTCTCTCCTTAATTGGCCACACAGAATGGGTGCACTCTAGGCCTTATCAGGAAGTACTGCCTCATGTTCCAAGGCAATGAATAGTCTCAAAACTTCAGTTGAGGAAAACAATCGCAGGGAAGCCTCCTGGAAGGACAAGGAATTCATCTGGCTCTCCTATCAGTGGGCCAGATCAGATCCGCAGAGAACAGGGTACCACAACAGAACCTTGCCATCGCTCTTACAAAAGTTTGCTTTGAAGTGATGCTATTAACCCAAAAATGTTTTAGGAGAATCAGCCTTACTAAACTTGATTTTCAAAACAAAACACAGTGTACTCTTTATGGAGACTCCTGGGAGAAATTTTCGTCTGATGTTGGTGCCAAGAGTAGTTATAATCATCCTGAGAAACTGGTTTCTCTGTACTCCTCCAAGTGTCTCCTCTTCCCGCTGGCTCACAGAAAACTTAGAGGCAAAGTTTTGGCCCCTGGAGCTTATGCTTAGGTCATGCTGACACACGATTTAATTCTGTTCCTGGTCCCATTTGGTATTCTTAGCAGCCAAAACTCCTTCTGGCATGAGGGAATACACACACAGGTACCTATATGTTTGATTGAAGACTGGAGAAGAAGGGAGCGACAGAGGATGAGATGGTTGGATGGCATTATCGATTCAACGGACATGAGTTTGAGCAAACTCCTGGATAGTGAAGGAAGGGAAGCCTGGTGTGCTGCAGTCCATGAGGTTGCAAAGAGTCAGACAGGACTTAGCAACTGAGCGATGACCTAAATATGTGTACACAGGCTGGAGTTTTGTCCTATAACCTCATACTCCTTCTCCATCCTTTTAGATCTACAGAGCTACTTCCCTTTAAAATATTGCCTTTTTTTTAATGCTTGGAATCATGAATATGCTATAGACTGTCACATCGAACCAAGGTACCAAGAATATAAGGTACAATCATTTGGACCTCCAAAAATAAATACAAAACTAAACAGGATACAGCAGTATTTAAACAACAAAACAGTAACAAAAATCAAAATCTAATTTTAGGTTTTGATTAACAATTGTTTGAGCTCCTACCTTGTGCCAGACACTAAGCTAGATGTAAGGAATTAAGAAGAAAATAAGAATGGTTCATAATTCAAAAGGACTACTGTGGTTTGTGCAGGAGAGGAATTATAAATGTGTCTGCACGTATATACATACATATACCCACACATGTTATATCATTAACACTGATGTAAATCTATATAAGGTTATAAAAACAGGGAATGTTAATGCCATCTCATGCTCAGTTACGTATAAAGGATTCACATTGACTGTCTTCGTTGAAGGGACTCCTTATCCATTACTTTGACTACTATAACAATTGAAAAGTTCTTTAATTTCATGACTTATGATGACAAGAGCAGATTAATTCAAGAAAGAATGAACCCACCCAACTCAATGAGTACTGTGCATGGTTTATTGTACAATTATCTGGAGAATATCAGTCAAATTAAATGCATTGTTCAGTAGAGACCAAGTCTCTACTCCTGCCCAATTTTAATTTCTACTCCTACTGTGTAAATATACCCACAGTCCATGATAACTGGAGCAGTTTGGGACATGGTTTTCATTCACAGTTTTGCAGAGGAAATTTACATTCTTATAAGCAGGCTAAAATCCTCCAAAAGGCAGTGTCTGACAAGAAGTTGGGATCCATAAATTTTTTTTTCATGATTGTATTTTCAGTTTTATGACATAACACCATGTGATTTACAGAAATATACTATTTAGAATAACTCTGCAAAGATAACTCTCAAAGACAAGTGAACTAGCCTTAACTCTGAAACGTATTATAACCTTTAGCTAATGGAGAATACCAAGGTTTTAGAAACAATTCTCTTTAGCTAAAAGCACTTGAATGAAATGTTACACAGTTTATTATGTTCAGCCACGTTTCCTTCATTTCTCCCCACACTCCCAAGGTTCACGAACTGTGGGTCCTTTTCTGTGCCCCCAATTTGTCCCTCTCCCATGTCAATCCAGTCTGGCAATTTCTTATTATCAGGGCCCTGATTATTCTTTGCTGAAAATTCTCAGGCTGTGAAATTGCTTAAAGTTAAATTTTAGTGTAGACTCTTTATCAATTTTATTGCTCAGGAAAGTAGACACCATTCATATACTTTCAATTAACCCTATTTAACACAGCCTTAGACACAGCAAGGCAATTCTGGGAACTCACTATTGAATCATTTCACACATTCCAGTGTGGTTTGCAAGTATACAGATGTACAGTAGTTCACCCTGCGAGAGGTCACGGTGGCCCACTCAGCAATCAGTTGCACTGACTGCTCGTGCTAAAGTAGCCCTTGCCAGCTAGTCTTTCCTTATTTCCCTTTAAAATAGTCTGTGCTTCCATCTTGCAGCTCCAGTGCGGAGACAGACCCACCTCTCACCACCTCAAAGGCCACTCCTCGGCTCATCAACGCCTCTCTTCTGGACTTCTCCACCAGTCCCCTCGCTGATCTATCTCCACCCTGACTCCCGACTGTGTTCTCCATGCAGCAGCAAGTGAGATCCTTTCAAGGTTACCACTGTTCTACTCAAAACACTGCCCGGCTTCCCATCTCACTCTGATAAAGTCTAACATCCACCATGACCTCTGGCTCCCAGCCTCGTTCTCCTGTCCCACTGCTCCAGGCCTCGTGTTTTCCTCCCTATTCTTTGTTCATGCCACGCAGAGTCCCTACTCAGGGCCAGCCCATTGGCTGTGTCCTCTGCTTGGATACCCTTTTCTCATATATCCCCTGGCTCACTCTTTCACTCTGCTCAACCATCACGTTGCTGACAGGACCGTCCTGACCAGCATACTCCACACCACTCTCCCTTCCTTCATTCTGCTTCACTGCACTTACCACTGCCTGCCACATTTTATTGATCAGCTTCTTTGCAGGTCTCCTGTGTAACCTCTTTGGAAGCAGGGAGCATATCTACATTAAATACTGCTGTATCCCTGAAGCCAAGAACAGAGCCTGGCCCACATGCAATCATAATGAGTGACTGTTGAATGAATCTCACATAAGGTTCCTCTGTCATTCCTCATGCCACTGACCCAGTTTAAACTAGCCTTACTGGGCCCACTGTTACAATCTCTGTACTAGTAGTCCTCATTGTATGCGTAGGCCCTTCCTCCCCTTCTTGACTCCTACTAGAGTGACGGGAATCTGCAATCTGACCTTGACTCTTTCCTGCTCAAAGTTTTCTCCAGTGCCTATAGAATATAGCAAAATCTCCTTAACATGTCATATTAAGCCCTTTGAGATCTGGCACCCACCTACTTGCCAAGCCTCATCTCCTACTCTGGCCCCACAGGCTCAATTACTTGCAGATCAAGTTATGCCACATTGTCTTCACACTGGCTCACTTCTCTGCCTGGAGCAGCCCCCTCTGCTTTGATCACCTGGAAGCAGCTCATCTAAGTGGTCTCAGTTCAGATGAGAATCCTCAGGGAAGCCTTCTCTGATCGGCCCAAGACAGCCCTAAACCCTCCCCTCTATGCTCCAACTCTACCATGCATAGGTTTTCAAGCAAGCACACTGCCGCAGTGGCATTATTTGTTTTCAGGTCAGTCTCCCAGTGAACGTTGAAAACCCCCTAATGAAAGGAACTATGTCTTGTTAACATTTATATTCCTAAATGCATGGCCTACGGTAAGTGCTCATTAAATGTCTCCTGAGTTAGTTAATAGATAAATGAGTTAATGTAAGAATGTAAAAAGGACACTGTGCGAAAGGATCAGAGTAACTGGTCCTCTGAATTTGGGAGTGTGAAAAACAAATTCAATTGCAAATTTAAAACAAATACGTTTTCATGGTTAAACCAACAATTCAAAATATGAGGTTTTAAAAAAGGAACAAAAAAATCAATCACATCTATATGGAGTTTCAAATATTTTTCCCCAGGGAATTTATTCAGTCTACAGTGCTCAGTGAACACTCCCATTCCTTTCTCATCTCTCAGTACTCTGGAAATACGTGAAGACTAGTAAGGACTTATCATACCATATCAAATAATTTATTCAAAGAAAAGATACTATTGATATATGTGAAGAATGTTAAAACACTACTGAGCTTCACAAAAGAAGATTGGAATAAATGGGAACCTATAGCCTATTTGAGGACAGAATTAATTCAATTTCACAAAATACTTTCCTTAATCTATAAACTTAACTCAACCCACCCTCTAAAACATGATTTTTAAAGAACCAAACTATGTTCAAAGTTCATATAGAAAAAAGAATGTAAGAAGATACAAGAAAATCCTGGAACAAAGAAAAAAATTAATAAAAGAAGACTAGCCACCCCAGATATTAAACCATAGAAAACTAAAAGAAATTAACACAGTGCAGTTATCCAACAAACTGACAGCCAACAAAACAGAGCAAACTCTCCAAAAATAGCTCTAACCGCAGAGGGGATTAAATATAGGATGCTATCCTTTCCTTCCACTTTCACCCTGGTCAAAGTAAAAATCACCTCTCTCAAGAGTTATCACAGTAAAAGCAAGGGAAAGACACATCATTCAAGAAATGTTTGGAGAGAATTGGGTAGTTATTGAAGAAAAATAAATTCAGATTTCTATTTCATTACTACAGCAAAATAAGTTTGAACCAAGGAAATACATGAAAATAAAATCTTCATAGAAGTCCAACAAGACATTTTTGAAGAATCAATTTTATGATCCCAGAGTGGGTTAGGCTTTTTTTATTATCATACAAAATCCAGAAAGAAAGAAATATATGACAACTTTAACTATATAAAAACAAAGCTTTTATGCCCAAAATGTCATAGACAGTATCAAAAGATAAATGGCAGAACAGCAAGAACCATTTAGGGGAAAATCATATCAGAAAATGTTAATTTCTTTTATAAAGAGCTCCTAAAAAGTAAGGTCAAAACAAATCTTAAAAGTAAGCTTGCAAAGGGCACAGAAGAGAAAGATACAAAGATGTCGCATGAAAAGATACTCGAATTAAACTATGAGATGCTACTTTTCCCCAGCAGATTAAAGTCAACAACAATTTGCTAAGAGCTAATAAAATTTTCACTTCACAAGTTTTGTGACCCAGCATTCCACTATTAGAAATATTTCTTATATACTTCCTGGCATATAACTACTTTTCTCTAACCACCCTGCCCCCATCTCCACTAGTCCCCTTTCCCTGGTTTTTCTCTCCAGGAAACCGCAAGTCACAGTGCAGCAGCAGTTTGTCTAGACCATATTCCATCTGAAAAGCGATCATTCCTAAACCCTGTAGAATATCAAGAGTCAAAGGAATGTAATCATATTTGCTTCCATCCTGTGCTTTTCTCTTCAATCTCATCTTTTTCTTTTCGTGACAGAAAGTTGCTTCCTGTGTTTAGTAGATCTTCCTCCCATTGACCCCTTTGGCCAAGAGGTCCTTTGGCTCTCCTGTTCATATGTCTCTTTGATTCATTTATGATCCAAGGGAATTTTAAATCACAATAAGCCTCTCAGAGACTGAGAACAAAACCTGTGAGATCCATTCAAAAAGCTCCAATGTGAAATCATTAATCACAAACGTGAAGAAGAAAGCACAATCTGAATTATTAAAGAAGAGTTCTGCTAGGCCGGTAAATATATATGCAAGAATTTTTCCAAATTCCTATCAGCAGAGAGGCAATGATAATGATGAGCTAACAACTGTTAGGCTGTGTGACTATCTTGTAGCCACTGTGCTCAATACTTTCCAAGTACTATCTCATTTAACTCAGCCACTCTATAAAACAGGGAATATTAGTTAACCCCCTTTTTATAATTGAAGACAATGATATACAAAGAGTACGTAACTGAGACTTTCCTGGTGGTCCACTAGTTAAGACTCCGTGCTTCCACTGCAGGGGGTGCAGGTTCAATCCCTGGTCAGGGAACTAAGATTCTGCATGCAGTGCAGCCAGAAACAAAGAAAATTTCTTGAACTGAATAAAAATGAAAATACAACATATCAACTTAGAAAGAGACTAAGTAATTTGCTCAAGGTACAAAGGCAAGTAACTAGCAGGGCCAGATGGGAACCAGACTGCCCCAGAGCAGCTCTGCACCACCAGAAGACATTTTCCTTTAAATCCTAAATTTTTTAGAAGTAAGGTAGAAAGTATTGACTGGAAGCTGGCTTGGAATAGAATGGAACACTGATACTGAATTCAAGATCACACACAATATAGAGTGGGAAATTTTAGAAATCCATAAATACTGCTTTTTGTTTCAAGTCATCATTTCCATTAGTTCACACAGATGTTCTACATTAGGCAGCACCTGTTTCTGGAAGCGTTGCTCATTGACACACATATGTCTCCCTGAAATTCCTTGCTAAATTTCCTGTGTGTTCATTTCAGTTCCCTCTCCTAATGAGTTATGCTCGCTGGTGACGGCCACCATTTCTCTGTCTCCCACAGTCCCCTAAGCTCACACTCTGTCTCCAAGAACAGCCTAATTCACTCCCCTCAGATTCTGGTGAGAGAGACATCTCTTCCTATCCCATACTGTTCCTTTAAATTCTGACAATTTTACCCTTCAGAAACACACTCATATGAGCTTTGATGTCTACAGTACTTTTCCTTTAAGTCAGATCAAAAACTGAATTCCTGCTTTTAACTTTTGCTCACAGCACTCCAATAGTTTCAACAGTTGCACTTATGTAGCAGGAAAAAAATAACTCGTTTTGATTTATTTATGATAGACTCGTCAGAAAGCAAATATAAAAACAAGAGACTGAAAACAATAAATGAAGAAAATGATTCAAACATAACAAATAAGTTAAATAAATCAAAAGAAAGCCAAATGTGAACAAAGTATTCATTTCTCCCCCCATAGTGCTTATCACCATCTGACATGCTTTGTATGGGCCAAAATAATCTGTTTCCTCTTCACCTCCTACTACAATGTTTTCTCCATGAAGACAAGACGTTGACCATTTTGCCTGTTTCTTCAGTGCCCAGAACTGAGCCAGGAGCACAGTATTATAAACGTTCAGCGCGCACGTTAGTCACTCAGTCATGTCTGACTCTGCGACACCATGCCAGGCTGCTCTGTCCATGGAACTCTTCAGGCAACAATACTGGAGCAGGTTGCCTTTCCCTTCTCCAGGGGATCTTCCTGACCCAGGGACCAACCTTGATTCTCCCACATTGATGGCAGATTCTTTACCTTATGAGCCACTAGGGAAGCCCATAAACGTTCAGTAGTCCTCGTTAAATGAGTAAGTGAGTGAATGAAGCTATTCTATCTCATCATCTCTCACTCCGTAAACAAGATTTGCTTTCATACTCTGGCCAAGATATTTAGAGATCCTCCTCAATCTTTTTTAGGTTACTTTCAAGATGGAGAGTCATCTGATCAGATCCAATTCTGAGATGTACAAAACTTAACTACTCACCACTTCCTAAACATATGTTTCCTGACTCTTAAAAAAAAAAAAAAAAAAAGGAGGGAAGACACAGCAGAAATCATACTTCAGGGATGAACTAACACAAAATTTTCTAAGCCACTTTTTCACCTACATGAAACTAGTTCATGCATGCCTGTATCCACCGGTTCATAAGATGATGATTATCAATTTAGTTCAGTTGCTCAGTCATGTCCGACTCTTTGCAACCATATGGACTACAGCACACCAGGCTTCCCTATCCATCACCAACTCCCAGAGCTTGCTCAAACTCATGTCCATTGAATCAGTGATGCCATCCAACCATCTCATCCCCTTCTCCTGCCTTCACTCTTTCCCAGCATCAGGGTAAGATGAATATATTCTTTGTAAATAGCACAAGGCTAATCGCCAAAGAAAAAAGCCATAAAGTATTAGCAAAAAGCACCAAAGGGCCTACGGTGTTCTTTACACTCTGGACAGTGTGTTAACAGGCACGTCAGTGACCTCGGTCCTCAACTCTCTCTAGGTCTAAAACTGATTGATTTAGGTTAGATTTCCCAGCTTCACTTCCTTGTGATGACTTTGAATGTCAAACTATACCCTCAAGGGCAAAAGGGGCGGGTGAGAAACACATGTTTTATGCTAAGCAACTGCATTTCTCCCCTGCTGAATACAGACTTTTGACTTAATTAAATCTGAGGAGAGATTCCAGACAAATTTCTAACTGGCTTTTTCTAGACTCTATTATCTCCCAACTTACAGAAATTCATCAACTGCCACTCAGATCTTCTGATACCACTGCCATCTCCCCCACCCAAAAGTTCCTCATCCTCCTCTGCATTTTCCACTCCCCTCCCTACAGGCCCATCCTACTCCCTTTACCTTCCAACCAAAACCACCTCATTGTTGACCCACCATCACATCTCTAAGTGTCTTCTTACTCAAGCTAGCCTCTCTGCCTAAAATGACCTTTCTACTTCCATCGTGTCTGAAGTCTACAGCCTACTAGACTCTGTCTGCCTTGTAACCAGGTCACAGAATAAGTTTTCACTAGTTTGTGGCTTTTTGGAGGACAGCAATTACACTGCTTTTTTTTTTTTTTTCTTTTTTTCTTTAAATCTTTCATTCCTGGGGACCTGACACAAGGCTCTGCTTAGAGAAGACACTTAATAAATTCTTACTGTTTATTGAAACTCACTGGGAGGCAAAAACATTTTCTGGGATTTCACGTAGAAAAGTCTAATGGATTACAGAGGATGGCTGCCAGTCTCTTTATCCTTCTAAGTACAATTCATACGTCACATTATTTTGAAAAATTAAGTTTTCCACACAGAGCAGCCATTGCCAGTACCAGCACCCTAGGTTTTCTATGGTGATTCTCTATCTGTTTGCTCAAGAATTTTGTTATTGCTCAGTCCCTGACTCAAGAATTACTAGATATCTGCTATTCAGCAGTCACTCTGCTGGGCCTTGGGATATAGAGATGAAAATATGGTCCCTGCCCTCAAGGAACAAACTGTCTACTTGGGAGAGACGCAAATAGACAAGGAATTATAATAATAGTTTATGAAGTCCTATGAGGTCTATATCAAGTCCTGCGAGGTATGTAAGAGGACAGACGGGGTCTACCTAGCTCAGCTTTGGGCGCAAGGCTCAGTAAAAGGGGTAAGTGTCAAAAAATCTCCATGGGAGATGTTGTCTGAGATTGTCTTGAAAGTTAGTCTCAGGAGAAACAGCATGTGCAAAGGCACAGAGGCAAGTGAGAACTCCTTACTTCTGAGCACTGCAAATGTTTTGGTATTTCTGGAATGTTCTAGGGGAGTTGCAGAACAAGAAGCAATGGCTGTACATTATAACAGGCCTGGTATACAAGGCTAAGGAGTTTGGTCTTTAACCTACAGCTAGTTCCATGGATGCTGTGCTATCCAGACTATGAATTTACAGTTCCAGGAATCAGGCTAGTTTTGCCAAAAAATCAAACAGTCATCTTGGTGAATCCCAACAACAGCACAAACAAGTTCAGCTAATTAATCTCTTTTGTTGAATCAGGTAACAAAAATCACAAGCTAAAAATACTATTTTGGAAAATGGTAAAGATATACCTTGCGATAACAGCAAAGGTGCTTTTTTATGAAAAGAACTTCTCAGTGGAATAATCACAGGAAAGAACTGCCCAGCCAAACTGTTTCTCAACTTGGGCTCTTTGAGAAACGGTGATGAAACAGTAAGCAGGCCACTGGCTGGAAAAGTCAAGAGACGATGGACGCCATGAAGCATCACTAGACTGAACGCACTCAGAGCAACGGCAGCGTCCAGCCATGTCACCAGGAGGTCCCCACTGCCTAGCACTAGGGTGGACACGTCAGGTGCTCAGTGAATACTGGAGTAAATAAATAGACAAGGGAACTGATCTGTAAACATCACCCCCTCGACAGAACAGAAACAGCTGAAGCCCAGCGGGTGGGAAATCAAGCATAATGTTTTTAGAATTCTTGAAACGTTCTTAAGAAAAGCAGTTTCAATATAAAAAATGCATTTCCGCACAAGCAGAAACACATGACCATAAACAGTTGCTTGATGTGACTCACTCTGACTGGCACAGCCACGTAATCTGCATGAAATAACCCCAGAAATAATGGACAGCAGTGAGTTAGATGCCACAAAGCAGTTTTGTGAGCAAAGATGACACAGTAAGTGTCAGCTGTGAATCAAATCGTGGAAGGGCCCCGGCACCAGGAGTGGAGCTGGTGTCTCAGTAAATCCATCCACATTGACTCAACTGTCTTGCCCAGGTGTCTACCAGATCTCTCCTGTCATAGTGACTTAACTTCCCAGGACTTGAGCTTTCTTATCTATGAAACCAGACGGTAGGTAAGATACTCCTCAAGGTCCCTTTTGATGACAAGGAGAGGTACTTCAAGGTGTCCCCGGGGCAGCAGGTAGTCGCCATACCCACACAAGCCCTGATCATGAAGGATCAACATCAGCCCATGTTTCTCTGATCAGAGTAACTCTGATGATCATGTCACTATCATGGCATGCTGGGGTCTTGTAGGGTTAAGGGAAGGCACAGCATTCCCCGTCTGCCAGGAATGTCTCATCTGGGTCAACTGCCTTAGAAATCACCCATCTTGTAAAAAAACAGAGCTGGAACAACAGTTCATGATTTTTAAGTGATTGGGCGAGCCCTCAGATTATCTGGGGCTTCCCTGGTGGCTCAGACAGTAAAGAATCTGCCTACAGTGTGGCAGACCTGAGTTCAATCCCTGGGTCAGGAAGACCCCCTAGAGAAGGAGACAGCTACCCACTCCAGTATTCTTGCCTGGGAACTCCCATGGACATTGGAGCCTAGCAGACTACAGCCCATGGGGTCACAAAGAGTTGGACACGACTGAGCAACTAATATTTTCACTTTCACTTTTCAGATTATCTGGTCCTCCAAGCCCAATTATGAGTTTGAGTCTGACAGCCAGTTCGTGGCTGAGACCAGAAAGGCACTTGGGGTCCTGAAGACATCCTGCTGGGATTGCCCGTGGTCTCTAATGGTGTCCAGACACTGTTCCCTCTCTGACACTCACAGGAGGTCCCCAGTGGGAGACCAATGGGAAAAATGTAAGTGAATTCCTGCTGTATGACAATATGTCTGCTTCCTATAAGAATGGCTGCAAGCCAAAAGGTCACTCAGCAGATGCCTAGTTAAGGGTCAGAGATTTCTATTAGAGAACAGGTCCACCAACCCTGTCATTATGTATTTTTAACAGTTTCTTGACTCTTCAGATTTAAAGGCCAACAACCAGAGTAGAGAATTCATGCTAAGTATGGGGAGGAATTTTTCCCCTTTCATCTTACATTATTTTCGGGCTGTGATTTGACTCTCCTCCAAAATTCTGCCAACTCCCTTTACTACCCAAGAGATATAACTTGCAACATAAACATTTATGACAGTGTGGGTAGATTATTAAGCTCCTAAGTACATGATTTTTTTTCTGCAAAGCTGACCTAGTGACTATAGTCCTAGATGAATTTAGAAGGGAGACAGATCAAAAATGCAGTCTTCAACACAGCTCATGAAGAATCTCTCCTCTTTTATACAATCTGTCTGAGTTGCCAATTGACTCGCAAGTTCCTTTCAAAGTAGATCACCATAGCTGGTGTTATAAGTGGTTTTGAATCTCTGTTAAAAAATGGTTCTCCCTCTAAGCAGCTTTATGTGGGAGTTATATGTTCTTTTTACTCTTTAAAAAAAAGGGGGGGCTCATGGAGAGATGGTAAAGGAATATGTCACCTTAATTCTATTTTAAAAAGCCACAGGAAAATTCAGCCAACATCCTTAATGATATAGTTCATTCAATTTCCAAAGAAAGGCTGTACCCACAATCAAGTGATTTTATTTTGTATCATCCATAAACTCCCCCTCTTTACCAAAAGACCTTTCAAGTAGTAAACATTTCAAGATTTGAGGGCATTCCAACCTAGACAAATCTAGAATGTCATTAATTAAAATGCAAAAGTGATTCTATTTCTGGTCCTAGTAATCAACTATGGAAAGTAGTTTCAATGACAAAAAGGCCTGCAGACACATGTGGTTATAGTTATACTAACAGGGGCAATTTCTTCTCTCAGTTACATGATTACAGGTTGAGCACAAGAGTTTGGTTACTGGAAGAGAAGCTGTTAACCAACTCTTCATTAATCAAACAATCTTTATTGAGTTTACAGGTGGACACATATTCGTGTCCATGCACAGAAACATAAAGCAGAAGTGGGAAAGAAAGCAGAAAGAAGATAAAAACTGGAAAATACTGACTCAGAATATAAGCTATAGGTTTCAAATTAGAACATCAAAAGAAACAGTAAAAGCACTGTTTTAATGGCATTTGTATGAGTAACTGTGTCTACATCTATCTAGGTGTTTCTAGACCCATTTCAAATAAATACAATTTGCTAGGGTTGCAAGACATAGCAGCTAAATAAAAACACACACAAAAAAAATGTTGCAGTGACTACATCACACCAAGAGGCTAAGAGTTACTGGCTCCATTCAGCACAGCTTTTACCAGTATTTCCTGTAGTGGTTGTATATGCTGCCTTCAGGGACCCTGCAAAAGAATTAACCTAACATCATGCTGTGAGACAAGCAAACACAAAGAATGCACTCTCCCAATTCAGAGAAATTCCAAAAGGCGTTATATGGAGGAGGGGTGTGGAATCATTGGGGAAATCCCTACCAAAAAAAAAAAACAAAAACAAAACTGGCTGGAGAATGCAAAGCAGAGTTTTAGAAATGTTTCTCCTCCCCTCTAAATGAGCATGCTACAAATATGGAAAATATGTACACAACAGTCACAAGCAAACAATACACTTGTGAAAATGCTGCATATATACAATTCTGATGGCACAGATGAATATTCTGCTCAGTAAAATGAAGAACACCCACAGCATTTTCTCTCAAAGCTAATGTTGCTACTAATTAAAACAAAAGATTTCTAAATGCATCTGAAATGGCCTGTCTTATGAAATGCAGGGTCTATTTCCAAGACACCCAAGCTGACTCTATAACTCTTTCCATCTTGATGAATATGTCAAGTTGAGTTGCCAAGCACCTGATAAAAATCCTTGCAATTGGAGGGGAAATAATTAAGCAAAGTAAGAAAACACCAGTAGAGTTCAAAGTCAACAACTAAACGTTAGAATCAAAGGAAGCAGAGAAGTCAGCCAGTTAAATGACAACACTGCTCCCAGCCATAACTAAGTGTAGGGAAGTATGGATATTAGAATAGCTAATGCAAACAATGATGAAAGTATTTCAAACATTATTTAATGATTCAGAGGTTACAGTATGCAAGGATCCTAATTTGTTGCTGTTATCCTATTTGCTGGTTTCACTGTGAAGCTGGGATATAATGTAAACATCTACAAATTCTTGTTCTTTGTTTTAATATATGCTTTCATGTATTTAAAGAACCCTCACCAAAACCAACCAAATGTACCTAGGGAACAAGATAAAAGCATATGTCTGATGTCATCACCACTATTTTAAGACAAATCCACACAGAGGGTAGAAATAAAAGTGGTGAGAAAGAGCAAGCCAGTCAAGCAACTTTACGTTCCAAACTCCCAATCAACAGGGAGAAAGACCAGAAATTTCACCCCACATTTCCCCCTCCCTAGAGTTAAATGAACCACAATCAGAAAACCCACACAAAATCAAATAAGATAACCCATCTCCAGTCCAAGACTGGAAAATAAGGAGAATGAGAACTGCAAAGCGTTTTCTTTGGAATGCTGTGGTGACCAAAATAATCCAAGACACTTGCTACCAAAAAAAAAAAAAAAGACAAGACCGACATCTCCCTATGAGAAGAGACTCCCCTTTAACCCCAGGTTCCACAAGATAGAGCTGTACTTTGTGTTCACGATGGGTTTCCTTTGGACTCCAGGGGCTGACAATAATTGACCCGAAGCTGTGGTGCCGGAGCCAGCAGCCTCAGAGACCAGGTGAAAAATCAGAACACGAATCTAAGAGTAAATGCTCTGCAACAAAACAGCCGGCCTGATGTCACCGCAACACGCACGTTCTTCCTTCCAACCCTGCTTATGTTCTGTGAGCAAAGTCTAACCATTCTAACAGCCTCCCAGCCTTTTATCTAGCAGGAGGGGGATGGAAACTATGTTGTCAACTCAAAAAAACGTGCCTCTTCTCACTACCCCACCACCTCGGAAGAGGATGGGAAAAGACCCGTCTGCAGAACAGGCACCCTGAAATTCCAAAGAGAAATGGCAATGAGGTCATGCCGTCTACTCCGTCCGCCGGCACAGGGGTCCTCCCGCCGCCGCCAATGTTACCACCCGAGTTGTAAAGCCCACGAGAAAGACGCAGGGCCGATGTGGACCCACAGGCAGGTGCTTAAAGCGCCGCTGCCCCCAGCCGACTCCGACATAACTCACACGTGTGCCGTCGTCTCCGGGAAAGATGGAACAGTTCGCTAGGTGGGCCGATCAGCCCGGCCCTTCCGGATTCGGAGAGAGTGCACCTGAGCACGCCGAGGGTTCATCTCGCCCCCAGATTTGTCAGTCGCCCTCCCCGGATCCCCTGCACACTGCTGCAGTTTACCACCATGCTCACATCTCCCTGGCTGCCGCTTCAAGGACAAAGAGAGAGTGCTTATGTTTCCATCACAGCCGAAGAGCTCCGTTTACGGAAACAATTAAACAAAACGAAAAGACAAACATGCCAAACGACCCTCCGGCATTTTCAACAGCTGGATCCCCACTCCCCACCCCCAGACGTGGACCCAGGAACACTAGAGAAACGCAGAGAGAAGGTCACTAAGCTTAGCTGGGAAGAGAGCGAGCTAGCTAAGCGTTCACTTCACTGCAGCAGGGCTGCTCATTGAATGCAAGCACTTACCATAAAAATAGAAAGAGTCAACAGAAGGAGAAGGGATCCTTCCTCAGAGTCTTAGACAGAAAGAAATCCACCGCGGAGATCTAGGCAACGGATGAGGCCAACAAAGTGATGAAAGACGAGAAAACCAACACACACAAGTCCTTCTCAGCCTCCCCCACCCCGGGCCCGCATGCAGTTGTTTGTGCTGTAAAAGCCCTGAGAAGTCGGGAACAGGACTCTCCCGAGGACGAGCTGGAGCGCGAACAGCCTGGTGGATTTCAGAGCAGCACGCTCAGGGCTCTCCTCCCCGCCCCAGGGGCAGGGGCGGCGAGGTGGGGAGAGGCTGAGCACAAGGCCGGGGTCGGAAGGTGAAGAGAGAGATGGGAAGGCACCTCTTTGGAGTGTGAGGAACTACCGGCTAGAATATCAGAATTCCCTATCAGTTATTGCCAGCGACCAATCAGCCCAGCCAGGGGGCCGTGTCAGTGTGACAAGAGAGCAGTGGATAACAGCCCGTCCTCAGCGAGGCAGGACAGCCCCCTGCCTCCACCGGAGTTGGGCAGGATTGGCATCTTCTCCTCCTCTGCCCAGTTGCTGATAATATTTGCTTTGTTTTTTAAAAATAAGACCCAAAGCCCCATAGTTATACCAACCAATCAGGAAGTTTGCTTAAGCATCCCACAGCATCTCTGCAAGAAGCCAGCCTTGAAACCCATCCTAAAAGATATCTAACGGCATCTCACAGACCAGACAGCCCTGATGATGTGAGCAGAGAAGTCACCATGAGTACAATAATAACACACTGGACCACGAGCTGCTTCATGCCCAAGACACAGGATGAAATACCAGGGACCTGGATCCCAGTTTCACAAGTGAGACTTTTAGACAGAAATGGGCTAAAGATCTAAAATCTTTTCAGTTTTGATAAATTTTCTTATATAATATATAGATAGAAGTATTATTAGAGACAGTTTATAAAGATAGTGACATTTCTTTTTGAGGTTTCTTATATCACCTGTAAGACAGAATGCGTGGATTTGGGTAAAAACACCTGTATAATGATGAGATGGTTGGATGGCATCATGACTTGATGGACATGAGTTTAAGTAAGCTCCAGGAGTTGGTGATGGACAGGGAAGCCTGGCATGCTGCAGCCCATGGGATTGCAGAGAGTCAGACATGACTAAGCAACTGAACTGACCTGTATAATATTTCACAGGCACACAGAAGTTTGAAAAACTTAGCTAGACTAATAAAACAGAGAAATGAGCAAATTCTGTAGTACTGACTAACAAGTAAAGAATATTATACTTTTTCTGCCTGCCTTTCTTCCCATTCTGTTTTAATATTGAACTGTAAACTCAGTTCATATGTACTCATTCAGTTTTGGCTGTGCACACGTGCCTGCTAAGTCACTTCCATCACGTATGACTCTCGGGGACTCTGCGTCTGTGGTGATTAAATTAAATTGGGATGTTGGTTCTAGAGTTAAATGCCAGTTGAATTGGATCCCACAGTAAAACTTCAGAACTGTTTAACTTGGGGAAATTGTCTTGGGTCATCTTTTTATCTTTGCAAGAAACATTAGCTCTTTGTACTAGCCAAGAGTTAACAGGAAGACACAAATGTGGCTGGGTTGGTTTGTTTTCAGGTGGTATACATGACAGAGTCTTTAATTTTATTTCAGCTTTTTCCTACAGCTTGAAGGATCATTTGGACATCGTGTTGCAATCTGAACCCAGACTCAAGCTAACTTTGGGGAGCCTGAATACTGCCGAGTAAAAGCAAGCACTATGGGTGGGAAACGGGTTTGGAGAAGAATGGATACGTGTATGTGTAAGGCTGAGTCCCTTTGCTATTCACCTGGAACTACCACAACATAGTTAACTGGCTATACCCCAATACTAAATAACCTGAAGCGACCTAGCAGCAGCAGCAGCAGCAGCAATACAAAATAAAAAGTTTACAGTTTGGAAAAAAAATAAATATCTCAAAAAAAAATTTTTTAAGCAGAATTGCAGGGGGAAAAAAGGGCTAAATTCCAAGGAAACAGTTAACTCACTACTCAAATGAGTTACAGCAGGAAGCCATAAAAATATTCCACAAAGATGAACAGAATAAAATGAAATTTTTGAAATGAAAAAAAGGTTGATTTCATCAGGTTCATCCTGTGTATATTATACAAGGAAAACCTGCCTGGGAGATTCAGTCTCAAATTCTGTTGTGTTATTCACTTCGGTTCCATTCTAATCAGCAAACTTTTAACCACATGATCAGGCAGCACAGAAATAAAAGCAGTGGGTCCTGCCTTCAAGAAGTTTATAGTCCCATGGACTAAACGAAATCTTTCAAAATTTCAACACTGCAGTTCTTGCTATGACAGAAAATGTTCTACTGTTTTAATGTCTCTTAGATAAAACCAAGCCATGAAGTTGGATTTTGGATTCAAAGTTCTAAATTAGCCTAATAAGGTGTTTTCCATAACCAAAATCATTTGAGAACTATAAATGCACCATTTATTTTTTTAATTAATTAAAGTATGAAAAGGTTTTTTAACTGAATGTTTGCTTTTATCAGCATCAACAGTTTCTGATGCTGCAAAAACACGGACAGCATAACAAAGAACATATTTAATAAGGGAATATTATTTAAAGCTACCAAAGTAATTGAGATTAATACTGTTTATGGAACAGGTTCAATACCTTGAGTACATAGGGTAACAATGAAGCATGAAAATGATAAGACTACAAAAGTACAAATTACTTAGCTGATTAAATAACTGCACATCTCTATAACAATTGGGTCAATGAAAACAAGTATTCCACAGTCACTTACTCAAATGCAATTAATTTTTTAAATTTGGCTTTCACTCCTACCTCCTCAAAAGACAGAAATACCTCCCATTTCAGGTAGCAACAATTAATTGTTTAAATCACAAAATACTTATCCAAGTCAATTAAACTACAACAATTTCAGGGACTGTATCTTGCTCACTGGAGTAACAGTACTTAAATGTTAATAGGCCATTTCAATGGACAAGAGAATTTGGCTAAAATTCTGCACTAATATGATTTAATGTCTTTTTAAAAAGAGACTACAAGATAATTTGAATTACGTACGTATACCTGCCATTTATTGGAAAAAAACAAAGCTCTTTCAGGAAATTTGCTTCTAAGTAGCTCGCTGACTTGGAGAAGGGGACAAAAGAGGATGAAACGGTTGGACGGCATCACTGACTCAATGGACATGAGTTTGAGTAATCTCCAGGAGATGGTGATGGACAGGGAGGCCTGGCATGCTGCAGTCCATGGGGTTGCAGAGTCAGACACGACTGAGCGACTGAACTGAACTGAGCTCGCTGATAGAGCTGTATTAATCCCGAAAGTCAAAGATTCTTCATGCTCAGTCTTTAAGACTGACCCTGGATTCCACTCTCTGTAACCAATCTGAATAGAAAAAGTAAAAACAGACCTATTTCCTTGATCACCAAGGAGGTAAATGGCTGCATAATTCCAATTTTGACATCAGACACTTAACAGGAGACATGAGAATCAAGGATCTTTTTTCCTGAGGTACAGTTGATTTACAATATTCTATTAGTTTCAGTTGTACAATAGTGAGTCAAAAGTTGTGTAGATTATACTCCATTTAAAGTTATAGAATATTGACTGTATTTCCTATGTTGTACAACATATCCTTGAAGATTGTATTTTACACATAGGAGTTTGTGCCGCTTAGTCCCCTACCCCTATTTCGCTTCTCTCCACTACCCTCTCCTCACTGTTAACTACTAGTTTATTCTCCATATCTGTGAATCTGTTTCCATTTTATTATATTCATTCATTTGTTAGATTCTACATATAAGTGATAACGTATTTATCTACAGATTCAGTGCAATCTCTATCCAAATACCAATGACATTTTTCACAGAACTAGAACAAAGGATCCTAAAATTTGTATGGAAATACAAAATAGGCAAAGCAATCTTGAGAAAGAAGAACAGAACTGGAGGAATCACACCCTCTGACTTTAGACTATATACCAAAGCTCTAGCAATAAAAACACTATAGTACTGGCCTCAAAATAGATGCACTGATCAGTAGAAAAGGAAGAATTTTAAACAATATTCTGCCAATCACTGGTTTTGAAAACTAAGTTATAATCTCCCTAAAGTAAAGCCTGCACCTCTCTTACCTAAATTCTATCAACTGGTGTTTAAAGGAGCTAGTATTCACTGAAACTTCATTTGTGCCAGACTTTGTTGCAGTGGTTCCATACCTCTTTTAGTCTTCACAGCACTCACAGGCCATAAATTTTATCTTTATTGAAATAACTGAGATACAGGGAGTTGAAAGCTTTCACAAGGAGCAATGTCAGTGTATGAACCACCAGAATAGCCTCAAAATGCTGTCTCTCTTCCATGGAAACATTGATAGGAACATGGAAGACTCCCCACAGATGTTTTTGACTGAATGTAGAGATTATCTGGGGACCCTTCCCATGGTGTTACATGTATTTGGGTGAAAGAAGAATGAAACAAATTCAAGCTAAAGCAGAAAAACTCATTTTACTTCAGAGATTAAATGTAGCCCTTCTCTGCAACCAAAATAAATTATTGATGCTTATAATTTAAAAATTAAAGAGCAAGCAAACTGTATTTGTTGATTTTTTAAATAATTATGATGCTACATTACATTTTAAAGCCAGGATGAGTGGTCCTCAGTTAATAAAAAAAGAAAGTGAAAGGAAAGAGTATTTTAGAAATGTGTGGGATCTGAAAGAAACATTATAGTCCTTTATCTAATATCTAAATTCTCCTTCAGCATTCAGCAGGAGGCCTGAAACAGAGAGAGAACAAGTTGCTCTGCTAATGTTTCCCTACCAGAGGTCACTGGCTGAGAATAATCTCCCCAAAGTGCTTAGTAGGCGGGCTTTCAAATTTGCAACAACAGTTCCAAACAAATAATCTGCAGGACATAAATATCATCATAGCATCCAACTCTTCAAAAATTTGATTGCACTCACCATTTCTCAGCCAGAAGATTCCTATGGGATCAAAGATCAAATCATATAGAAAGAATCTGTAAGATTACAGTCTTACAACATTGTCTCCTTTTTTTGAGGATTAAAAAAAAAAATCAATAGATGCGTTGAAGAGTCAGGGAGAATTGGGCTAAGTGTAGGGAGGCCAAAATAAGGAGCACGTGTCTGTGTACCAACGTAGCACTTGATATGTATGTTCAAAATACAATCAGTGTGCCTTCACAGCCAATCAGTCCCTCAGCCCCAGGGTTACTGCACTATGTCTTCAACACATAATTAGGGATTACAGCTGATTCAGGGCTTTGATCTTTCTCCTTCACTACTACAATAGTTTCTAGCCTTTCCTCTGTTCCAGTCCCATTGCCCTTTGCAAATGGCACTTGTTTTCTAAAACACAGAAAATACAATCACATCCTCCCCTTACTAGTAAATCTGGGATGGTCAAGCCAAATACAGCACCACCTGAGCCTGGCATTCAAGGCTCTCTGCAAACAGCCTCCGTCCACAGCCTCCTTTCCCATAATTATTTCCTATATATTCCATGCTCCAGATACAGTCAATGAGTGCCTATTCCTCAGAGTCACCATGCTCTTTTATCATGGTGTTCTTAACTGTTTTTGCTAGAATAATCTTCCTGCTTCCCTCCTGGAGAAAGCCAAATATTCATCCTTCAAGGCCTAGTTCACTGTCATCATCTTGGTGAGGTCTTCTCCAAATTCCCCAAAGTGACTTAATTACTTCTTCCTTTGTATTTCCAGAGCATTTTTTCTAGTCCTGTATCATAGGGTAAGAAACACTGTGCTAAATTAGTAATTTCAACCTATTTCACTATAATCCTTTGATAGTCCTAGTGCTTGACACACAATAGCAGCTCAGCAAACCCATGAGAGGAAGTCTATATTTTATGCCTCTTATTCACAATCAAAAGCACTTTGAAAAAAAAGTACATATTTGTTTTCTGGAAGTCTGAAGGACGACAAACTTATGAGCCACATTTATGTCCTCTTTCAATCAGGAGTTTCTCTGGCTTAAGGAAAGGGCCCTTGATTAGAAGCAGAAGAGCCAAATCCCAGCCTTGTCTTGTGTCACTTCAGGTTAATTTCTTAACCTAAAGAAAAATAAGATGTGTCCTGCTTACCTTTGAGGGTTCTTCTGAGCCACAAACGACGAACTGTATGGTAAAGTACTTATAAAGTATGTAGCAGGAGGTACTGTTATCACCACTGCTGTCATCGTTTGATAATAGTTAATATCCCAAAGCCATCACATAATTTAAGGGAAGCCAGCCTAGGAGTCCAATGACTCAGCACATCATCATTCCAAGTGCCTTGCTCCAGTTCTTCTGGTCTGCAGCTGGGGTGCAGTGGAAGAGTGGAACGGCCCTGACTTGGGCCCTAGCTCTGTAGATCTACTCCCCGATACCCAGTTCCTCTTCTAGGAAATGGAAGGAACAACACTTAACTCACTACACTGTTAAATGAGATGGGATATATGTCTATTTGTAGTATATACACATCTGTTTCATTTCAAAGTTTCTAGTAAGCCTTCCATGATTGGTCACAGAGAAAAAGCCACGTCTCCCTCACTCTACAGTATCTACATACACCCCAGTCGTGGCCCTCTTTCTGTTTCTTGCAGAGCTCATTCCCACCCCAGGGATTGAGTATGGATTTCCTCTGCCTCATCCTTTTCTTTAGATCCTAGCATGGCTGCTTGGAAAGGCTTCCTTGACCCTGTCTATCATTTTCTCAGCACATCATTTTCTTCACTCTTATCATTTACCTCTGACAACATTTACTTCCATCTGTTACCATTTATTTGATTGCCTATTTGTCCTCTGCAATATAACATATGTTCCTCTCCAGCAAAGACTGTTTTTGTGCTTTTCATTGTGTCCCCAGAGCCTAACATAATGTCCAGAACATAATATACACTCAGTATCCACTTCCTGAATATTTACAGCATGACCAATATTTGTACAACTATTCCCATGTTTTCCTCCATCTCGACGAAATCCCAGTTATCTTGACTCTTATAGGGGAATGAAACCTTGCAATTAATATGGTATTCAGGGTAATACCACAGTGTTCTAGTTTATTATAGGTATTTAATTAATGTATAACACTCATTAACAGACCTTAAAATGCTATCCAGGGGCAAAGCGTACCTAGAATCAATGTTTAACTCCTACTTCCATTAGAAATAGGAATTACCAAGATTGGCATGATGATCTTCACTCACATAACTGGAAATGAAACACCGAGCAAAAAAGTTAAATTATGTTTATTTGATGTCAGGAGGTTTACTGGATCCTTATTTTTCATTCTCCTTTCCTTACTTTATGTTAAAATTACTCTGGTCCAAGCTGATCCCAAGAAGAAATTGACAAGGTCCTTGGTTTCCAAAGCATTAACTAGAACAAATGGCTTTTTTTATCAGGAGCACAGGAACCTAGGCAATTTCTCTTTCCTCCCAAGAAGCTATCTGGAAAGGCAAAATACAGAAATCCTCCCAAACCTGACCATATCATCACTGTTTCTGACTAGCCCAGCCCAAGAGGTGGCCTAATAAATAATCATGGCAATTGTGTATAATATATGAAGAGTACCTTCTACTGATCATCTGGAAAGACATAGTTTTCAATTAGAGTATTTTTTAATTAACAATACTGCACCAATCTACCAAATGACCATATGAATTTGTCACTGGCAGAAAACATGTAGTTTTTTGTTTTATTTTGTTTTGTAAAGGAACAAATGTTTGAGACCCAATGCCAAATACATCTTTTTCTTCCAAATTTTCCTCTAGCTTTCTTTTTCTCCACTTAAGAGCATCACTATCAACTCTGTTGCCCGAAAAATTAACATTTATTAAACTCTTATATAGAAGACTATTCAGGTCACTTTCAGTTCAGTTGCTCAGTTGTGTCTGACTCTTTGCAACCCCATGGACTGCAGCATGCCAGGCCTCCCTGTCCATCACCAGCTCTGGGAGTTTACCCAAACTCACGTCCTTTGAGTCGGTGATGCCATCCAACCATCTCATCCTCTGTCGTCTCCTTCTCCCACCTTCAATCTTTCCCAGCATCAGGGTCTTTTCAAATGAGTCAGTTCTTTGCATCAGGTGGCCAAAGTATTGGAGTTTCAGCTTCAGCATTAGTCCTTCCGATGAACAGCCAGGACTGATCTCCTTTAGGATGGACTGGTTGGCTCTCCTTGCAGTCCAAGGGACTCTCAGGAGTCTTCTCCAACACCACAGTTCAAAAGCATCAATTCTCCAGCACTCAGCTTGCTTTATAGTCCAACTCTCACATCTATACGTGACTACTGGAAAAACCATAGCCTTGACTAGACGGACCTTTGTTGGCAAAGTAATGTCTCTGCTTTTTAATATGGTGTCTAGGTTGGTCATCTCTTTTCTTCCAAGGAGCAAGCATCTTAGTTTCATGGCTGCAGTCACCATCTGCATTGATTTTGGAGAACTTCCCCCCCCCCGCCCCCCAAAATAAAGTCTCTGTTTCACCCAGGTCNCAAAATAAAGTCTCTCACTGTTTCACCCAGGTCACTTTACAGGGTACCTAGAAATCTCAGCATCATCCTTGCTTTAACTCATCTTGTCTGTGTCGCTTCCTTTCCTCCAACATCTCCTCACTCCTACTACCTTAGCCTAGCTACAAATTCTTCCCTCAGCTTAATAGTTCCAGAAGCAGACTCCCTGCCTTGCACCTCCCCTCTGTCCAAGGCATTCTTTGCAGCTACCTGAGGATTTTTAAGTGACAACACCAGCTTGCCCTCTCCCACTGAAACCTCTTCTCTGCTTCATCACCATGTTCAGGATGAAGTGCACTCCTTCCCTTATTACATGAGAGCCCCCCAGGACTCTTCCACTTTTCCTCCCCCATCACTTCCATTTACCTTCCTCTTATACCTTGACATTTTAAACAGCCCTAACACTCAGTTCCAGCATTTACCAACCTGTTTAAAATGTCAGGGTCCTGGCACAACCTTTTACCAATGTTTAGAATTTCTTGTCCCAGCCCCATTCCTCCTGAACTCTTACTTATTCTCTAAGACCCAACCCAAGCCTCTCCCTCCTCTTCCAGGCTTTTCCTGACACTCCCTCCTCAAACCCAGGTCTTCTGCATTGCAGGTGGATTCTTTACCACCTGAGCTACCAGGGAAGCCCTATCCTCTGAGTTCATCATCAAGTGATAGCTCTGATTACACAGCATTATAACTGTGTTATTATCTGATTCCTTCAGGAGAGTCCTAGTCTTGAGTTTTATTCATCTTTGCATCCCCAGAGACAAACCTCTGGAGACTCTCACATAAATGGTTCTAGAAAGACTGGGCTTTCGAGTACGTCTTACTAGACTGTTCCCTGAGGAATGGAAGAAAATTTCACCTATCTTTCTAACCTCTCTGTTTATTGCAATGCCTGGCATCGGTGAATGCTCAGTACATGTTTGGGGAATTCTTCAAATATCATTGGCCAAAAAACCTCTTCAGTTCAGAAAATTAAAAAACCCCTCTGAGCTAATTTCTAATTAGCTCATTTTTTTAAGTTTAAATATAAAAATTCTCCTTTTTGAAATTATAAAACACCACAGGCATTAACTTACTCCATGAAAATTCAACTTCTGAAACTCCTGATTTTTAATAGTAATTCAACTAACTGGGGCATCTTGCAGATAATTGAAGCATTCCAAACATCCCTTCTACTTTGAATTGTCAGGCAGAGGAAAGATTGTCGATTCTCTCAGGCAGAAGGCGCTTCTTGGAGAGATTTCACTAGCATTTAAGTTTGGAAGGGAAATAGCCCTGTCTACCCAAGTAGAGAATTTCACTGTTGAGACTGGGGTTGCTAACGTTCCTTAGAAGTTCATTTCCACACTCAACATACAGGCATTCTTACAAGAAGGGCTGTCGTTTGACGGCATAGGGCAAAACCTGGGGCTTGCAATGGACTCTCCACACCAGCCAGAGGACTATTCAGTTTCATCACCTACTCCCCTTATAGAAAATTAGCTATGATGTAGTCAAAGAACTGGAATAACACCCCCCTCCCCTGCCAATAGCTGCACTAGCCATCAGCTCTAAAGAACTAATCTCCCTTTGGGACGGCTGAACGGAGGACATCCGTATCAGTAAGGGAGGCCCACTCCAGACATCGCAGACACCTGGCCAGGTCAGCTGTTGGGGGTGGGGGAGGGGAGCCAGGATATCTGCACCCTCCCGGTGTTGTTGATCCACAACAGACAACCAAGAATGAGCCAAAACATCAGTGCTACAGATGTGATCATCTCGTCTGCTTTTTTACCATTTCCCCTCATTTCTTTTAAATCACTTTTGAGTTCTATTATTTGCGCTGAGAGGAGAAAGCAGAATGATCATTTTAAAGGACTATGACATGCTCATACTTTGGTAAAATGGAACTAGGCCATATACTGACCATTCTACAACTTTGTAGAGATGGATTTTTCCATTTGTGAATTTTTAAGGAGTCCCTTGGAGACTCCGGTTCAATTCCTGAGTCAGGAAGATCCACTGGAGAAGAGATAGGCCACCCACTCCAGTGTTCTTTGGCTTCTCTTGTGGCTCAGCTGGTAAAGAATTCTGCCTGCAATGCCAGAGACCTGGGTTCGGTCCTCAGGTTGGGAAGGTCCCTTGGAGAAAGGCTACCCACTCCAGTATTCTGGCCTGGAGAATTCCATGGACTGTATAGTCCATGGGGTCGCAAAGAGTGGGACATGACTGAGCGACTTTCACTTTCACTTTGAACCTCCAACAAGAATAAGTCTGTATTGCAGGTGGGAACGCAGAATGGTACAGCCACTTTGGAAGATAGTTGACTAGTTTTTTACAAAACTAAATACATTCTTATACTCTTACCATAAAATCCAGCTATTATAGTATACTCCTTGGTATATACCCAAATGAGTTAGAAGCCTATGTCCACATCAAACCCTGCATGGATATATTTATAGCAGTTTTATTCATAAATACCAAAAGTTGGAAGCAACCAAGATGTCCCTCAATGGGTGAATGGGTAAATAAACTGGTACAGACAATGGAATATTGTTCAACACTAAAATGGAATGAGTTATCAAGCCATGGAAAGACATGAAGGAGCCATAAATGGACACAGGGATAGCTAATTTTATTGCAATTCACTGTAGTTTGCAGATAGTTCACTGTTTGCTTGTTTTTACAAACTGGAGGTTTGTGGCAACCTTATTTGTCAAATGATATTAGCATTTTCTTGCAAGAAAGTTAATTAAGGGATACACGTTTTAAATATGATGCTACTGCACACTTAATGGGCTATAGTGTAAACATAACCTTTATACGGACTATACAAAAAGTTGTGTATTTGCTTTCTGAAAAGGCCACATACTATATGATTTCAACTAAATGACATTCTGGAAAAAGCAAAAACTATGGAGACAATAAAAAAAATCAGAGGCTACCACGGGTTAAGTGGGAAGTGGGTAAGAAGAGATAAAGCACTGAGGACTTATCAGGGCAGTGACACTATTCTGTAAGATCCTGTCAGATACATGGTATCACACCACTGTCCAAAGCCACAGACCACACCACCAAGAGTGACCCCTGATGTAAATTCCAGACTTTGGGTGATAATGTGTCAATGCAGGTTCATCAGCTGTAACAAATATACCAGTGGGGGAAGCTGTGGGCACAAGGTGGGGGAGAGGGCAGACAGGAATTCTAACTTTCTGCTCAATTTTGCTGGAAACCTAAAAACTTACTTTTTTTTTCCTTTTAATACAAAACAAACAAACAAAAACAAAAAAAACCTCTTGAAGACTAAGCAACTAGGTAGCCTTTATGAATTTCAGTTGTCTTATTAAGTAAGTATGTCTGGAAAACAAACCATTGAAAAAGAGGAAGAAAGAGGGCTCCCATAAACTGCACAAAGCAAAAAAGTTCTAAGATATTCACTGTAGCAAATGCTCAGATAAATTGCATGGCCATGTTCTGACAACTCAGAATTCCAACTAGAATGTTATATTGACTGGAATATTCCGTTGATACAGTTTCCATCATCAAGGACTAGCAAACCAGAACACTGAATACACTGTGAATTTCACTAACATGCTGAAAGGAAACAAAAAATCGTTTCTTTTTTTTCCCCATTTATATTTATATTTTATTATTGCCCAGGTCCAAAACAGAAAAAACAATCTGTTAAGAAAAGAGCAGGCAGGTCCCCATGTAGAAGAGTAGTAACAGAGATTTGGCTATACATATAAACCATCAAAGTTCACCTGTACTTGCAGGAAAATAAGGAGTGACACAAATGTCTTCAGAGGAGTTAGAGGTGCTATGTCTAGAGAAAAGGAGGAACAAAGGATAAAATGATGAGAAAAGCTTAAGGCAAGCATGTGGGGGGTGACACGGAAGTGAATGAAACAGTCACTGTCACCCTGAAGTTCAAGTAATGGCAGGAAAAAAAAAAGTGTAGCTGACCCTTGAACCACGCAGGGGTTGTGATGCCAACCCTCGATGCAACTGAAAATCCATATATGATTCATAATCAGCCTTCTGTATAGGGTTCCTCAGCACCCACAATTCCCCATCAGAGGATTCAGATCATATGGCCCTGTAGTGTTACATGGATTTTTATTTTTAAAAAAAGTATAAGTAGACCTATGCAGTTCTAGACCATTAGATCATTCAGGTATGACCTAACTCAAATCCCTTTTGGATATATAGTAGAAGTGACAAATAGATTCAGGGGATGAGATCTGATAGAGTGCCTGAAGATCTATGGACGGAGGTTCGTGACATTGTACAGGAGCCAGCAATCAAGATTATCCCCAAGAAAAAGAAATGCAAAAAGGCAAAATGGTTGTCTGAGGAGGCCCTACCAATAGCTGTGAAAAGAAGAGAAGCGGAAAGCAAAGGAGAAAAGAAAAGATATACCCATTTGAAGGCAAAATTCCAAACAATAGCAAGGAGAGGTAAGAAAGCCTTCCTCAGCAATAAATGCAAAGAAAGAGAGGAAAACAATAGAATGGGAAAGACTAGCAATCTCTTCAAGAAAATTAGAGATACCAAGGGAACTTTTCATGCAAAGATGGACTCAATAAAGGACAGAAATGGGATGGACCTAACAGAAGCAGAAGATAGTAAGAAGAGGTGGCAAGAAGACACAAAAGAACTAAACAAAAAAGATCTTCAAGACCCGGATAATCACAAAGGTGTGATCACTCACCTAGAACCAGACATCCTGGAATGTGAAGTCAAGTGGGCCTTGGGAAGCATCACGTCGAACAAAGCTAGTAGAGGTGATGGAATTCCAGTTGAGCTGTTTCAAATCCTGAAAGATGATGCTGTGATAGTGCTGCACTCAATATGCCACCAAGGTTGGAAACCTCAGCAGTGGCCACAGGACTGGAAAAGGTCAGTTTTCACTCCAATCCCAAAGAAAGGAAATGCCAAAGAATGCTCAAACTACTGCACAATTGTACTCATCTTACATGCTAATAAAGTAATGCTCAAAATTTTCCAAGCCAGGCTTCAACAGTATGTGAATTGTAAACTTCCAAACGTTCAAGCTGGATTTAGAAAAGGCAGAGGAACCAGAGATCAAATTGCCAGCATCCTCTGGATCATCAAAAAAGCAAGAGAATTCCAGAAAAACATCTGTTTCTGCTTTATTGACTATGCCAAAGCCTTTGACTGTTTGGATCACAATAAACTGTGGAAAATTCTGAAAGAGATGGGAATACCAGACCTCCTGACCTGCCTCCTGAGAAATCTGTATCCAGGCCAGGAAGCAACAGTTAGAACTGGACATGGAACAACAGACTGGTTCCAAATAGGAAAAGGAGTACGTCAAGGCTGTATACTGTCATCCTGCTTATTCAACTTATATGAAGAGTACATCATGAGAAACGCTGGACTGCAAGAAACACAAGCTGGAGTCAAGATTGCTGGGAGAAATATCAATCACCTCAGATATGCAGATGACACCACCCTTATGGCAGAAAATGAAGAGGAGCTAAAAAGAGCCTCTTAATGAAAGTGAAAGAGGAGAGCAAAAAAGTTGGCTTAAAGCTCAACATTCAGAAAACGAAGATCATGGCATCCGGTCCCATCACTTCATGGGAAATAGATGGGCAAACAGTGGAAACAGTGTCAGACTTTATTTATTTTATTTATTTATTTTTTTGGCTCCAAAATCACTACAGATGGTGACTGCAGCCATGAAATTAAAAGACACTTACTCCTTGGAAGAAAAGTTATGACCAACCTAGATAGTATATTCAAAAGCAGAGACATTACTTTGCCGACTAAGGTCTGTCTAGTCAAGGCTATGGTTTTTCCTGTGGTCATGTATGGATGTGAGTGTTGGACTGTGAAGAANACGGACTCGATGGACGTGAGTCTGAGTGAATTCTGGGAGTTGGTGATGAAGAGGGAGGCCTGGCTTGCTGCGATTCATGGGGTCGCAAAGAGTCAGACATGACTGAGCGACTGAACTGAACTGGACAGCAAGGAGATCCAACCAGTCCATCCTAAAGGAAATCGGTCCTGAATATTCATTGGAAGGACTGATGCTGAAGCTGAAACTCCAATACTTTGGCCACCTGATGCGAAGAACTGACTCATTTGAAAAGACCCTGATGCTGGAAAGATTGAAAGCAGGAGAAGAAGGGGACAACAAAGGAGATGTTTGGATGGCATCACCAACTCAATGGACATGAGTTTGGGTAAACTCCAATAGCTGGTGATGGACAAGAAGGCCTGGCATGCTATACAGTCCATGAGGTCGCAAAGAGTCGGACATGACTGAGTGACTGAACTGAACTGACACAGTTCAAATCCACATTATTCAAGCGTCAACTATACATAGCTACAACTGATGTTGGCAAATGAATAAGCTCTAAAACAGAGGTGAGAGCAGCATCAACAGACTGGGAGGGTCCCGGAGGGTTTCAGGAGACCCTCGAAGAGGGAAGACTTATCTGGGCTTCAGGAAAAAAGAGCAGGATTTCACCAGGAAGTTAGAACCAGCCAGGAGGGTTTTTCTGCTACAGTTATGGCCAGAAGATAAGAGAATTGGATCAGGAGTGGATACATTTGTTCATTCATACATTTAACAAATACCTGTAAGCATCTGCTGGTGACAGATATTGTAGATGATGGAAGACATGAAAAGTAATGACGAAACTACACACAATTTGAACATTAGGTTGCACTGGCTGTGGGCAATGCAAAACCCAGGGAGCTGGGAGCCCTGCATGCTCTGCTCATCCTGATTCTTCTGTTCCTTCTAGTTTCCTTTCTCATACAGAAGCTGGTAAGGCAAGATCCATCTTCTGGACTCCTTGAAGCTAGGACTCTAAAGGAGAATTCAGATCCACTAATTCAATGCACTTGTATGAAACTCAGAAGGTGGAAGGCAGATGAAGACTGCCTTCCTGACACCTTTTGACTGAGATCCACTTTGACAAGCAAAATCTGATGTGTAAGGTTTTCCTGCAGCACAGTTCTAGAGTCTATTATTTTTCTGGCAAGGAAAGGCAGTCAAGAGGAGTAGCGCCGTTGGCTGCCTGATCCATGAACAGCTACAGCCAGTTCTCGAATCCAGACATTTAGGAGGGCCTGAGAGGCAGACATTGGGTGTATTCTTCCTCTGCCTGTTCTTCTAACCCTCCTCTGATTTTATAACCCCTAACCTCCATAGGAAATCCTTTTTCTGATTAAAATACCCAGAGTAGCCTCTTTTCCACACTGAATCTTGATAGGTACAGATTTTTTGACCATGAAAATAAAATAGTTTTTACCCACCAATAAGAGAAAGGTGGGGTCACAGTTTTAGCTCCTGATACAAAGTGAACTAGGAGGCAAGTTTATATCCATCAGATGTATAACAACTAATGGACTGACTTTTTAAATCCAGGCTATCTTGAAAGCTTGCAACATGTAAGATACTGCTATGTATTCTATAATGACAGAATGCTAGCAATGGCTGACAATGTGTAGAACTTGTGAAGTGTTTTAAATAACAGGTGTTTTCTGTATGTTGCTAGAAATCAGGTTTATTACATGTTCAGGTCCAGAAATGAGTTAAGATACGTTAAAGTCCAAACACACTATGTATGGGTGTGTTTAAGAGTGTACCAATACAGATATTTAAGAAAGGGAGAGAGATGATCAGATCTGTGATTCTAGAAGTGACCTAGGCAGCTGCTTAGAAGGTAATTGGCAAGATAGATGGGTTAGAAAGATATTGTGGAAACTCCTAGGGGTTTTTAGCCAGAACTAATGTGCCTGGAAATACTTGGACAGAACAAACAATAAAGTGGGAATAGAAGAGGGGATGGAAATAAGATATTTAACAAACTTTAAAGGATCTGCTGGAAATGGGGTGGGGTGGGAGAAGCTAAACTTGGGCCACTACTTCATCCCAGCTCCGTGGGGAACTATGAAGCACCCTCAAGGGCACTCTGTTCTTTATCATCCCAGCACCCACCACATTTCCTTCAATTTGACCTTCTCGTCATGCTTCAGATGGTCCTGTTTTGCTCTCTGTTGCATACTCAGTACAGACCACAGCAAATGGTTCTTAATAAGCTGCTCAATACACACAGATTGGCTGGATAGAAGGGAGGACGGACAGAACCTCCAACCTCTGAGTCACTGTAAAGACTGGGATTCTATTAACCATGGAAGTAACCACAAACTGAGAACTTGAGTCATGCTGAATCTGGGATTACATGGAGCATCCCAGTGAAGATGACTAGCAGACTGGTAGAGTATAAACTTAGAGGGTGGGATGAGTTTGACACAAATTTGGGAGTTGCAGCACAGAGTGAGAGCTAATTACTTCACAGGAAAAGAGGATGCCTCAATAAACCTTGGGTGATGCCCACATTATAACTGCAAAGTAAAGAGAGTCTAAAATATCAGTAACCACGGTTGACACTGCATACATATTGTCCTCTTAATCCTTACAACAATTTATGAGTGAGGTATATTATCCCCAATTTACAGATGCAGAAACTGACACTCAGCAAAGATAAGCATTGTTTAAAGTCAAATAGCAGGGCTGACGGAGCTGAAATTCAAACCCAAATTTGCCCAACTTCAGAACCTGGGCTCATTCTGCACCCCAACCTCCATGACAAAAAGGAGCGATTCGAGAAGGTAACTATGGGTTGGGCAAAGAGGAAAGAGAAGCAAAGAAATACTATGACACAGGAGCCAAATAAGGAGTTTTTTTTAAAGGAAGGCTAGACTAGAAAAATGCTGGAATGAATCCATGGTGTTAGGGGAGAGCTACAGAAGCTGTGTTTTTTGGTAGTGAAAGAGGAAAGAATAGGTACTTTATATTAGCCACACTGAAAGACTGATGGTAACTGGACAGATGGAGGAAGAACATTGTAAGAGGGAGAAACAAAGTCAGTAATGAGCTTAACATAAACAAGATGCTTATGGGTCAAAGAGAACAGTGAAAGGTAGAAATCAGAGATGTAGGAAGTAAAGACAATATTGTAGGAAGAAAGCCCCCAAAGATGGAAAGAAAGGATGAGCTAGCTGTCAAGAAAGGAGAAAAGACAGGTGAATAATAAGATTGAGTTGTGGTCCCCAACCCCAACATTCAATGGGGGTCTGAGGAATGATGTCTGCTACGCCAGTAAGTCTAACAGACATTACACATTTGCACTGATGAGCCTGCACAGGAATAATTTCTTTCCTTCCGCTTAGAATTCTATCAGTTCATTATGTAACACTGATTATCTCACACAATAGGAAGCTTTGAGAAGTTAAATTTGCCTTGGGTTAGCCACAAGAACATGCTTAGTCACTCAATCACGTCCAGTTCTTTGCGACCCTATGGACTATAGCCTGCCAAGCTCCTCTGTCCAAGGGATTCTCCAGGCAAGAATACTGGAGTGGTTTGCCATTTCCTTCTCCAGAGGGATCTTCCGAACCCAGCAACTGAACCCACATCTCTGTCCCTCCTGTATTGCGGGCAGATTTGTTACCTGCTGAGCCATCGCCAAAATCAGTCAAAAGAAAAAGATCACATTATCATTTATTGAATGTTGCCTTTAATAATAATCTTCCAAAACATACACCAGTGATAGAGGATAAAAAAGGGTCTTTCAAAGCAAAGCAACTGCTGTCATTAGAATTAAAGACTATCAGGAGAATGTTAGAAATTCACATAATGAAATCAGACATTAACTATTTACACATGTTGTGATCAGGAAACTAAAAACAGTAAATAGTATATCCAGTCTAGTAGTGAAGCAACCTGGGTGAGTATAGACTTAAATTAGACTAGAGAAGGTAGAATCAAAACTCAAAGGGCAGGGACTATGAAAATCACTCCATAGAAACAGGTGGGCTTGGGAGACCTTACTGGCACAGCAACAATGGAGGGGAGATCCATGTGTCCCTCAGTGTTTGAAGAAAAAAAAAACAAAATCAACCTGGTCATCTGTACCTCCTAACCTCAAGAACTAGCAGAATGATTGAGGGTAGAATTACTTCCTTGGTGAGTAAACATCTTTTAAGCCTAAGCTTACAAAGACAAGGAAATAAGTCATGAATCAAATATGTCCAATATTTTTCTGTTTGATATTTAAAGTGTTTATTTTGTTAAGGATTGTGACACATTAGCTAGCAAGCAGATAAACATCATGATTCCAATGCAAATTATGTGATTGAGCAATGGAGACCCGTGATTTCAAGTTAAAAAGGTATGGTAGAACTTCGCTACGTTTGTTACAGTATTGGAATGTTTAGAAGAACTTTAAATCTCACGTTTGTACATTTAATTCATTAGACTTAAAAGAATTAAGAAAATTTGGTTAGGCACACAAATGAAGTCTTAAAGAAAACAGGATACTAAAATGATTGATGCATTAAAATGTTTAGGACAATTTCATTAACTAAATGAGGCCAAACAGTAACAAATAGATTCTTTATTTATAAAGAATAAGTGACTATAAACATTTATAAATTTAGAATTGAATAATAAGGTTTGTGAGTTAAAAGTTAAAAGAAAAACTAGTTTTAGCACTTATAATTTTAATGTTTAAATTGATGAAGAAGTGAAAGTGTTAATCGCTTGGTCATGTCCAACTCTTTGGGAATCCATGGACTGTTGCTCACCAGTCTCCTCTGTCCACGGATTTCTCCAGGCAAGAATACTGGACTGGGTAGCCATCACCTTCTTCAGGAGATCTTCCCAACCCAGGGATCGAACCTGGGTCTTCTGCATGGCAGGCAGATTCTTTAACGTCTGAGTCACCAGGGAAGCCCGTTTAAATGGATAGCAAAAGACAAATACTCTTGGGGGCACAGAAGTCCCATCGTGGATATCAAAAAGCTCACATGAATGTCGATCACAGATATGAAGGGACAGACGCCTAGAACCTACATGTCGAGCACCTACCACATGCCAATAGGGGAAATAGATACAAAGGACAATGCGGTGGGGAAGACAGAAGCACATACAGCCAACTGCAACATGAGTGAGAAGAGTACCTCAAAAGAGGAAGGGCCAGATGTGGGCAGCATGGCACACGGAGCCCAGATTTGAGGGCTACATAAGGTTTCCTGGACTGAGCCAGTGTTGTGTTAGGCAGAGGCACCCAGGACAGTGGCTGGTAAGGGTCTCCATCACAGCAAACCAGGCTACTGTCTACAAAGAAAGCAGCAAAGGAGGCGGTCTTAGGTGCTTAAGAATAAAGGTGTACAACTGCTGCCATAGCAGAATCAAGGACGATAGAGAAGCTGCCGAGAAGCCAGGCTGCACTGAGTGAAAGCAGAGTTTTCTCCACCTACACAGGAATGTTCCTTCTGCTGGCTGGGAGCTCATCACCATGCCATTAGCAGTACTAATGCCTATATGAACCAGTAAGAATCTGGAACCAGTCTGGAAGGAACTGGAACCAGTCTGTGAAAGAGGGAAATTTCCAGGTTGACAATAAAGGAGAGTTTACACACTTAGAATAATAAGTCTCAGTGGCACCCCAGAGACTATGGTCCTATGTTCTCAAGCCTGGATACACTGCAAAAAAAAAAAAAAATCATACTCTCTAGGGGTTTGAGTCCCAGCATATATACATGCATTTATTTTGTTATAGTGGGTTTTAGTAATAGTAGCAGCAGCCACGTGTTCACTGTAAAACAAAATCTCAAACACCCCAAGTATATTAAGTAAAGAGAAATCTCCTTTCTTCACTGTCTCTAACCCCAGAAGTATCTATCCTACAACAGGTAGGACTGTGTATATTTTAAAGGCTCCCCAATTAATGGACAAATAGATATGTTAATGGTAGAATCTGGGTGGTGGTCCTATATTTCTGTGTTTTAAGACTTTTATAATGAAGTGGCCAGAAAACAAAAGCTTTCCAACTGCTCAGAATGTACAGCTAGGGTTGACAACCACGGTCTGAGCCGTAATCCAAGTTTACAAATGGGAGAATTTTCCAGGCTGTAGAGGTAAAGTTACCAGCCCCAAACCTAACAGGATGGAGGGTGGGGTCAGCGCATGAACCCGGATTTTCTGACTTCCTGTCCAGTATTCTTTCCAACACACCCTGAAGTCTCTGAAAGAAGAGGCAGTCCCAAAATAGAGTGGGAAAGGAAGCTTATGGAAGTTGCCTTTTTAGGACTTAAAATAAATGAGATTCTTGTGTTGATTCCTCCTCGTGGCAGAAGACAACACTAAATATTCTAGAACCAAGCTGCTATAATCTTTATTTTAATTAGATGGATTAAATTATACTCGTCTTACTGATTCACACTGCCTTTAAGTACTCCAAGACTTAGAGAAAGCTCAAGCGCCCATTCACCCTCATGATTAAAGTCTGTAAAAGCTCCTTGAAAAGGAAGAGGAAAAGGACACTCACAGACATTTTAAGGATTGTCTTCTAAAGCCAGTGAGGGCACCTCACAATGTGATGATAACACAAGAACATTCCTGATCATTAGCGAATATCAAGACAGTGAATTGCAACTGCGGAACGGTGGATATTAGTTTTATCTTTATAGATGCCAACATCTGTTTTGCAGGAGGCATGGAGAGATACAGTTTAAATCTATAAATCTGAATTTCAAGCAAAAATCTAACAAAATAATGGCACTGTTTATTGCCAAATTTTATAAGCAATGGAGACAGCCTCTTCCTTTTCCCATGTAAACTTTTAGAAAAAGTCTAAATTACAGAATCCCTTTTTAGAAAAACCCAAACATTAGGGAAACTGAAGGTTAGGGCTGCATCTGCCAGCCTAGGAGAATTCTGGGAGCTGCCTCTTTCTTGTGGCTTTTTGTTCTTCCCAGCAGTCACTTCAGAATACAAATAAAGACAAAAAAATCAGGAGACTTAGTCTCTAGTCCTAGCTTTGTCACTAAGCTGTTATTTTATCTATGAAAATGGTGACTCAGTGGCCTTTCAGGTGCCTTATAGCTCTGAAACTGGACTGAACATCTGTGTGTTCTATCTAAGCCATTTAAGAAGCAGTGTCCCCAGAAGATTAGCTTAAATACCACTACCTGATGTATTTCTCTCAGAGGTTATCATTTTTGCTCATCTTCCTTTCATCCCCAGCCAGTCCTTAAATGTAGTCTAAAAAAAGAAATGCTACTTCCAAAGGAAAAGAAAGGCAAGGATATACTTGAAAAGACATTTGCTTTTCCTTTTTTGATTGTGTATGTACATGCTAAGTAGCTTCAGTCACGTCCTTCTCTGTGTGACCCCATGGACTGTAGCCCACCAGGCTCCTCTGTCCATGGGATTTCCCAGGCAAGAATAATAGAGTGAGTAGCCATGCCCTCTTCCAGGGGATCTTCCCAACCCAGGGATTGAACCCATGTCTCTTAAGTCCCCTGCATTGGCAAGTGGGTTCTTTACCACTAATGCCACCTGGGACACCCTAGTATTTGTAAAAGAAATAAAGGCCAAAAGTCCAGTGAACAGTCCCTGGGCCCTGAAGATTAAGGGGATTTTTTAAAAAAATCTTAATACTTAGAACCAGCTCTTAAAGGCTACTGGTATTTTTATGTCAAATTCAAAAAGCCCTTTCACATTCAAAGTTCTTCTTGCCCAAACATGGTCCATAAAAAGGTATCAACGCATTCCTCAAATTATATGAGAGCCTGTTCCCCTCAACCCTTGCACTGAAAACTCTAGAAAGAAAAGTAAACTAAAGTGACAAGACCCCGTCTTCCTGGGCAGGCAGGGCCCTGGTTCATTTCTGGTGCCAAGAGTCCCCGGGGTGGTTTTCAACCAAACCATTAACTTCCAGAAGCTCTGGTTTGGATCTGGGTCTCTGCAGAGGGCTCTCAGGAGTTGATTCTCAGTACCTCAGTGCCAGTTCGCTCCTCTCACTGCCAAGAGTGAGCCAGGAAATGTGAGCACCCACAACTCAAGGACATGCCCAGGATCAGCTTGGGAGTCCTGGGTCTACCCATTCCTGCCTAAACAGGTTACTCAACTCTCAGTGCCTCTACTTAACCTTCCTGTACAATGGGAGGAGAAGGCAATGGCAATCCACTCCAGTACTCTTGCCAGGAAGGTCCCATGGATGGAGGAGCCTGGCAGGCTGCAGTCCATAGGATCGCTGGGAGTCAGACATGACTTCACTTTCACTTTTCACTTTGATGCACTGGAGAAGGAAATGGCAACCCACTCCAGGATTCTGGAGAATCCCAGGGACGGGAGAGCCGGGTGGGCTGCGGTCTATGGGGTCGCACAGAGTTGGACACGACTGAAGCGACTTAGCAGCAGCAGTACAATAGGAACAATACTGTTATCAGGTCTTATGAAGATTAAAGGAACTAATTCATAAATGAATAGAATCTGGAATATAGTAAACACCCAGTAAAGGTTAACTGTTACTGTCATTTAACCTCCTGGCTCCTTCTCTCAGTGCTGCCTATATTCATCGGTTGGTAAGCAAAGTCTATGGTTACAGTACAGATTATAAGGTTTTAAAAATCATAGATGTTTAAAAAAAGCACAGCTAGGAGAAAGCCACTAAATTTTCTTCTAACAAGCAAAAAGCCCAAATGTCAGAATGGCAATCAGAAAAAAGTCTGTAATAGTTGTTAGTAACCTTGTGCCTTAAGCAGCCACTAACAAGCACATGAGCATTTTTTTTTTTTGTACTCCTCTACGATTTTCCAGGAACTGTGTGGATACCTATTCATGTATTATATTGCTTAATACTCAAATCAACACTGTGATGGGGATCAGTGTTATTTTCATTTTTCAGATCAGGTATCAGATTCTCAGAGAACAATTTCCCCAAAGTCACGTAATTATGAATCGCTTGCTCTAGTGATGCAGTCCAGATCAGCTGATGACAAACACTGGACTCACAACCACTGTCTCTCATTGCCAAGGATCATTTACACTCTACTTTGATAAAGGATATACAGAAACTAACAATAAAAGAAACAGGCATTCACATGCACATGGACCAGTTCTGTTAGACGAGAGGGTTTCAGTTTGGGCCTCCTGTTTCCTTCTGATTTCAGACTCGCCTACACATTCTACACCTCATTTTCACAGAGTACATTCCCAAAGAGCTGCACTTGCAGCAATCACTCCTTGGGGAAGGAAAAGTACTCCTCTCTCTGTATGTGAAAGACTGCTATTTTAATGTGTTCAGTTTTTTGCTTAGACAGCCCGAAACAAAACATTCTCTACACGCAAATTTGAAAAGCAAGGTGTTTTATATATCATTTTTTAAATTAGAGAGAGAAGGAGGAAGAAGGTTTTGAATTGTGTATCTCTTTCTCAGATTAGAACTCACTCTTTCTCTCAGAGAAGCACAATAAAAACATAACTCCTGCCCTGCTCCTGGAAACCCTTAGACGGAAACACAGCTTGGAGGAGAGATTACACTGGATTTTCAAAATGAATTCTATACAATCATGTGTCTTCAACTGCATTTCCCCTGTAGGCAGTTAAGTTATTCCCTACTTTTTATTTTCATTTATGAGATTGTCCAAAGAAGACTAAATTGGTTTTGCTAGAGGGAAGTTGACAGTTGTAGAGAAGAATTAAAGCCAAGACATATTCCATGTTCAAGCAGAAACTCAGGGATGATGACCATCTCATTTTGGCTGGTCTTTGACTAAGCATGGGGCGTGTGTTTTGTGGGAGATGGGGTGCAGCATGCATACGCACTTCCTAAATGTCAATTATGGAATGATGTGGGCTCTATTTCCTACTAAATTTTTTCATATGTTTGGATGTTTAACCTCTACTCACTAAGGAATAAGTTAATCAAAAAACTCAGGTGTTACCTTCTCTAGGGACATAATCAAGAAGTTAGTCTCTTTTCCTATTCAATTAGTTATGCCCTGTGACCCAAAAAATTATTAGGTTGCTCCAGTGTCTTCATTATAAAATTTTGTTGATGCAATTCAGCACATCCTTAAGGAGGTCAAGATTTACAGATAATTTGCTTTTAGTTTCTGGCTATTCTCAAGATTTCATTAAAAATAGATCCTAGAGTTTAATTTTTTGGTATCTTTTTAAAATTAATTCATTTTAATTGGAGTATAGTTACTTTACAATAATGTGATGGTTTTTGTCACACACCAACATGAATCAGCCATGGATGCACATGTGTCCCCCCATCCTGAATCCCCCCCCACCTCCCTCCCCACCCGATCCCTCTGGGTTGTCCCAGAGCACCAGCTTTGAGTGCCCTGCTTCATGCATCAAACTTGCACTAGTCATTTATTTTACAGTTGGAAATATACATGTTTCAATACTATTCTCTCAAATCATCCCACCCTCGCCTTCTCCCACAGAGTTCAAAAGTCTGTTCTTTACATCTGTGTCTTTTTTGCTGCCTTTCTAAATTCCATATATATGTGTTAATATACAGTTTTTGTGTTTCTCTTTCTGACTTAGTTCACTCTATACTAACAGGCTCCAATTTCATTCACCTCATTAGCACTGACTCAAATGCATTCCTTTTTATTGAAAGTGAAGTCACTCAGTCATTTCCGACTCTTTGCGACCCCATGGACTGTAGCCTACCAGGCTCCTCCATCCGTGGGATTTTCCAGGCAAGAGTACTGGAGTGGGTTGCCATTTCCTTCTCCAGGGGATCTTCCTGACCCAGGGATTGAACCTGGGTCTCCCGCACTGTAGGCAGACGCTTTACCGTCTGAGCCACCGGAGAAGTCCAGTATTCCATTGTGCACATGTACCACAACTTCCTTATCCATTCGTCTGCCGATGGACATCTAGGTTGCTTTCTTAACTAAGAAGTTAAGTAATTATAACTTAAGCTTCTTTTCTCAAACAAAGATTCACTAGGCTAGTTCTATGGAGAGGATTAAACCACACAGGACACAGAGGCAGATAGGATTTTCCAAGACAGACTCTAGAACAAGTTTGGCAAATTTTTTCTACAAAGGACCAGAGAGTAAGTATTTTCAGCTTTGCAGGTTGTATAGTTTCTGTTGCGACTACTCAACTCTGCTGTGGTAGGATGAAGGCAGCTATACTCAACATGGAAACAGAGGAGCATGACTGTTCCATTAAGATTTGACAGAACCAGGCAGTGGGCTGTATGTGATCCACAGGCCAGTCTGCCAAGCCTCCCAAGATCACACTGCGGGGCTGAGTTTCTGAAGGTGGCTGATCTATGTGGCATTACAATAGAGGATATTTCAGAACAGTGACTTGGATGCTACATAATTATTTATTATAATGCACTTTTATGTTTTATGTACTTGTCTGCATATCTGTTACATTTCGTGAGAAAGGGTTTTTAAGTGACTGAGGGATCCTGGGAAGCTGGTTGGTCAAGGCACCAGTCAGGAAATTTCCTGGATAAGCCAAAGATTCAGAGGCTTGAGAAATTTTACAGTTGGAAGAAACAATATAGTTCAACCTTCTCCCAATGGGGGAACATCTTTTGCAGTATTCCTGGTGGGTGTTCAATTAACCTCTGAGGAAAGATGTCCCGGGATGGATTAGTGTGCAAGATTATCATTTTATAAAGCAAAACTGGCCCTCTATTTCACTCAATAAATATTCCCACTGAAAACAAAGGCAACAAAAGCAGAAACAAGTAGGACTATACCAAACTAAGAAGCTTCTGCACAGCAAAGCAAACCAACAGCTAAATGAAAAGGCCACCTACTGAATGTGAGAAAAGATCTGCAAATCATGTATTTGACAAGAGGTTAACACCCAAAATATATATACACAACTTAGACAACTCAATAGCAAAAAAAAAAAATCTCAATTTAAAAATATGCAAAAGGAACCAAATAGACATTTATGCAAAAGAATACAAATGGCTAACAGATACTCGAAAAGGTATCAAGATCACTAATCAGGGAAATGCCAATCAAAACCTCAAGGAGACATCTCCTCATACCTGGTAGAATAGCTATCATCAAAAAGACAAAGGTAGTAAGGACTGGCTAGGATGTAGAGAAAGGGAAACCTTCTATACTATTAGTGGGATTGTAACAGTTTCCATAGTTGGTACAGCCACTATGGAAAACCTTACAGAGATTCTCTAGCAAATTAAAAATAGAACTGCCATATGATGCAGAGATCTGGGTATACATCCAAAGGAAATGAAAATAAGATATCAAAGAGACATGTGCACTCTCATGTTCCCAGCATTTTTCACAGGAGTCAAGTGAAAAGGTTTCTGGACCCAATTACAATGTGCATTGGAGGCTTCCCCACACCAATAAATCTGAAACCAACACAACATTGTTAAGCAACTATGCTCCAGTATAAAACATTTTTAATTAAAAAATTTTAATTCTTACATGCAAGCAGGGTGCCTGAAAATTCAACTCAATTCAATTTTGATTCTGTCTACTGGGAGATAAGGACTTCCCAGGTGGCACTAATGGTAAAGAACCCACCTACCAACACTGGAGGTGGAGGTTCTATCCCTGGGTGGGGAATATCCCCTTGGAGGAGGGCATGGCAACCCACTCCAGTATTCTTGCTGGGATAGTCCATGGACAGAGGAGCCTGGTGGGCTACAGTTCACAGGATTGCAAAGAATAGGACATGACTGAAGCAACTTAGCATGCACACACTGGGGGATAAATCTGATTCCCAGGGCTAAAGGGCTCAGCCCTACAAGGCTGCCTTCCACTTCAGAGGCCAACTGCAAGCCCAAGTGGTCACCTGTGCTTCTGACCAACTGCCTACTGATTGGAGTTTCTAACGACCCCTCTCCTTGACTTTAATTCACTAGAGCAGCTCACAGAGCTCAAACATTTTACTAGATCGCTGGTTTGTAAGGACAGGACTCTGCAACAGCTAGGTGTACAGGGCAAGGTGTGAGGAAAGGGCTTGGAGCCTGCAGGTCCTCTCCAGTTGTGCCATTCTCCTAGCACGTCCACCTGTTCACCAACCTGGAAGCTCTCTGAACCCTGTCCTTGAGGGTTTTTGTGGAGATTCCACAACTGGTTAAGTCATTGGCCACTGGTAATCAATTCACCCTTCAGCTCCTCTCTCCCTCTTGGAGGTGGAAGGTGAGAGAGGAGACTGAAAGTTCTAACCCTCTAGAATGTGGTTGGCTCCACTGGCAACCAACCCCCATGCTTGTGTGCTTTCTGCAAGACACCTTGATCACTCTTATCACTCAGGAAACAATCAAAAGTTTTAAGAGTTTTGCGTCAGAAATGGGGATGAGGACCAAATATGTATTACTGTAAATTACAATATCACATCAAGATATGGAAACAACCCAAATGTCCATGAATGGATAAAAATGTAATATATACATATATATACAATGGAGTGTTATGCATCTAAGAGAAAGAAGAAAATCCTGCCATTTCCAACAACGTGAATGGACCCTGAGAGCATTACTTAAGTGAAATAAGCCAGACAGAGAAAGACAAATACCACATGGCATCACTTTTCTAACAATAGAATGCTTGCTGGGGGATGTAGGGGAAGGTTGGTAAAAGGGTACAAATTTTCAAAAATAAATAGGTAAACTAGACAGTCTTGTGCAATGACCAGGTTCAATTAATATGGAAAAATTCAGATGCTAATTTGTACTAGTTTGTGGTACACCACAAACTATATTCCAATAAAAAATTAAAACAATGCTTAGCTCTGTAAGAATAAACACACAAGTCACTGTCAGTTCCTTAAGGAGCTTACAATCTAATGAAAGAAATAAGACAGGACCCAAATTATAACAAAAAGTAGAAAAAAATCAGAAATTTCTTATGCCATAAAGACAACCCAATTCAAATATGGGATAAGGACTTGAACAGGTACTTCAGACATATGAAGAGATGTTCGACCTCAGTGGTAATAGAAACACATAGTAAAACCATAATAGGGTACCATGTCACACCCACCAGTCTGGCAAACCATAACAGTTAGCTAACTTTAGATGCTGGCAAGGATGGACAACAGGTAGGACACTCAGGACTGCAGTAGGAATGGAGTTTATATATGTCAAGTGTACTGGCCAGGCACAGTCGATACGTTGAATTAGCTATCAGTCATCATCATCATGAGTATCATGGAAATTATTATGAAATAATAAACTGATCATGAAAGTGTAAACTGACACAATCAACATGGAAAATATTTGGCCTTTATTTAATGCAGCTGAGCAGGTTCATACCCTAGGGCCCAGCTATTCCACTTCTCTAGGTATAACCCTAGAGAAACTCTTGTAATTTAAACACAGGCAAGATAATTCATAGCAAAGTTGTTTTTTGCAGCCCCAAACTGGAATTACAAAAGTGTCCATAAATGGTGGAATGCATTACTGTGTTGGGTTTATTAATACAATGAAATACAACATGTGTGCTAAGTCGCTTCAGTCGTATCCGACCCTTTGCGACCCCGTGGACTCTATCCTGCCAGACTCTTCTGTCCATAGGACTGTCCAGGCAATAATACTGGAGTGGATTGCCATCTCCTTCTCCAGGGATCGAGCCAGGTCTCTTAAGTCTCTTGCACTGACAGGCGAGTCATCACAAAAACAAATTACACTTGTCTACAATATAGATGAACCTCATCCAATTTATCCTGAAGTGAAAAAGTCTTAATATATTCTATGATGCTGCTTCCATCAAATTCAAAAATATAAACTATATTGTTTAAGGATACAAATGTAGAGCAAAACTATAAAATAAGACAAGAAAATGAAAAACCCCAAAGTTAGAAGACTGGTTGCCTCTAATATGGGGCAACCATATTAGATCCTTTTTTAATATCCAGAGGATCAGGGAGGGGCTACAGAAGCATTCAGAGGCGATGATCATGTTCTGTTGTTTAAGCTGAATACTATATAAACAGGTACTTGAGGTCATGTGTTCCTTTATATCTTATGGATATTTTATGAATATTTTATATCTATTCCATAATTAATAAAAACCTATTTTAAAAGAAGGAATTAAAGGAAGAGGAGAGGTTACATCTGACAGAAACTGGAAAGGCTGATCACCACGGTAAACAGGATTCTTCTTTTGTATCAACTAGCTGGTGGTAGCTTACTACAGCACTGCCATGGGGTTCAACAGCTGCATCAGGCTCCAAGGGAAAAAGGAATCTTTTATGCAATCAATTAGCAGTGTCTGCTTGTTCACAGATCTCAGAAGGATTTGGCACCCCTGGGTCGAGGTCCTCCAGACTCAAAATTCATTCCTTTATGCCAGACGGTCTCCCTGTGACTCAAACGTCATCTGCGTTAGGTGTTGAAAGCAATGCAGAGATTCAAGGGTGACAGAGTGCCACATGCCAGAAAAGGGGGCAAGAGCAACATAAGCATTCAAAAAAAAAAAAAGAGCATTTTGGTTCTCAGCCAAAATCTGCTACTTCTAAACTCATTCCTTTTCAATCGTCAGCGGTATAGGGAGAATTAGAGGGTAAATTTTAAAATCATGTAGATTGGGCCCTAAAATGTGTATTTGAAAGATAGGCATATCCAATGATAAGAATTCTCAGCAACCTAAACCAAGAGGTTCAGTTTAGATTCCAGATGCCCATCAACAGCACTGATCTCTCTTTCTCCCACTGTGTCTTAAGAGCTGGGCTCTGAGCTCTGCCTGGGTTGTGAAACAAATGCATGGCTGCCTACCCACACGTCAAAGTATGGCCTCTCACACTCTAAACTATGACATCTGTGCATCTCTAGTGCATTCTGGGGATTCCCTGATAGCTCAGTTGGTATAGAATCCACCTGCAATGCAGGAGACTGCAGTTTGATTCCTGGGTTGGGGATCCCCTGGAGATCCCCTGGAGAAGGGATAGGCTACCCACTCCAGTATTCTTGGGCTTCTCTTGTGGCTCAGCTGCAGTGTGGGAGATCTGAGTTCAATCCCTGGGTTGGGAAGATCCTCTGGAGAAGGGAAAGGCTACCCACTCCAGTATTCTGGCCTAGAAAATTCCACAGACTGTCTAGTCCATGGGGTCACAAAGAGTCGGACATGACTGAGCGACTTTCGCTTTCACTAGTGCATTTTGAGATGTCTATACCATCACTCCAGCTGCAGAGAAGTGGTCAAACATGAGCCCACAGGTCCCAGCTACAAGTCCTCCTTCTTAGCTTCTTCAGTGCAAGAGCTGATCTGAAGCTCTTCCATTGCAACTGGCAGAAAGTTTCTTTACTCTGACTGTCTTGGTTTTTATAATCATTTCCAAATGAAAATTTATGTTTAGTTAGTCTGTCCTGCCTAATTCCAAGAAGGTTATGGGCACTTACAGATATAATATGGCTCTTAAGATAGAAACATAAAGTCAAAACTCCTGTCATGGAAGGAAAAAGAATCTAAAATTCTAAAGCCAGTAATTTTCAAAGTTTAGTGTGCCTAAGAATAACCAGTATTCTACCTAAAACGCCAGTTTCTAAGACCAGGATCCAAGAAATCTCCATCACTAGATCTACAGTGAGATCTGAACTGCATTCAAAGTGATTCAGATGCTAATCGTCTAAGGAGAACATTTTAAAAGCAATCTGCATGGTTTATTATATTTCACATAATTCTTAAAATGATCCATGGGGGTACTATTATTACTTGTTTTTTAATACAGTTTGTGAAGGTTACACTCTATTCAGTTATTACAGACATTGACTATATTCCCTGTGTGGTATAATACATCCTTGTTGGCACCCCACTCCAGTATTCTTGCCTGGAGAATCCCAGAGACAGAGGAGCCTAGTGGGCTGCCGTCTATGGGATCGCACAGAGTCGGACACGACTGAAGCGACACAGCAGCAGCAGCAGTGTATATTACATCCAATTGTTTATACCTCGCACTCCCCTCACCCCTATATTACCCCCAGTGGTAACCACTAGCTTGTTTTTCTGTATCCGAGTCTGCTTTTCTGTTATATTCACTAGTCTGTTGTATTTTTTAGATTCTACATGTAAGTGATATCACACAGTATTTATCTTTCTTTGACTTACTTCACTTGGCATAATGCCTTCCAAATCTATCCATGTCACTGCAAATGGCAAAATTTCATTCTTTTTTATGACTGAATAGTATTCCATTACACACACACACACACACTTCTGGTCAATTAACCTACAACAATGGAGGTAAGAATACACAATGGAGACAGTCTCTTCAGTAGATGGTGCTGAGAAAACTGGACAGCTACACGTAAAAGAATGATATTAGAACATTCTCACACCACCTGCAAAAGTAAACTCAAAATGAATTAAACATGGACATGGAAGATTGGATACTATAATACTCCTAGAGGAAAACATAGGCAAAATACTGACATAAATTGCAGCAATATTTTTTTTTTTTTGGATTTGTCTCCTGAAGTAAAGGGAAAAAAGCAAAAATAAACAAATGGGACCTAATTAAACTTAAGGAGAGCCCTCTTAACACTGACACTGACTGAAATAGTTAGTATAAAGTTGAACTCTGAGTTTCTTGGCACCTAAAGCAAAATGGGGTAACAGTGTATTACATAACCATCACTATATTCATTCAGAGTGGTAAACATTTTATAAATTCTAAAAGTTACATATGTTTTTATTACTATCTATATAACAATCCCTGATTCTTACTCCCTGGAAGGAACGTTATGACCAACCTAGATAGCATATTAAAAAACAAATACATTACTTTGCCAACAAAGGTCTGTCTAGTCAAGGCTATGGTTTTTCCAGTGGTCATGTATGGATGTGAGAGTTGGACTGTGAAGAAAGCTGAGCGCCAAGGAATTGATGCTTTTGAACTGTGGTGTTGGAGAAGACTCTTGAAAGTCCCTTGGACTGCAAGGAGATCCAACCAGTCCATTCTAAAGGAGATCAGTCCTGGGTGTTCATTGGAAGGACTGATGCTGAAGCTGAAACTCCAATACTTTGGCCACCTCATGCAAAGAGTTGACTCACTGGAAAAACCCTGATGCTGGGAGAGATGGGGGCAGAAGGAGAAGGGGACAACAGAGGATGAGATGGCTGGATGGCATCACCGACTTGCTGGACATGAGTTTGGGTCAACTCCAGGAGTTGGTGATGGACAGGGAGGCCTGGCGTGCTGCAATTCATGGGGTCGCAAAGAGTTGGACACAACTGAGTGACTGAACTGAATGGAAGCTGAATTATTTAAAGTCTATAAATGTTGTCTTCTGAAGGTGTAGACAATTTGATTGAGAAAAAAAGCTTCATGGAAATACAAATAATACTTAACTAAGTTCATTATACTCCTGGAATGTGTTAAACCAGTAGACTACAACTAACAATTCTAAGTTATAACAATATGACACTTCTCTCTAAGTCTCCCCAAGAGATGGCTTTGGCATTAAGTATTTGTTGATGAAGAATATCACCTGCCATATTATTAGACAAAGAACGCAACAGCCATCAAGCCACCAGCCACTGCAGCCACCCCCAACTGTGTACCTTGAGGGGATCCAGGACGGGGGGAAAAAGACAGGATACTGGTTAGAGATAGATACAGTGCACATCAAAGGAATGATTTCAGTGAGTCAGACTCTTGCATCTTCCCATACACAGAAAAGTGCTAAATTCATTAACTTGAGATGGCTCGTTTTCTTTAATTGACAGTAACCTTTACATGCTCTGACTACCTGGTTTTTGTTGCAAAACTCATACATCCTGGCTCACATATCCCGGCTCCTCTCTTTCCAGCAGTCCCTCAGAACCATCTGAGAGGCTGCCTTCTGGGCTTAAATCCTCAGAAATTTGGCTGAATAAAACATAATTCTCAACTTGTGAAAATTCTCAAAATGCATGTGCACTTTCTTTCCCCTGGCAACATATTTAAGCTCAAGCAACTTAATGGCACCTATCACTATAGGGTAGTGTTGACTAAAAAGAACGCACAACGTGAGAGTTGCAAGTTTTATTTGAGGCAATATGAGGACTGCAGCCTGGCAGACAGCACACCAGCTCTGAGAAACTGCTCCAAAGACGTATGGGGAAAGGACAGGATATTGAATTGGCAATCAGGCACATACTCTTTTAAAAGTTTCTGCTGGTCTCGTGAAGCTTCTGCTAGTCACAAGAAACAATTGTCACCATGAGGATTTTAGTGTTTTTCTAGAGATGAGGAGATATAAGAATTGGGCTCATAAAATCAGCTTCTGAGAATATCTGACTATCTGAAGACCTGTCCCCCCAGTTTTCCCACAGCACATAGTGCCTCATTTCTGCTCTCCATCCTGAAGTCCTTCAGGGGGTGCTAGAGGTTACCAGCTGCAGCAGCATGTGAATTAATCCTTTCAGAGGTTGATGGGACTATGGCAAGTGCCAATTTGTGGCTGACAGAAGGACGCTAAGAGGTTATATTAGAAATAGGAGTCAAAGTATCATTCTAGGATGTGTCTGTACCTAATTGTGTCCAAAAAACAAAAACTACGGGAGTAATCTATCAGATGACCTTCCAGTCTATAATAAAGATTCTTTATATTTGTATTGATACACCCCTTTACAGTTCATATCAAGGTTTCCCATATTCATTTAAGCACCTCCACAACTCTATGTAAATTTCTAACAACCTCACATCACAAATCGGGAAACTAGGTTCCAAGATGCTAAGGAAGCTGCCCATGGCCAACAGCTGGTAAGGGACGAGGTAACAGTAGAACCCCTGGGTATCCTTTTCCACCCAGTGGGCTGACCACACTATACACTCTCATTGTTAGATTAAAACACCAAAGTAACAGTTACATTTTTATTATCTTCATGAATAGCCTATTAATTTCTCTGAATTATTTATAAAGAGGTCAGATCAATTGCAGGAGCCAGCTAGATCACTTGCTTCTTTTCTTTGTATTAAAATCACAAATGCTTACCTCTCAAGATATCCTTGCACTCTTGATGAGAAAAGTGAGACTGATAAGGCTGCCTAATTTTGTGATTAAGTGAACGCCATCCAAGAAAATTGATTTCAAAAGTCTTTCTGTGAGAAAGCAGGGATGTTTCGTAACAGGTTTAAAAATGACTGTGTGGATAGATTTTTTGTCTTTGAATTTTAGTTGTTTCCTGATTTCAACAGAGAAGCTATTTGTCACTTCGTAAATAGCTACCTAAACAGATGGCTTTTCACACATAAGATGCTATCACAGGCATAGAGATTCATGACATGACAATTTTAATAGCTGTTAATTATGTAGATTTAAGGGAGTCAAAGTCTCTTAGAAATTTTATAAAAACTGAATTATTCTACCAGATTTAATGCTACTCCCCATCTCCCTGAAATGTCCAAGTATGATGTGAACTCACTAAGAAAGTGAAACTCGCTCAGCCATGTCCAACTGTCTGTGACCCCATGGACTGTCATCTGCCAGGCTCCTCTGTCCATGGGATTCTCCAGGCAAGAATATTGGAGTAGGCTGCCATGCCCTACTCCAGCAGATCTTTCTGACTCAGGGATCAAACTATGGGGAAATCTGAAAATCTGGGGAAATTTAGCATTTTAAGTTACAGAAACACACTAGTAAAAACATCAGAACATCCAAGTATGGCATTTACGACTCAAAGCTGTGACAAACCAAACAAAGCAGCTCAATGCAGCAGACACACTGAGGGCCTATGACGCGCATGGTTCAGAACTTCCTCTCTGTACCCAGGTGAAGCTGGGCCCAACCCCTGCTCATCCACTTACTATGGCAGGGGTCCCCAACCTCCAAGTCAAGGGCTGGTACCTTTTATCAGATCAGCAGCAGCATTAGATTAGAAATAAAGTGCACAATGAATATAATGCGCTTGAATCATCCGCTCACCCTTAGTCTATGGAAGAGTTGTCTTCCATAAAATTGGTCTCTGGTGCCAAAATGACTGGGCATGGCTATACTATAGTATACATCTTAACAAGTTATTTCATCTCACTAACACTCTTTGTCTTAAAGATGAGAAATATAATAGATTTCTACTCTTCAAAAAGCTGTTTCTGGAGATTACATGGAACAACAGATTCATTTGACAATGGATTCCTTGGACATTTACCATGTTCTAGGCTTTCATGCTGGAGACTCAGCATAACCAGAGTGGGAACTCTCTGCCCTCACGGAAACTGCATCAGCCATGGCACAGAGTGGGTGTTCAGGACGTCAATACAACAACTACTTTTTGACCTAAGATCTCAACCAGAGAGAGATAAGGAGCAAGTTCTCGAAGTACCTGGGAACTCTCCAGAGAGCTGAAATTTCCCAGCCACACGCTCACCTGGTACAGATGAACATGTCCTCCTAGTCTTCATGTCTCCAGGTTTCCATGTAGAAGACTTTCTAAAATAACTGACATTTCTGATATATTGTTCCTTTCCAAAGGAGCCACGATTTTGAGTGGGGAAAAGGTAATCTGGCTGAAGGTCGACAGCACTAGAGATTCTGGCCTCCTTTTTTCCCTCAACACCTGGGCCAGCATGAGGCAATGGTAGCCTGAATTTTGCCTGAGTCGGGCTGTCCCAAGGTCTGAACAGAAAGTAAAAAGGGGAGCAATATCCAACTTAGGCCACATTCTCCAAACCACTCTGGTCAGAAAAAGAGTGACTCAGCAGTAAAAAGGGTTACGAACACTCTGCCTTCACAGAAACTGCATCAACCATGCAGTTTAATCTCTACATGCCAAGCACCCGCACCTACCTATCAACCAATCCTGAAATCTGGTGGGTTATATACGAGGCCCTGAACATTCCAGCACCTAGAATCACCTGGACAGCGTCCGGCACCTCATAAAATGACTTCTGGGAAGTAAGAAATGGGAACTGTTCATGATCAAGGGAACTGTATAAGGTTTCTACTGCTTTTGTTATACCCTTTTCCCCCTAATGATTAATGATGATGCCTCTATGTGCTTAGTGAAGGCAGAACAAGGAGGAATAGGGGAGAACCTTTCTTCTTCCACTGTGAGCCCTGGAAAGGAAGCCTGGGATGCTGAGAAAGAAGGTCCACATTAGAAACAGGGAGGAGAAACTGTCAACCCTGAAAATTTAGATCCTGGAGGAAAAGACTTGGATTGTTCAGAAAAGAATTAACGTTGCAGGCCTGAAACCGTTTCTTTAGAAATGCTTGTTGGCCCTTGGCTGGCATCTGAGAACCTGGAATTCAGGACAGTTCTATCAATTCTCCAAAAGAATGGCTCATGGTGCCTGGGTTTGTTTAAGCAATGTGGGTTATGATGAACACCTGCTTTCCTTCTGGGAGTCTGGGATTTTGATACATGTGAGGCAGAGGGTACTCATGTGACCAAAACCCCCCTAGGCACCAAGTGTTTAATGAGCTTCCCTGGTAGACAACGCTTGATGCATGTTGTCACATCTTGTTGTTAGAGGAATTAACTACATCCTGCGCAACTCCACTGGGAAAAAACCCTTGGAAACTTGAGCTTGGTTTCCTCTGGACTTTGTCTCATAGCTCAATGGGTAAAGAATCCACCTGCAATGCAAGAGATCCTGGCTCAATTCTTGGGTCAGGAAGACCCCCTGGAGAAGGGATAGACTACCCACTCCAGTATTCTTGGGCTTCGCTTATGGCTCAGCTGGTAAAGAATCTGCCTGCAATGCAGGAGACCTGGGTTGGGAAGATCCCCTGCAGAAGGGAAAGGCTACCCATTCCAGTATTCTGGCCTGGAGAATTCCATGGACTATACAGTCCATGGGGTCGTAAAGAGTCGGACACAATTGAGCTTCACTTTCACTTTGTCCCACCTAACTTTTCTGTTTGCTGGTATTGTTTTGTACCCTTTCATCAAAACATATCTTAGCTGTGATTTTGACTATGTGCTGACTCCTTCAAATTCTCCCAGGGAATCAGTGAACCTGGAGGTGGTCCTAGGGACCCTGATGCTAAGGACCTGCAGGAATCAGCCCAAGGACAGTCTGTGGACCTGGGACTGAAAGTCACGCAAACCCTCTGGACAGTTGCCTTTCTTCCCACACCACTGAAGACCCCTGTGCTGGAGAAACTGAAGTTTTGGGTAGAGTGAGGAGAAAATACAGAAAGGAAACAGAAAAAGAGGAGGAGGATGCGGCATATGGCAAAGGTGGCCTTGGCTTTAAGTGGCCAAAAGGCCTTGATAAAGGCCCTAGGGATCTTTCTTGCAAAGAACTTTTTGAGTAAGTTTAAATAGGCACATTCTTGCTTCTCTTCCTATGATTCTCTTTCTCCCTCCCTTTTTGTCTCTAAAAGCTTCAGGTGTGGAGTATAGGTGCCTCTTGTTCAGGCAAGGAAAGAAACAGCAAGTTGGAGGGGTCGCGTGGCCAAGTCAGCTCAGCCACACTGACCACACAACCGTAGCAGCTATGCTTTGCCCAGCCCCTTCTGACAGCCCTGAAGATGTAGGAAAGAGATGGAAAAAGCAGGGAGAAATGGCTGAGCCAAGAATCCATTAACTCATTCTCCCCTAATTTCAGTCTCAGCCATAGTAAGAAAGCTCCAGTTTGATCTGTTCTTGATTTAACAAAGATGCATACATTTCCCAAGGCTGTAGTGGTGCTTAACACATGGGAAGGAAAGTGATGCTCCCACCACACAAAGATAACACATATTGAGAGAGTGGGGGCTAACATGACCCCGTAGGAAGATATGACATTTGATGTCCAGAGACTTGAGTTTGAGTCCATGCTCCAATGTATCTGTACAAAACACACTCTTCTACAGCCTCAAATGAGTTTACTAATACTTATCCATAGTGGGCTGAACAGTACTCTCTAAAAATACCCACCTAGAACCTAAGAATTTGAACTTATTTGGAATAAGGGTCTTAACCAATGTAATTAAGGCAAGGATCTTGAGATGAGATCATCCTGGAGTAAAATAGGCCCTGAATCCAGTGACAGTGTCCTTACAAGAGACAGAAAAGAGCTACACACACACACAAACTGGAAGAGCAAGGTAAAGATTGTTCCCTAGAGCTTTCAGAGGGAAGATAGTCCTGCTGCCATCTTGATTTCAAACTTCTGGCCTCCAGAATTGAGGGAGAATAAATGTCTCTTGTTTTATGCCACTTAAGTTTGTGGGTACTTGTTGCAGCAATCCTGGGAAACCAATACACTGCTTTACAGGGTCAGCGTGAACATCAAGTGAGATAATGAAGGTTAAAAGACATTGTGAACTGTTTAGAGGCATGTAAGTGGCAGCTATCATTATTAAATCAAAATTGGGGAGAGTAAGACATCTCCTGTGGGAAATCAAGTTCCAGACCTGGCCCTAAGGACACACAGCCAGCAGCTCTTGCCAGAGAGGACAGAATGCTGTCGCCTGACTCCTTGCCTTGCCTGCTCCAGACCACCTCACTCCACTTGTACTTTGAGCCTTTGAGGAGGATTCGTGTGTCAGCTGGTGCAGAAAGAAGGCATCCATCTGCTCCCCAACACCAGTCACGTGGCAAGCATCACACACTGAGGCCACCATCTGTGCTAACAACTCATATCCAAGTACAGTTCAATGTCAGCCCTACTCCCTTCCTGAATGAGCCAGGACCAAGGGCAGGTGACTCTAGGGCCAGACTCTCTCCATGAAGAGCATTCTGGGTCAAAGCACTTCCAGGCAGATTAAGTCCAGGCTAAAGGAGGAAGAGCTCACCGCAAGGCCCTCCACAGCCAACCTCTGATCCAAAGGGTCTCACTCAGGGCATTTTCAGGCATGATGTAATGTTCCCAATACTTTCTGGCCTTTCCTTTTTAAGGGGAGCTTTGAGTGTTGATATGATTTTCCTTTATATTAAAGGTTGCGCTAGTGGTAAAGAATGTACCTGCCAATGCAAGAGACACAAGAGAGGCAGATTCGATCCCTGGGTTGGGAAGATCCCCTGCAGGGGGATGGCAACACACTCCTGCATTCTTTCCTGGATAATCCCATGGACATAGGAGCCTTGAGGGTTATGTCCCACAGGGGTCACAAAGAGTCGAACAACACTGAAGCAACTGAGCATGCACTTACATTCAAAGCTGTAGTCCTTGAGAGAGAGGAGAATAAAGATTGATCAAAATAGTTGGGTAAGAAGTAGAACAGGGCAAAAAGAATATTATCATTGATAGTATCAAGAAAAGAGTTTGGAGATGCTCGAGGGAAGTATCCAGACAAAAGTGACAAGGTTTGAATCAAGACAGGGAGAGTGAACAGGGACAGATTCAACATGGTTTACTGCAGGGACGTGAGGAACAGAAAAGTCTAGGATTATTCTAGGGTTTTGGCTTGGACAACCGGGTACATTCACCAAGGCAGGAAATACAGAAGGAAAAGGTGAATTTGGGATAAAAAAAGGGGGGGGGGATTGTGGCTAAGCCGAGTTGGGGTACCTGTGAGACATTTATATGAATATTTCTAAAAAAGTCAGAAAAGGTCAGGTGGGAGGTTTGAGCCTACAAGACAGAATACTGATCAACAAACCAGGCTACAAACCAGGAAGGGCAGATGGAATAAAAGGGCAGACTGTGTTATTTACTAAATAAATTTACTAAATGTATTAAATTTTCTAAATATCAATTAAATATATTGATATTTAAGGGATATAGAGAAGGTCTAGTGAAGGAGAACAACAGACATGGAATAGAACCCAAGGCTTGAAGGGCTCCATGGAGATCTCCCAAGAACTGAACAATCCCCACTGAAAGGGAGAAGGATTCGAATGGGAAAATATTTACTGGGTTTGGCAATTAGGTCACTGATGATTGATATATCCCATGCAAGGGTGGGTGGAGATGCCAGATGAAGAGTAAAGGGAAGAAAAGGGTGAAAAGAGAAGAGAATGCATGCAAGCTTGTCTCTGGAGTTTGGAGGAGGTGGGGCAGCAGCTAGAGGGCACTCTAGAGTTAGGAGTTGGGTTTGGTTTTGTTGGTATTTTTGGTTTGTTCACTTTTGTTGTAGAGAATTGGGGTTTGTCTTATTTTGTAGGATTTAGGACTTGAGTGAATGTAGACACTAGTTGGAAAGAAGCTGATAAAGTCCCTGAAGAGGCCAATGGGACAGGATCCACTATTATTAAGGGCAGACAGAGACCCAATGAGGGGTGTGAAGAAAGAGATGAGTGTATTCTAGTGTATTCTATAACCAAGTGTGAATTATTTTCTCTGCTGGAAGCTCCAAAGAGGCAAGGACCCTACTTTTCATTTTTACATCCACACCATTTTCCACAATGGTAAGCACAGGCAGTGCTCAGTACATTTTGGATGAATTAAGGATGTGCATAACTGGATTTATGATCATGAAAATAGTAGTAATTATGTGCAGCCCTCTTCTAAGGACTTTAAGTTGATTCACTCTGAAATCTTACAAAAACATCTGAGGTAGGCAATCTTATCCCTGCTCTGTTTTAAAAGATGCATAGCAAATAAGTGATTAAAGCATATTGAAAACTTAAGATTTTTCTGGCTATTCTTGTGCTTCAGCCAAACAATAAAAGTACTTCTTAGTACAACTGAAACTATATAGCAATTTTTTCCTCAAGATATGAGGCAGATTTTTTTTTAAAGCTCAACTATTGAAGGTGGGGGAAGGGAGAAGAGTCATCATCTAATTTCTTGTTCTCCTGTCTCTTGTTAAGTCTTGGGCTTTCTGGTCAATGTCCATTCCATCATTAAATCACATTAGAAAATAATAATGTATTCTACACAAATTAAAGTGACACCTCTAGTTTCAGCCTGAATCTTCACTATACTTTTTATATAGGAAGGCTGCAAAATGTTAGTTTAGGACATAAAATACTGAAATCTTGGCCCTAAAATTAAATGAGGAAAATAACACAAAAGCATTTTCTGTAGCACCCTATACTATATTAAAATTTAAGGATAATAACACAAGCCATAAACTTCTTGAACGAGAGGGGCTCCCTGACATTGGTCTTATAGATGACTTTTTTGGATCTGACATCAGAAGCAAAAAAAAGAGATTACAATGAAAAAAAGATTACAATTATAACATTACTGCACAGCAAAAGAAACCATCAATTACATACAAAGGAAAGCTCCTGAATGGGGGGAAATATTTGCAAATGATATATCCAGGGAGGAATTAATATTCAAAATATTAAAAGAACTCATAAGAAAAAACTCAAAAGAAAAAAATATGATTAAAAAGGTAGGCAGAGGAACTGAATAGACATTTTCCCAAGGACAACATACAGATGGTCAACAGGTTCATGAGAAGGTGGTCAACATTACTAGTCAGGGAAATGCAAATCAAAACCACAATGAGACAGCCATTCTAACGTGTGAGGCGTCACCAAAAAGACAAGCAGTAACAAGTATTGGTCAGGATGTGCAAAAAGAGAGAACCCTTATACACTGATCCGAATGTAAGTTGGTGTAGCCACCACGGAGGACAGTATGGAGAGTCCTTAAAAGTTTAAAAATTAAATTACCAAACAATCCAGCTATTCTACTTCCAGGTATTTGCCCAAGGGAAATAGACTACTTCCAAAAGATATCTGTACTCCCACATTCATTATTCACAATAGCCAAGATATGGAAACAACCTAAGAGTCCATCAATAGATGAATGGATAAAGATGTGGTATGCGTGTAAAACAGAATATTATTCAGTCATTAGAAAGAAGGATCCTAGCATCTGCAATATGGATGGACCTTGAGGGAATTATTAAGTGAGATAAAATATATTATATGAGCTCACTTACCTGCAGAATTTTTTTTAATGAATTTAAATGAATTTATAGGAACAGAACAGATTGGTGGTTGCCAGAGGCACAGGGTGGGGCAAATGGATGAAGATGGTCAAAAGATACCAACTTTCAGTTATAAAAAATAAACCCTGGGAGGTACAGCAAGGTGACTAGAGTTAACACTACAGCAGTTCCCCTTTCTCATGGTTTCAGTCACCAGTAGTCAACCTCGGTCCAAAAATCCTTGTACAACAGACCTCACACACACAAGCAAAAAAAATTACCTCTGTCACCTTACTATGGTTTCAGAGGATCGGAGGTACTACTATCTTATATAGATCAATGCCATTCAAATTATAAGTTGCAATCATTGGTAGACAATGGCATCAATTTAACGGATCAATACCCACTTCTGGGGGAAAAAGAATACATATAAGAGTACCTAACACATGAGGATAAGTGTTATTCTGTCCTGAAACATTTTTTTCAGATGTGAGAGAGAAGGAAGAAAAAGTAGTAGAGGTGGCGGACCACAGTATGAAAATGTTTGTCACTCTAGGTACACACACACTGCGAAAACAGCCTGAAAGCCACAAGCCAAGACAAGGCAGTGGAACAGCATCTTACAACTCACCAAACACAGCATCCAAGCCCAAACCAGGAAATCGGAGGAGCCGAGTAAGGAAAGAGAGAAGGAATCAGTGGGTCAGAGTAGTTAATAGAAATAGCCACTTTGCTAAAATCCTCACATTTTAGGACTAACAAACTTTTCGTCTATTGGATCTCATTTGAGTCTCATACCAGTATCATTTTACAGATGGAGCAATCAAAGCTCAAAGAAGGTAAGTCCTTCGGGTGAGGGTACCATGCTACGTGACTGAGCTGGGACGGGAAGCCAGGTCTTCAGCCTCCTGGCTGCCCACATTCTCACTATAACTTCACCAGCTCCAATACATCCTTGAGATCTCTCAATCTACTGTCACTCTTGAGTGACCTGTTTTCAAAACTAAACAAACCCCACTTGAAATACCCTCTGCTTTTGTTTGTTTCGGGGAATTGGTGCTGAGCCCGCTGTTGGAGCCTGGATCCCACAGCGGTGCCCAGGCGAGCGCGCGGGCCGTGGGGCTCCAGCTCCGCCTCCGCGTTACCTGCGCGCGCCTGCGCCTTTCGGGCTCCCGGGCTCGGGCGCCTCGGCGCTAGCTCGTCCCGGCAGCCGCAGACACCGCCTCCGTGGAGCCCGCAGCTCGTCCCGCCCTGTCCGCCGCGGAGCCCAGCCCACGTGTCCCAGTCAGTGACTGCGCATCTCCCGCCAGCATCGCCCACGCGGAATCCCTAATTGTACTTTTTCCCGCCTTCACTGATCAGATTTTCTAATTTGTGATTATTTAATATCTGTTTAATCCACTAGCTTGCTCCACCGTCATTCCAAAAAGAAAGGAGCCCTGTGTCCTAATGCAGTACTTGGCCCACTCAGTACTAGCCACTCAGGGAACAGCTGTTGAATAAATGGACACCACCTCGGATGAGAAAAGCGAAGGCAATTCGCCCATTCTCCACTTACAGCCATAAACCAGCTAGCTGTATTATTTTGCTGAAAAGAAACCGCCGTAGAAAACTTCCCAGCTCCTACCCTCTTAACCAGGCACACAGTCGTCAGAAGGGTGCCCCTTTGTTGGAGGGAAATATGACAGGGTGAGCCTGAATCTGGGTGCCCAGAAAATCTGCCCCATGCATCACCACCACCTCCCCAACCACAGAATTCAAAGCGTAGATCCTCTATGCGTTCCCGACTTTCAAAATAATTTACAAGTCAGTTGCTGTCCAAAAACCCACTGGATGAACTCTGATGAACCACATCTCAAAAACCCTAAGCTACTTCAACTCCGGACTCAGTTAAACAAACAAATGGCACAGTCATCGCCTCCCACCCCAGCCGACTTACCATACCCGTGGCTTGAGAAATCCACTGTGCAGCCAACTTGCTTTCCCCCTTTATAACTTCTTAATCCCTTCATTTCAATCAGCTGATGTAGCAGAGGCTGTAGTGAGCCCTGACACACCCCCAGCTGCTGTAAGTATTGGTGCTTTATGGCGTTCAGCTGAGTTTCTCTGTCTTTGGGGCCTTACCCTCCAAGAGAATTTCTCAAGGTCACTCCCCTTTCCTGTAGCGAGTTGCCTCCAGGCAGTGATGAGAGGTACAAAAGCCCCATTGTGGGACAATTCTGAAGGCCAGCCCGCTCCAGATCACCCTATATGATGTGTTGAAGCCTGTGTATATCATCACAGTCCAAACCCCCTCTACCCAGCCCTGCTCCATTCCCCTTCCATCCTCACCGCCCACATCCACAAATACACTCATACACATTGATCTCAAGGGTTCTCCCCAATGAACTTCTTACATGTCCATCTCTAGCTTGGAATCTACTTCCCAGGAAACCCGAACCAAGCTAATTCCACCTCTCAAGCAGTACTGTGGTTGTTGGGGGTTTTTTTTTTTGTATCTAAACCATGTATACAAAAAAATTAGAACACATACCACACTGGTCAAGGCTATGGTTTTTCCTGTGGTCATGTATGGATGTGAGAGTTGGACTGCAAAGAAGGCTGAGCACCAAAGAATTGATGCTTTTGAACTGTGGTGTCGGAGAAGACTCTTGAGAGTCCCTTGGACTGCAAGGAGATCCAACCAATCCATTCTGAAGGGGATCAGCCCTGGGATTTCTTTGGAAGGAATGATGCTAAAGTTGAAACTCCAGTACTTTGGCTACTTCATGCGAAGAGCTCTCATTGGAAAAGACTGATACTGGGAGGGGTTGGGGGCAGGAGGAGAAGGGGACGACAGAGGATGAGATGGCTGGATGGCATCACTGATTCGATGGACGTGAGTCTGAGTGAACTCCGGGAGTTGGTGATAGACAGGGAGGCCTGGCGTGCTGCGATTCATGGGGTCGCAAAGAGTCAGACCTGACTGAGCGACTGAACTGGACTGAACTGAACTGAACCACACTGGTCAATAATTTTCCCAAAACATGGTAGAAGCAGCTAAGTCGTTTCAGTCGTGTCCGACTCTGTGCAACCCCATAGACGGCAGCCCACCAGGCTCCGCCATCCCTGGGATTCTCCAGGCAAGAACACTGGAGTGGGCTGCCATTTCCTTCTCCAATGCATGAAAGTGAAAAGTGAAAGGGAAGTCGCTCAGTCTTGTCCGACTCTGAGCGACCCCATGGACTGCAGCCTACCAGGCTCCTCCGTCCATGGGATTTGCCAGGCAAGAGTACTGGAGTGGGCTGCCATTGCCTTCTCCAATAAGCAGACCTCCCACTTATAACTGGTGGTAAAGCAAATGTCTTTATGGAGTGCTGTTCTGGGAACTTAGAGGCATGTTTTGATAAAAAACAAGATTTCCAAGGATCTTTAAAAAGATCCCTTTCCTTCACAGCACCTGCCTGCTCATCACTATACTATACTATACATTTTTGTGTGTGATTTTGTTATCTGCATCTCACACTAAATTACAAGCTCCACAGAAGTCATACAGGAGCTTTTCAGAAAAGCAGGATGCCCCTTTGTTGGAGGGAAATATTACAGGGTGAGCCTGAATCTGGGTGCTCAGAAAATCTGCCCCATGCATCACCACCACCTCCCCCACCACAGAATTCAAAGCGTAGATCCTCTATCCTCTATCCTCAACCCCCATCGACTGAATGAGAATCTTCAGTTTATCTCCAAGTGATCTGTATTCACATTAAAGTTTGAGAGAACTGGCCTAAACAATAAAGTTTCAATAATATAGTTCAACTTATCTGGAAGCACATACAATATCCATTCACTCACATACCACATCTATTAATCACCAAGATGTGCTGAAGCTACCTCCAAACTATCCCTCAGACGTGCCCCTTTTGGATTATATTGCTTAATCCCAGTTCAAGCCTTCTTATCTCTAGAGGACCACATGTCAGGTAGCAAGAATCTAGATGACTGGATGAATGGATGAGTTTATTGGAGCATTTTAATGCCTTTTGATTCTAAAATATATCATCCTTTGCAAACCAGATTTAATACAGTTTTAAATCAGGTTTTTCAGTTTCATATATCAGAAATCCTCTAGAAACTTCATAGCTGCATCATTTAATTGACTTTGTCCTCATGTGCCATTAATCATTCCCTGATTCACCGATGCTTTCAATCTTCTAAAACTAAATAACCACTACACCTGGAGAAGGGATTAACCGGATTGTGCTAGAATCAGAAGTTAAATGGCAGCACATGGTCTTGAATTCTGAAAAGAATGACACAACCAAATTTAAGAGAACAAGAGGAAATTAGGAAAGTCGAAGTAAGCTCGGTGATTTATTTCTCTCAGCCAGTTCTCTCGTCAAATAAACATTCCCAACCATCCTCTTAGTTCTAAAATGTGGGCAGTCCCCAACTAACCTCAGTTTTTCTCAGAGAAGTGGCATATACATGGGTTAAGATTCTAGGTCCGTTCACAAATGTCAATTAACTCATGGAATGCCAAAAAAAGTTGAACACCAAAGTAATAGCCCCAGAGAACCCAACGACCCCATATAACAACATCTCTATATATAATGTATTCAGTGCTCAAGTTTGACTATAAGGACACACAACTCCTAATTGCTCTGGGATGTCTCCATGCACTGCCCACTGTTTGGAATACCAGTTCCTCATCTGAACAACCTCTACTCAAATGCCTACCCTTCTACTGTGACATCTTCTACCCAGCCAATATTCTAGAAAACCACAGATCACCTTCCAGAAAGCCAGGACAAGTGGTTTCACTTATTACAACTTCCCAACATTAGCAGGTTAACCATGATACCTACTACATTCCATATAAACTTTACTTGGAAACGTTCCATCACATACAATTAAAGTTGAAGTACCCCTTCAGGGACGTTTTGACAAAAGGAAAACGTTTTAAAGACAGAGAAATAAGGGGGTAGGTACCTATTCCATTTTTGTTTTGTTTTAATTTATTTATTTATTTTAACTAGAGGCTAATTACTTTACAATATTGTAGTGGTTTTTGCCATATATTGACATGAATCAGCCATGGGTATACATGTGTTCCCCATCCTGAAGCCCTCCTCCCACCTCCCTCCCCATCCCATCTCTCAGGGTCATCCCAGTGCACCAGCCCTGAGCACCGTGTCTCATGCATCGAACCTGGACTGGCGATCTATTTCACATATGGTAATATACATGTTTCAATGCTATTCTCTCAAATCATCCCACCCTCGCCTTCTCCCACAGAGTCTATAAGTCTGTTCTTTACATCTGTGTCTCTTGCTGTCTTGCATATATGGTCCATTCCATTTTAAATATCATATAAAATGTTCAATTAAAATGAGAGAGGAAAGAAGAAACAGCAAACAAATGCAACGAATAGAAAGCAGTTACAAAACAGTATTTACCCAGCTCTATCAATAATCACTTTAAATGTGAATGGTTTAACTATATCAGTTAAAAAACAGATCAAAAGAATGGATAAAAGCAGAAGTCCAGAGAACTGCACTGGACTTAATTAGTATAAATCAGCGGCTCTAGACTAGGGGCTTCCCTCATAGCTCAGTTGGTAAAGAATCCATCTGCAATGCAGGAGACCTGGGTTCTACTCCTGGGTTGGGAAGATCCCCTGAAGAAGGGAAAGGCTACCCACACCAGTATTTTGGCCTGGAGAATTCCATGGACTGTATAGTCCATGAGATCGCAAAGAGTTGGACATGACCAAGCGACTTTCACTTTCTCGACTAGGGGCAATTTTAGAATCAAGAAGATATTGGCATTGTCTGGAGATATTTCTGGTTGTCACTATTGGCATCCATCAGGTAGAAACCAGAGACGCTGCTAAACATCTACAATGCACAAGACAGGCCCCATAACAAAGAATTACTCAAACCAAAATGTCAATAGTGCCAAGGTTGAAAAATTGGTATAAGTGAACAAGAAAAGACCAAATGCAGCATGAGATACAATTTAGGAAGAGTCAGAGGACACAAAGAAACATAGAAAAAGGAAAATCAAAAGTGTGAAGGACATACTTTATCAAAGACAGTCCTGGAAATGCCATAAAGCGGGGGGGGGGGGGGGGGCACTGCAAGGTCAAGGTACAACATATAAGAAGAGAAATGCAAAGGAAGGAGGCAGTGTTAAGAATTAAGGATGAACATGGGACCATGTCACATACACTGCAGATGGTTAGCAGCATTCCTGGCCTCTACCCATTCAGTTCAGTACAGTAGCTCAGTCATGTACGACTCTTTGCAACCCCATGGATGGCAGCACACCAGGCTTCCCTGTTCATCACCAACTCCCGAAGCCTGCTCAAACTCATGTCCATTGAGTCAGTGATGCCATCCAACCATCTCATCCTCTGTCTTCCCCTTCTCCTCCCACCTTCAATCTTTCCCAGCATCAGGGTCTTTTCAAAGGAGTCAGTTCTTCACATCAGGTGGCCAAAGTATTGGAGTTTCAGCTTCAGCACCAGTAGATGTTCATAATACCTTCTGCCCCATTGTGTCAGCCAAAAATACCTCCAGACATTGCCAAATGTACCCATGAAACAAAATTATCCCTGTTTGAAAACCATTCTTCTAGAGGGATCTTTCTAAATTAAACATGTATTTCTTCCTCTCTTTATTTCTTTCATCTTAGCTTTTCTTCTAGGCTCAAATTCCTTCTTTTCTAAAATAGGCTCTTCAGGGGACTTCCCTGGTGGTCCAAGGGCTAAGATTCTACACTCCCAATGCAGGAGGCCCTGGTTCAATCCCTGTTAAGGGAACTAGATTCCACATGCTGCAACTAAAAGTTAAAATCCCACAACTAAAGACCTGGCACAGTCAAATAAATAAATATTTTTTAAAATAAAAATATTTTTAAAAAATTAAATAGGCTTTACAGCCATTCTTCCAGTAGCTGTGCAATGGGTACACTTTCCCAGTCTTTCTCCAAAAATGTTCTAATGCTGACCTCCCTCTTCAATGATCACTTAGCTGGGTTCAGAATTCTGAACTGACCATTACCTCTTTTAGCACTTTGAAGATATTGATTCACTGTCTTCTGGCCTCCATCATTATCATTGGAAAGGCTTCCTCCTTAATTGTTTCTCATTCATGGTAAATCTTCTTTTCCCTCAGATTGCTAAGATTTTTCTCTTTGTCTTTTGCTGACTCACCACAATATGTTTATATGTGGATTTATTTTTACTTATTCTGCTCAGCATTACTGTGTTTCTTGAATCAAAATATTTCTGTCTCTCAACAATTCTGGGAAACTCTCAGTGATCATCTTTTTTAAAATGTTCTCTCTCTACATTCTTTCTCACAATAGAGATTTTCAAGTGGGAGAGGAATGTAGAGAGGGAGAAAGAGTGGAAAACAGAGGAAGAGGTGAATTTGGAAAAGCTAACCCCAAGGACATAGAAGAATTAAGAAGTGGGGAGGCTCCTCTAGTAGAGATCACAAGAGCTGGAGTGAGATAATGCAGTGGGGATAGAGAGGATGCTCTGAATCAGAGACATCTCTAGAGCAGACAATGAACATGTAGTCAGCTGGCTGCGGAGGCTGATGGCAGCAGAGGGTTAAAGCATGAGGACACCCAGTGTTTGCCCTGGGGTCTGGATGGACTGTGGCCCCATTAAATAGAGTAGGAAATTCAGACTGGAAACTGTAGACACTCTTTTAAAGTGACTTATCTTACCTCAGAGTTTTCTTCAAACTAGCAACAGGATCAAATATATATGTGTGTATGTGTGTGTACATATATATGTGTACATAAATTAACTTTATTATTAAAAACAGGAAGGAGAGACTTCCTTGGTGGTCCAGCGGTTAAGACTCTGTATTTCAAATGCAGAGGGTATGGATTCAGTCCCTGGTCGGGGAACTAAGATCCCACATGCTGCAAGATGCAGCAAAAAAAAAAGAAAGAAAGAAAAATGAAACTGGAAGCTTTCACGCCAAAAAAAAAATACAATTAAAATCAATAAACTGCTGTAAGAAATCAACAAATGCAATAATTAACCTATAGATAATCATAATTGAGACTCACAGAAGTTACACCAGAATCTATAATAGTCTATTATAAAATACTACTTACTTGTTTAATGTATTATTGTCAGGCTTACTTTGTAAATACACAAATTATTATTACTAAAAACCAGTTGCTTGTAAAAATTCAACATTTTATTGCTAACAGAAATTTCCTAGGATTGAAGAGAAATATGGGCTTTTCATTTGTTTCTGAAAACCTACAAGTTAAAAATAGAAACCTCCTCCAAAAATCAGACTGTGAGGCTCTATGGAAAAAGAAAATGAAAAGTCAACTCAAAGGGAAACATGATAAAATGTTAATCTGGCAGCTGCCATTTCACATTCCTCTTTGCCACGAAATGCCATAACCTCACAGCTGCCCGGGCCAAAGGCAGCACTTTCCTTAACTTCGGACTTTACTCAACTTTTTAAAGCAGGCAGAGTCAGTTTTCAACCATGATAAATCAAAGCACAGGAGATTTCAAACATGAATATGGAAAATGTTCATACTTCAGATCATGATTGCTCTACTCTCCAACTGACCTTCAATCAGAACAACCAGAAAGATGCTTAGTTTTCCAGAGCTAATGGTATGCAAATATCCCCCAGCATCCTGCAATATCATCCAGCCACTTAACCAAAGATACTTGTGTGTCATATTTGTGACACCCCAAGGTGTGTGTGGGAAACTCGGGAATAAAAATCCCAGGAGGGAGCAGTCTGCATAAAGCAGACACTGAAGCTTGCTTGGCCATGCCCACAGCATCCCCTGGATAGAGCCCAGGCATTTCATTTCTAAGCAGTTGGGGACTTTGAATATTTAGTGAAGTCTGCATTCCACTGTTTAGAGACTGCTCTTGATCATCTGGAAAGTCTGCAACATCAGTGTCTCATCTCTAGGTGGCAGCATCGGTGAATTTGTTGAGTGTCATTGTGAAATGTTGAGTGTAAACCTTCAAAAATTTATCTCCAGAGCAGAAATTACGCATTGAATTTCTCCGTCTAAGCCATTATCTCTAAGTGTTGTATCTGTAGGGGGAAAAAATAGTGGCAGGATAGGTTTTGCATATTTTAAACCTCCAACTCAAGACTCTAGAAATGTTTAATTAACTGGCCATTCTTGCCTAAGTAAAGCTTTCCGCAACTCAGAGTATAATGGAAGCAATAAATTTCAAAGCAAGACGCTGTGAATATTCTTCTTGCCCTGACTGTATAAGTCATGAGTGCCAAAGATCACATAGATCAGTGGTCAACAGTTTTTGCAAAGAGCCACACAGCAAATATTTTAGGCTTTGCAGGCCATACCATCTCTGTCACAATTACTCAACTCTGCCATTGTCACCTGAAAGTAACCAGAGACAAATACATAAGTGGTTGTGTCCCAATAAAGCTTTATATATGAACACTGAAATGTGAATTTCACATGTCTCAAAGATTATCATCCTTTTAATTTTTCCCAGCAGTATGGCCTCAATGTTTGTGTCCCTCCAAAATGTATACATTTGAAATCCTAATGCCTGATATGATGGTATTAGGAGGTGGGGCCCTTGGGAGGTGGTTAGGCCATGAAGGTAAAGCCATCATGACTGGGATTAGCATTCTTACCAAAAAGACCCCACAGAGATTCCTCACCCTTTCCGTCATGTAAGGACACTACGAGAGGTCTGTGACCCAAAAAAGGGTCCTCACCCAACTATGCTGGCATCCTGATCTCAAACCTCCAACCCCCAGACTGTGAAAAATAAATTTGCTTTTTCATGAACTGCCTGATCTGTGGTCTTATGTCATAGCAGCATGAACAGACTAAGATTCTGACCAATTAAAACAGAAACTATTTTTAGTTCTTGGGCTGAAAAAGAACAAGTGGCAGCCAAGATTTGGCCCACTGGCAGTGATGGGCAGACCGCCTGACATAGATCAAACTGGTGGAGCATCACGTGTTGATAGTGACTGACTACCAACTTGATTGTATTCAAAACTTTATTGAATACAAAAGTTTAATTCAAGATAGATGCCTTGTTGCTATGTAGAGAATAGAAATTAAACAAACAAAAAGTCCTGGAATTCTGGTTCAGAGTTGATTTCCAGATGACATCATACCAAACAGAACTAATGCTTAGGTCAAATATTTCTGAACACATCTAACCTTACTTCTGATACACCCAAGCTATTTAAAGGCCAGCAAATATGGAAGAATTGTTGGGGTCCACAAGCAGAAATACAGATGTAATCCATTCAGTAGGCAAATGCATGAAGGACTCTTTAAACACATTGTGTCCTGAATCTCCAACAGGAAGCCAGCTCTGTTACCTGTTGTGTCCTGGCTCAGGGTTTCCTGGCTGCTGCTGCTGTAAGAAGGCACTGGAGTGATGGACAGTGAGGCTGGGCAAGACAGAGGCGTGGCCAGCTCAGTCTTGCGAGTGAGGGATCGGTGATACACTGGGACGCCTGCATCTTTGGAGATGAAGAGAGGCAGATCTGATGGTAGGGTGGGTCTGCCGTGTGCGTAGGGATTTTTCCAGTGGGTGAGCCCAATTGCAACAGGTCCTGCAGCGTCGTAACCTGGCAAGACAGACACATAAGGTCAGGATCAGCAATTAAAAAATCACATCATCTTGCCTTTTGTATTTCCCAAAAGTCTTAGCTGTGAGTCGATAAAACACCACTTGAGATAAGGCTTCATGTTAATAATAAGCAGGCAGGAATTGTCACACTTGATGAATCCTGTTAACCAACCAATGTACGTTTATCAAGCACATACTGTGTGCTGGGTGCCCAGTCTTTGTCCTTCAGGAGCTCAGAGTCTAATAAAGGAGATAAGACTTGTGATTATAATGAAAAAATAAATGAAGGTCTATTACATTCTGGTTTCCCTAGTGGCTCAGATGGTAAAGAATCTAACTGCAATGCAGCAGATCTGGGTTCGATTTCTGGGTTGGAAAGATCCCTTGGAGAAGAGAATGGCAACCCACTCCAGTATTCCTGCCTGGAAAATCCCATGGACAGAGGAGCCCGGAGGGCTCCTCTGTCCATGAGGTGGCAAACAGTTGGACACAACTGAGCAACTAACACTTTTACTGTTATTACATTCTAGGTACTTTACAAAAAGTGACTGTAATCTTCACAGCAATTATACGAGGATGTGTTGTTCAGTCATTAAGCCATATATGAGTCTTTGAGAGTCCATGGACTGCAGCATGCCAGGCTTCCCTGTCCTTCACTATCTCCCAGAGTTTGCTCAAACTCATGTTCTTTGAGTTGATGATGCCATCCAACTATCTCATCCTCTGTTGCTCCCTTCTCCACTATTTCAGTTTTATAGATGAGGAAACTGAATCTTCCCTAGGCCAAGCAGCCAGTAAGTGCCAGGTCTGTCTGGCTCCAAAACCTACGTTCTTTCTCCTAAATTACAACTAACAAGAATACAAAGTGAGATGAAAGAACTAAAGTAGGACAGGAACAGTCCTTAGGATTTGGGGAGACAAAGCTCTTCTCAGTAGAGGAACTAGGTCATGGGAAAGATGGCATGAACTTGGCCTTCTAGGTAAGGGCTGTAGTCTAGAACAACCAGAAGAACAGATTTATTCTGTAGCTATGTTTTGTTAGCCTACATTTTTCTTAATTTGAAGCAAAATGAAAATTGACAACAATAAAATCTCTTGATTTTCAGGGCTTTCCTGGTGGTCCAGTGGTAAAGAATTTGCCTGCCAATGCAGAAGACACAGGTTCAATTCCTGGTCCGAGAAGATCCCACATGCTACGGAGCAACTAAGCCCGTGCATCACAACTACTGAGCCTATTCTCTGGAGCGCATGCTCTGCAACAAGAAAGGCTACTGTGATGAGAAGCCCACACACCGCAAGGAACAGTAGCCTCTGCTAACCACCGCTACAGAAAGCCTGCATGCAGCAACGAAGACCCAGCAGAGACAAAAATAAATAAATAAATATTAAAAAAGAAAAAAACCTCTTGATCGTCCCCTAAAGATCTAGCAATACTGGACCACATTCTCATGTGGCAACTGTCAGCTGAAGCAACCACAGAGCCACTCTATTGAAGTGGAATAAAGGAATTCCTGTCTGCCACAGTCCCCACCACTCCCTAATGCCTTATTCCCAGCCTGCTTCACTTAATTTATCTTACATGCCTGACCTCTGCAGGCCTTTGCATCTGCAGCCAAGATAGAGAATTTAGAAATACAATGAAAGACAGTCAGGAAAAAAATAAAAATGCAAAGGTAGGTTGATGCAAGATAGCTGAGGGTCTTAAATGCCAAAGTAAGAAAACTGGATTTTACTTATTAGGCAAAACAATAGCTCTAAATAATTTTTTGAAGTGGAGACTGGCAAAATCAAACAGACAGCAGCAAAAGCCAGAATCTGTCCCTGCTTCCTCTGGTGCTGATTCCTTCTGGGAAGCTTCCTCTGACTTCCCAAAGCTGACTTAACCATATAGAGAGAGGCCCTGGAAAAGGTGCTGGGTGTAGGGACTGGAGGTGTGAGGGGAGACAGTCCAAATGAGGGAGAGGGTACTGGTGGATCAAGAAAGCCCTAAAGGGGCCACCTGCCTGGATCCTGAAGGCTTGGCAGTGGTGTCTGGGCAGCCCTCCCATACTATGCGTGAAACCACGTGAGCACAGACATGTGTCAGACTGGGCTTCCCTGGTGGCTCAGTTGGTGCAGAGCCTGCCTACAACGCAGGAGATCTGGGTTTGATCCAGATCCAGGGTTGGGAAGAGCCCCTGGAGAAGAGAATGGCTACCCACTCTAGTATTCTTACCTAGAGACCCCATGGACAGAGGAGCCTGGCGGGCTACAGTCCATGGGGTCACAAAGAGTCAGACAGGAGTGGGCGATTAACCCTTTCACTTTCATGTCTCGGACAGTCTCTGCCCATACTTCACAGCCAAGTGTTCCTTTTTTCTGTGTCTCCCTCATGAGCTGAGCATCCCTCAAGGTCAGAGGGTATCTTAATCATCTTTGAAACTCCCTCCCAGTGTTTCTCTATTTGGCTTTTTATCCTGGCATTCAATAGATACCCACTGTTCACAGAATTCTTCCTAGACCAGTGGCAAGGAGGTGACATAGAGGCTATGATGTAGAAGCTAAGAAAGCATTACTAAGGGATCAAATCTAAGTGTTGGCAGCAAGAAAGGAAAGAAGTCTAGTGAGATATACAACAATCAGATGGAAAGAAAGGTGTCTGGGGCCGCCAGGTGGCTTTGTCTGGCAAGATGTCAGAGAAGACTTATGGCAAACAGAAAGGAGAATTCCCTCATCCTCACAGTGGCCATCAGGAGGATGGGCCTGGCAAGGGCTGAGGAAGGTTGAGTGTGTTTTTAGATAGGAGGAGATAGAGTTTTACTGGAAATATCTATCTGGAAATGTTTGGCACTAGGCTGAAAAACAAAGGCAATGAGGATCAGGAGACGTGGGACCACAGCTGTAAATTTGGGAATCAACCACATTGAAGTCACGGCTGATGCCAAGAAATGAACACTCTATTTCACTGTCATAAAATGATAAATCCAAAAACAAAATGATAAATCTGCTAGAAGTTATGATCCTGTCTAACGCTTACTGGCAATGCACTAGGGATCTATCAGCACCACCTCACTTAAACCTCACAATAACCCTGTCAGGAGCGTACTAATATTCCCATTTGACAGATTAGGAAACCAAGGCTAAGGGACATTATTACTTTCCCAAGGTCAATAACAACACAGAAATAACAGATTCAAGCCTAGGCTCATCGAAGACAAGTGCTCTGGTCCTCAAAGCTACCCTGCCTCGCTAAGAGCACAGGCAACAAGAAGGATTCTAGACAATGGAACCAGGATCTGTTTCCCCCACAAATTGCTCTGAGATCACTTATTCATTTCCAAACAATTTTTCATAGAGGGATCTCAATGGACCAGAATTCACAAGGAAAGGGAAATGCTGACACACTTGAGAACATGCTAACTGGACTATCTGAACTCTTCTTGGTTGGTCATCCTCCTAAAAGGTGAGTAAATGGAATGTAGTAAGATGAGGGACTCCTCTGGTGAGGGCTATGGAGCCCCTGAAGATAATCACAGAAAATGCTAATTCTCAATGTTCAGAACCTCAATGGAGCCAGAGCTGCAGTGGAGGCTGAAGCAAATGCTACTGACCCCAGGGCTCTGCCCCCGATACTGTTTGTTGGACTAAACCTCTGATGCAAGTGTGTTTATCTTGTGATCAGTACTCTCGGATCTCCTATAGCTCCTATGAGTGTACTGGGCCATAGAAAGGAAATTCGAGGAGGCTCCATTTAAATTGATGTTCCATTATGTATTTATTAAAATTGTGAAAACATATTACCTCCCACTTACATCAGAGAAGCCTTTTACAAGAAGAACAATTACGGGACCATGATTTCCCTTGCCTCATTGTTTCATTCAGAAACTCGATTAAGCACCTCTTCTTCTTTCCATATTCCAAGCTCCTCGGAAGTCGTTATAAAGAACGGGGTGTACAATATTTATCACGCACTGTGAAAGCATTAGACTTAAAAGTCCGAAGGAACTCTGGACTATCCACAATTTCAGGCTTTACCATTGCTTTCATAAAATGATAGCTTATTTATAACATGCTTAATTTTGACAAAATATTGTTCACAGTCCTTTCTTAAAGTTTAGGAAATTTCTACATCATTTAATGCAGAAATGGAGTTCATTAGCAAATATATTAATTCATGTTATTGATACAAATGAGCTATAATAAGATCTGCATAATTATAATGGAATAGAACCAGACCAGCCAAAATTTAATAGCAGCAATGAGGTCAAAGTATATTGGGTGGTTGGTTGTCTAACAGCTAGCGGACAGCTGGAGTCCAAGTGTCCAAGAGGACATTTAAGAATGTCACATTGGTAGCCTATTCACTCTCTCTTACCCATCACCCTGTCTCCAGGTGGGAAGTGGGGTAGAAGCAGGGGTCCCAGCTCCCTTTGAGTTACATGTCAACATTCTCACTCAGTTCAGTTCAGTTCAGTTCAGTCGCTCAGTCATGTCCGACTCTTTGCAACCCCATGCATTGCAGCACGCCAGGCCTCCCTGTCTATCACCAACTCCTGGAGTTCACCCAAACTCACCTCCATCGAGTCAGTGATGCCACCCAGCAATCTCATCCTCTGTCATCCCCTTCTCCTCCTGCCCCCAATCCCTCCCAGCATCAGAATCTTTTCTAATGAGCCAACTCTTCGCATGAGGTGGCCAAAGTATTGGAGTTTCAGCTTTAGCATCAGTCCTTCCAAAGAACACCCAGGACTGATCTCCTTTAGAATGGACTGGTTGGATCTCCTTGCAGTCCAAGGGACTCTCAAGACTCTTCTCCAACACCACAGTTCAACAGCATCGATTCTTCAGTGCTCATCCTTCTTTACAGTCCAACTCTCACATCCATACATGACCACTGGAAAAACCATAGCCTTGACTAGATGGACCTTTGTTGGCAAAGTAATGTCTCTGCTTTTCAATATACTATCTAGGTTGGTCATAACTTTCCTTCCAAGGAGTAAGCGTCTTTTAATTTCATGGCTGCAGTCACCATCTGCAGTGATTTTGGAGCCCAGAAAAATAAAGTCTGACACTGTTTCCACTGTTTCCCCATCTATTTCCCATGAAGTGATGGGACCAGATGCCATGATCTTCGTTTTCTGGATATTGAGCTTTAAGCCAACTTTTTCGCTCTCCTCTTTCACTTTCAAGAGGCTTTTTAGTTCCTCTTCACTTTCTGCCATAAGGGTGGTGTCATCTGCATATCTGAGGTGATTGATATTTCTCCCGGCAGTCTTGATCCAGCTTGTGTTTCTTCCAGCCCAGCGTTTCTCATGATGTACTCTGAGTATAAGTTAAATAAGCAGGGTGACAATATACAGCCTTGACGTACTCCTTTTCCTATTTGGAACCAGTCTGTTGTTCCATGTCCACTTCTAACTGTTGCTTCCTGACCTGCATATAGGTTTCTCAAGAGGCAGGTCAGGTGGTCTGGTATTCCCATCTCTTTCAGAATTTTCCACAGTTTTTTGTGATCCACACAGTCAAAGGCTTTGGCATAGTCAATAAAGCAGAAATAGATGTTTTTCTGGAACTCTCTTCCTTTTTCCATGATCCAGCAGATTTTGGCAATTTGATCTCTGGTTCCTCTGCCTTTTCTAAAACCAGATTGAACATCTGAAAGTTCACGGTTCACGTATTGCTGAAGCCTGGCTTGGAGAATTTTGAGCATTACTTTGCTCACTTGTGAGATGAGTGCAATTGTGCGGTAGTTGAGCATTCTTTGGCATTGCCTTTCTTTGGGATTGGAGTAAAAACTGACCTTTTCCAGCCCTGTGGCCATTGCTGAGTTTTCCAAATTTGCTGGCATATTGAGTACATCATCTTTCAGGTTTTGAAATAGCTCAACTGGAATTCCATGACCTCCACTAGCTTTATTCATAGTGATGCTTTCTTAGGCCCACTTGACTTCACATTCCAGGATGTCTGGCTCTAGGTGAGTGATCACACCATCATGATTATCTGGTCATGAAGATCTTTTTTGTACAATTCTTCTGTGTATTCTTGCCACCTCTTCTTAATATCTTCTGCTTCTGTTAGGTCCATACCATTTCTGTCCTTTATCGAGCCCATCTTTGCATGAAATGTTCCCTTGGTATCTCTCTTTTTCTTGAAGAGATCTCTAGTCTTTCCCATTCTATTGTTTTCCTCTCTTTCTTTTCATTGATCACTGAGGAAAGCTTTCTTATCTCTCCTTGCTATTCTTTGGAACTCTGCATTCAGATGCTTATATCTTTCCTTTTCTCCTTTGCTTTTTGCTTCTCTCCTTTTCACAGCTATTTGTAAGGCCTGCCCAGACAGCCATTTTGCTTTTTTGCATTTCTTTTCCATGGGGATGGTCTTGATCCCTGTCTCCTGTACAATGTCATAACCCTCCATCCATAGTTCATCAGGCATTCTATCTGTCAGATCTAGTCCCTTAAATCTATTTCTCACTTCCACTGTATAATCATAAGGGATTTGATTTAGGTCATACCTGAATGGTCTAGTGGTTTTCCCTACTTTCTTCAATTTAAGTCTGAATTTTGCAATAAGGAGTTCATGATCTGAGCCACAGTCAGCTCCTGGTCTTGTTTTTGCTAACTGTATATAGCTTCTCCATCTTTGGCTGCAAAGAATATAATCAATCTGATTTTGGTGTTGACCATCTGGTGATGTCCATGTGTAGAGTCTTCTCTTGTGTTGTTGGAAGACGGTGTTTGCCATGACCAGTGCATTCTCTTGGCAAAACTCTATTACCTTTTGCCCTGCTTCATTCCGTATTCTAAGGCCAAATTCGCCTGTTACCCCAGGTGTTTCTTGACTTCCTACTTTTGCATTCCAGTCCCCTATAATGAAAAGGACATCTTTTTTGGGTGTTAGGTCTAAAAGGTCTTATAGGTCTTCATAGAACCATTCAATTTCAGCTTCTTCAGTGTTACTGGTTGGGCATAGACTTGGATTACTGTGATATTGAATGGTTTCCCTTGGAAACGAACAGAGATCATTCTGTTGTTTTTGAGATTGCATGCAATCTCAACATTCTCACTCACTAGCCCCCAAATCCTAAAAAGAGACATGTAAGGAACACTCAAAATTATAGACAGTCTTGAGAAAAAAACATGATGTTAATTAACTTTAAAATTCTTAAATCTCTCATACATGGTAAAATGAGCATTTACTAAAAATATAAGGAGTTTTAAAAGGGTCTCACAGATAAGTAGATAATTTTCAGAAGGAGTCTTTTTTTTCTGTGGATTGGATATTTTGGCAATTCTTTTGTCAGGACATAGGTTCCTACAAAGAACTACATTAATAGGAAGTCCAGAAGTGTGCTGTTTTCTTAAATGGAATTCCCTCACAGATGAGACACTTGAAGTACAGGAGATGAAAGAAAACAAAAAGAGCTCTAAAAAAAAACAAAACAAACTGCTAGGTGACTCAGAGATGTCCTCCCTCCAGTACTGAGTATAAAGTTGTTAATTATTTGCTATTTTTACTATAAATATTTTTAAGGAGTTTGTACTGGACAGAGTGTGGGCAGTGGACATGGTCTGATCCCTGTGCAGAATTCATCCCCCATCCCATCCTCCCACAGAATCAAATTTTGTTTGGGAATTCATCCTACCCACACACAGCCCAGTGACTGAGGCCAGGCAGATCTAGCCCTCTCCCACCTCCACCAGGGCAAAGTGAAAGTGAAGTCACTCAGTCGTGTCTGACTCTGCGACCCCATGGACTGCAGCCCACCAGGCTCCTCTGCCCATGGGATTCTCCAGGCAAGAATACTGGAGTGGGTTGCCATCTCCTTCTCCAGGGGATCTTCCCAACCCAGGGATCAAACCCAGGTCTCCTGCATTGCAGGCAGACACTTTAACCTCTGAGCCACCAGGGTATCCACCTGGGCAAGGATGGGTCTAAAGATAATCTTATCTCCTTTGTCAGGGATTGGCTGAAGGGTGGTCATGTGACCTAATCCCACCCAATGAGAGAGGGAGACCCTGCAAGGGAAAATTTCAGCTCCTCAAGGGCATGCCTGAGGAAGGCTCCGGCGCTCCTTTCCCTCTGATCACTGTTGTGTCTCAGTGCAATTCCTGGACCATCTGGCTGCCACCACAGAGATAGATTCTCCCAGGGAGGCAAATGGAAGAAGGTCTTTCACCGTATCATTGATCAGCTTAATCCTCCAAACAGACTTTCCTGTTAAGTGAAATAATATTGGGTTGGCCCAACAGTTCATTCGGCTTTTCTTAAGAGTGTTAATTTTCCTTATGTGTTCAGCCAGTTTGAGTTTGTTGAAACAGAAGCAACACTCAAGGGCCCATCACCTTCTGAGAAAACTGTGTGTCATACCCACCTCTTCTTCAGAGGTGAGTACATAGGTAAGAACCTGTCATATGGACTTACTTGGCAGAACGGTGGATAAGAATCCACCTGCTAATACAGGGGACACAGGTTTGATCCCTGGTCCAGGAAGATCCCACATGCTGCAGAGCAACCAAGCCTTGCACACTAGAGCCTGGGAGCTGCAGCTACTGAAGCCCAGGCACCTGGAGCCCGTGCTCTGCAACAAGAGCGGCCACAGCAGGGAGAAGCCTGCGCGCGGCCACGAGCAGCAGCCTCTGCTCTCTGAAGCTAGAGAAAAGCCTGCACAGCCGCAAAGACCCATCACAGCCAAAAAATATTCATAATGATAATTTTTTTAAAGACCCTGTAAAAATTTTTTTACAAGTGTTACATGAGTTTCTGAGAGCTACCATAACAAAAAGGCCACAAACTAGGTGGCTTTAAAAAAAAAGAAATTTATCCTCTTACAGTTTTAGAGCTAGAAATCTGGAATCAAGATTTTGGCAGGGCTGTGTTCTCTCTCAGACATCTTGGAATGTGAAGTCAAGTGGGCCTTAGAAAGCATCACTACGAACAAAGCTAGTGGAGGTGATGGAATTCCAGTTGAGCTGTTTCAAATCCTGGAAGATGATGCTGTGAAAGTGCTGCACTCAATATGCCAGCACGTTTGGAAAACTCAGCAGTGGCCACAGGACTGGAAAAGGTCAGTTTTCATTCCAGTCCCAAAGAAAGGCAATGCCAAAGAATGCTCAAACTACCGCACAATTGCACTCATCTCACATGCTAGCAAAGTAATGCTCAAAATTCTCCAAGCCAGGCTTCAGCAATA
>SJYQ01002421.1:789425-870607 GCA_006410935.1 Redunca redunca
TGAAGAAGGCTGAGCGCTGAAGAATTGATGCTTTTGAACTGTGGTGTTGGAGAAGACTCTTGAGAGTCCCTTGGACTGCAAGGAGATCCAACCAGTCCATTCTGAAGGAGATCAGCCCTGGGATTTCTTTGGAAGGAATGATGCTAAAGCTGAAACTCCAATACTTTGGCCACCTGATGCAAAGAGTTGATTCACTGGAAAAGACTCTGATGCTGGGAGGGATTGGGGGCAGGAGGAGAAGGGGACGACCCAGGATGAGATGGCTGGATGGCATCACGGACACGATGGACGCGAGTCTGAGTGAACTCCGGGAGATGGTGATGGACAGGGAGGCCTGGCATGCTGCGATTCATGGGGTTGCAAAGCGTCGGACACGACTGAGCGACTGAACTGAACTGAACTGTGTTCTCTCTGAAGTCTCTAGGAGAAAATCTGTTGTTTGCATTTTTCTTAGCCTCTGCTGTTGCTGGCAATCCTTGGAGTTCCTTGACTTATAGACACATGACTCTAATCTTTGCCTCTTATATATGTCTCGTGAGTCTCTTCTCCTCTGCTTACAAAGACACCAGTCACATTGAATTAGAAGCCCCATCCTAAGTGCATATGTGAAGTGAAGTCACTAAGTCGTGTCCGACTCTTTGTGACCCCATGGACTATAGTGTGCCAGGATCCTCCGTCCATGGGATTTTCCAGGCAAGAATCCTGGAGTGGGTTGCCATTTCCTTCTCCAGGAGATCTTTCCGACCCAGGGATTGAACCCGGGTCTCCCACATTGTAGGCAGATGCTTTACTGTCTGAGCCACCAGGGAAGTTAATGTGACCTCATCCTAACTTGGTTACATCTGTACACACCCTATTTTCAAATAAGGTCAATTCACAGGTACCAGAGGTTAAAGCTTCAATCTATCTTTGGAGAAACAAATTCAGTTCATAACACCCTGACATGGTGGCCACAGCTGACTAGACCCATGGCAATTTCACAAGAGTGACGTCCAAAGGGAGTTGGATTACCTGGGCTCAAATCCCAGCTCTTACCACCCATGTGTTCTTTCTTTCTTACTTTTTAACTTTTTAAGAACTCTGTTTCCTCATCTGTAAAATAGAGGAAATAACAGCATCCATCTCATGGGATTGTTGTGAGGATTAAATGGGTACATACAGGAAAAGCGCCTAGAACAGCACTTGGCACAGAAAGCTCCCATACGGTTTTCACCATTTACCCCTCCATGTTCATTGACAAGTGTCTTAAGGGACATCTCTACTCACAGTTCATTACTCCTTATTCAAGGCCCTGTAACCTGGCTTCCCTCCCATCATCCACTGACATGGCTCCAGGGATGTTACCAGGCTATATGTCTAATTTTAACCTTTCTCAGTCTCCCCTTCTAGAAATTCTCTGGGCTTTTCAAGAAATGTGCTTCTTAGGTCTTCCTATTACTGATATTGTTTCTATTCTAGTTGTACTTCCCCCAAAGAGTATTGCTAGGTGAGCATGTATGTTATGTTCCGCTAGGATCCTACTGTGTCTGCAGGGAGTCCCTCATCCGGGAGGGAGGGGGAGATAGCCACATCCCCCAAGCTGCAGACTTCAAGTTTCTGAGGAGGCCATGAGTTATGATAGGAGATTTCATTTCTGAGATGTCAGGGGACAGGGAAGCTGGTACACACAGAATCCCCCAAAGCATAGCTAGCATTCAGTAACATTAATTTGCTGTTATTTTACAAATGTATGCATTAAATTGATAGGCAGATTCTTTACCACTGAGCCACCCGGGAATAGGGCTTCCCTGGTGTCTCAGATGGCATAGAATCTTCCCACAATGCGGAAGATGCAGGTTCAATCCCTGGGTCAGGAAGATCCTCTGGAGAAGGGAACAGCAACCCACCCTGGTATCCTTGCCTGGAGAATCCCCATAGACTGAAGTGCCTGGCAGGCTACAGACCATGGGGTTGCAAAGAATCAGACATAACTGAGCGACTTTCACTGCTGCTGCTGCTGCTAAGTCGCTTCAGTCATGTCTGACTCTGTGCGACCCCATAGACGGCAGCCCACCAGGCTCCCCCGCCCCTGGGATTCTCCAGGCAAGAACACTGAAGTGGGTTGTCATTTCCTTCACCAGTGCATGAAAGTGAAACGTCAAAGTCAAGTCACTCAGTCGTGTCCGACTCCTACTATGCATTAAGTTATAGGAAACATACTATTTGCTATTGTGATATAAATTTTTTTTTAAATAGAAAATAAATCTTAAAAAACTAAGTCAGTTTTTATATTAAGTACATAATAATATAGGTGATACATAAATGAAAGAGAAAGCAAATGATAGAGAGTTAGGGAAACCCATGTTTTTTTAAATCTCTCTGGACCACAGTAGCTCCAACCATCTCTATGCAAAAGTAATAATGATCCACAAGGGGGCGCCCCAGCAAGTTGGGTCCACAAGCAATTGCCCTGATCCTGAAAATAAATTCCACGCTTTTTACATTTTCTACTCACTCCTTCCTTAGCCCCACACCCCAACCCTTTACAGGTAATAATAATTTTCATTAGAACATGACTCAGTTGCTCACCTATGGTGACCTGGCTGACACAACTGTAGTAGCTGCCGGTCGTTGCAGAGGAAAGGTTATAACTCCCACTGCTTATATCTTTGTCTGTTGAGAAAATAAAAGAGGAGGTTAATTACATTCTGATAAATACCATAACCACGAAGTAGATTTATGACTGCTGGTAAATAAACCGAATGTCTGTGTCCAGGAAACTTGTACTCATTCATTGGTTCATTCATTGCAGGAAACGCTAGGGGTCAGGCATTTTGAACACTCTGACAAACAACCCAGATTGTCACATAGACAATTTCAGTTTGGTGTCACTGTTATTAAAATGGGAGGAGGGCACTGGGAGAGGCCTGTATGACCAGGTGAAAAAACACCTAATTCAAACTCGAATGTATCAGTTAAGGCTTTGTGGAGGAAGTGACGTCTGAACTAAAACCTAAGAGATAAATACTATCCAACTAGGCAAAAGGGGGGTGCATTGAGGGGAAAGACCCAGGCAGAGTGCTATCATCATGTCTAGAAACTCAGAAGTCTCAGCTTCATGAGTTAGCAGCTAAACACAGTAAAAGAGAGATGAACAGCAGCTGGACCACAAAGGGTCTTTATAAACCACATTAACAAATCTGGATGCTGCCAAGAGAACAGGACTCCATTTTCATTTCAGAGAGATCACTTTGAGGCAGCAAGGGGAACAGACGAGGAGTATGAAAGGAGAGGCAGAAAGACTGCTTTATGAGGCCACTCAGTCATCCTGAGAAAAGGTGGTGGTGGCCAAATCAGGGCAGGAAAGGCAATGGAGACAGAAAGTGGGTTCAATTCCCTTCCAGGCGTGAGTTCAGCCAGCTGCCATGCAGACTTCAGTACCGTGAGCAGACTACGTTCCAGGCAGAGCAGCAGAGACACCAAACCTCTGTTTACATGGCATCTTAGCATTGCCAGCCACCTTGTCTCACGCATGAGGTGGAACAGGGCAGGTGTTGCCCCATGTCTCTGATGGAAAAGCTGAGGCTCCAGGTGGCTGAGCACCTTGCCTGAGGTCACACAACAGCATGTAGCAGAGCAGAGCTCCAACCGAGATCCGAACTGCTTTAAAATGTCTATGAAAAAGGCAGGGCATAAGTGACTTTAAAATATCAAAAACAGGGATTTCCCTGGTGGTCCAGTGGCCAGGACCCCATGATCCCAATGCAGGGGTTCTGGGTTCTATCCCTAGTCAGGGAACGAGATTTTACATGCCACAGCTAAAAAATCCCACATGCTGCCACTAAGACCCGGTGCAGTCAAATTAAATGAATATTTCTTAAAATATCAAAATAAATATTATTTAATATAACACATTACAGGTTAGAGACAAAAAGTTATTATAAGAATGGCTGCAAAACTGACCTGAAGGAAATATACGAATATTATATGTCATGTGATACCAGGAAAACTCATTATGAAATTCTGATCTATAATGTTAAAAATTAAAAGTCTGACGGAGAGAAATAATTAAGAATTAGTGAAATGTACTCAAAGAGAAAGGGTTTTTAGAAACATGCGGAATCATATTTTAAGAACAGTAATGCAGACTGTTAGAGAAGATGGCTTTGCAGATGAACACTCTCGGAGGAAAGACCCGCAGGTGCCTAGGCAAAGAGAGCAGGAAATGGGAGTCATCCGCAGGGGTGTCTGGATGTGCTTGTGGTTTGAAAGCAACTGGAGAGTATTGACACAAGCAGGTAATGAGCCAGAGGGCAGAGAAGTAATGGGAACCCCTAGAGGCTACATCAAGGTCACTGTAGGTCCACAAACAAGCAACTAAACAATTTTTAATGTGGAGAAAATAATTCAAGCAAATTCATGCAACCAACTTCTTCTCTAAGAAGCCTTCCCAGACCATCTCCCCTCTCTAGTGGGCTTCAGGCGCAGCAGATACTCCAACAGCATCACGCACGCGACATTGTACTCTATTACGGGTACCCCAAGGGCTTCCCTAGTGGCACAGATGGTAAAGAATCCTCCTGCAATGAGGGAAACCTGGATTCGATCCCTGGGTTGGGAAGATCCCCTGGAGGAGGGCATGGTAACTCACTCCAGTAATCTTGCCTGGAGAATCCCCATGGACAGAGGAGCCTGGCGGGCCATAGTTCATGGGGTCGCAAAGTGTCCTACAAGACTCAACACAGCTAAGCTCAGCACAGGGGTACCCCAAACCATGTGCTTGTCAAGGGCAGGTCCACGCATTATTCAATTTGTTATTTCCAGACCCTAGTGCTGTGCCTGGAAAAGGTGAACCCTCAATATATGTTCATTGTTTGAAAGAAAGAATAAAGAAATGCATGAAATTAAAGAAAAAATACAGGACCACTTCCCCTTCTTATGAACTGTAACTTCAATAGAGGTTCAGGGAGAAAGAGCACTCGGCTAGGAGTCAGCAGACCTGAGGTCTGAAGCCCCAGCTTTGTTGCACATGAACTCTGTGAACCTGGTCAAGCTCTTGACTTCTTTAGTCCTGATCTTTCCATCTGAAAATGGTGACAATAGTGCTTATCTCACTTTTCCTGGGCTAGGGTGGGGAGATAGAAGAGGATGAGGTATGGTTAACAAAAATAAATCAGCCATGCAAAATGCATAGTTAGCAAGTAATTCTATAAATATTTGTGGAATCAGCTGAATCAACAACACCCAGACCTAATACATATCAAACTACAAACTACTCTAAAGTTGTCATCCCTAATTTTTAAAAACCCTTCACTAATGATCTGCCCTTAATATATTTTGGAAGTGAAAACAGACAAGGTCAACGGCATCAAAGTGTGGGGAGAGGTGACAGGAGAGACTCAGTAGTCACAGAAATGATTATGAGTGGTGAGAAGAGAAAAGGTATGAAAAAGAAAAGAACACTGAGAATTAGTAATCAACAAAGAAGCAGAATGTCTGAATTAGCAATGAATGCCTGGGAAGAGGCTACACATACATTTGAACAGGAAAAACTACTGAAATTTGAGTTGAATTTGAATGGTAAAACTAGGGCATAGTTTCACAATATTTTGAAAAGATTCAAAGAACAAAATTAAGTACAAAGAACTATGGTAGTTTTGGTACAGTGACTCTGTAAAGAAGATGTTTTCCTATATAAGAATTAAAACCAAAAAATGTAAGAGGGCTTGACTATCCATTTAATCTTTTAGGAATGAACGGCAGTTAAATAAAATCAAGTAACTAGTGGAAAAACTTGAGCATATGAATGAGGTTAATGAACTCTGTGGGTTTTGGAGTCAGTAATCTACATTAGGGGCTTTCCTGGTGGCTCAGAGGTTAAAGCCTCTGCTTGGAATGCAGGAGACCTGGGTTCGACCCCTGGGTCAGGAAGATCCCCTGGAGAAGGCAATGGCAACCCACTCCAGTACTCTTGCCTGGAGAATCCCATGGATGGAGGAGCCCGGTAGGCTACAGTCTGTGATGTCACAATGAGTCGGACACGACTGATTGACTTCATTCATTCAATCTACATTAGACACCTGGTTCCATCCCTTGAGCACACTGTCTCTCCGTGGCTCTGTTTCCGTGTATGTACAATGGGAATAATACCAGCATTTACTTTATAAAATAATACATAGAAAGTATACAATTAGTGTTAGCTTTGGGGCTTCCTTAGTGGCTCAGACAATAAGGAATCTGCCTATCAATGCAGAAGACCCAGGTTCGATCCTGGGGTTGGGAAGATCCCTTAGAAAAGTGCATGGCAACCCACTCAAGTATTCTTGCCTTGAGAATCCCTGGGACAGAGGAGCCTGTCAGGCTACAGTCCATGGGGTCACGACGAGTTGGACATGACTGAGCAACTAACACTAACTATATTTAAAAAGAACAAAGGTATTTATAAAATGGAATACCATCTAGCAAAGGAAATGAACGAAGCAAAGCAACACAAAATAGTATCAACAGACTGCACAAACATAATGTTTAATGAAAGAAGCACATACATCATACCCAAATGATGAATGACTCTATTTATGAAAATTTCAACAATAAAACTAAATTGAATTATTTACAGATGCATACATAGATAGTAAAACTGTAAGGAAAAGTATCAAAATAATTAGCACAACAATAATTAGTCAGCATGGTGATTCCACTTGGTAAGAAGGAAACCCATTTGAATTGTGAGAAGGTACGGGGAATGCGGGTGTGCGCCACAATGCTGGGGATGTCCTATTCTTGACCTAGGTGGTGGTCACAAGGCATTTATTTTATAATTATTTGTTAAATTATCAAAATGTCTTGACCACCTCTCTGTATATACAATAGCTCTTTTACAAAAATAAAGAGGGACAGAAATTACAGTAGGGCAAGATGTAGAAATGCAAATTCTGCATGAAATGTCTAAGAAAATGAAATGGTGGTGGATTCATAAAACAGTAGTCATTGACGACATACTCCTTGTCAGGCACTGAGCTAAAAATGCGTACTTCATTTCCATCATTATTTCATTTGTGCTCCAAAAAGACTCTTTTAGGTTAGGTATGATTATCCCACTATCTAGAGGCTCACAAAATTAGAGAACTTGCCCAGAATCACACTTCAGGGAAGTCACAAAGCTGGAATTAAAACCTAGGTTTGTTGGGCACATACCCTGAGAAGACCATAATTTGAAATTATAAGTCAGTTCAGTTCCATCACTCAGTCATGTCCGACTCTTTGTAACCTCATGGACTGCAGCATGCCAGGCCTCCCTGTCCATCACCAACTCCTGGAGTTCACTCAAACTCATGTCCATTGAGTCAGTGATGCCATCCAACCATCTCATCTTCTGTCATCCCCTTCTCCTCCCACCTTCAATCTTTCTCAGCATCAGGATCTTTTCAAATGAGTCAGTTCTTTCCAGTAGGCGGCCAAAGTATTGGAGTTTCAACCTCAGCATCAGTCCTTTCAATGAATATTCAGGACTGATTTCCTTTAGAATGGACTGGTTGGATCTCCTTGCAGTCCAAGGGACTCTCAAGAGTCTTCTCCAACACCACAGTTCAAAAGCATCAATTCTTCAGCCCTCAGCTTTCTTTATAGTGCAACTCTCACATCCATACATGACTACTGGAAAAACTTTAGCTTTGACTAGATGAACCTTTGTTGGCAAAGTAATGTCTCTGCTTTTTAATATGCTGTCTAGGTTGGTCATAACTTTCCTTCCAAGGAGTAAGCGTCTTTTAATTTCATGGCTGCAGACACCATCTGCAGTGATTTTGGAGCCCCCCAAAATAAAGTCTGTCACTGTTTCCATTGTTTCCCCATCTATTTGCCATGAAGTGATGGGACCAGATGCCATGATTTTAGTTTTCTGAATGTTGAGTTTTAAAACAACTCTTTCACTCTCCTCTTTCACTTTCATCAAGAGGCTCTTTAGTTCTTCTTCGCTTTCTGCTATAAGGGTGGTGTCATCTGCATATCTGAGGTGATTGATATTTCTCCCAGCAATCTTGACTCCAGCTTGTGTTTCTTCCAGTCCAGCATTTCTCATTATGTACTCTGCATATAAGTTAAATAAGCAGGGTGAAAATATACAGCCTTGACATACTCCTTTCCTGATTTGGAACCAGTCTGTTGTTCCATGTCCAGTTCTATCTGTTGCTTCTTGACCTACATACAGATTTCTCAGGAGGCAGGTCAGATGGTCTGGTAGGGAACATCTCTTGAAGAATTTTCCAGAGTTTGTTGTGATCCACACAGTCAAAGGCTTCGGCATAGTCAATAAAGCAGAAGTAGATGTTTTTCTGGAACTCTCTTGCTTTTTTGATGATCCAATGGATGTTGGCAATTTGATCTCTGGTTCCTCTGCCATTTGTAAATCCACCTTGAACATCTGGAAGTTCATGGTTCACATGCTGTTGAAGCCTGGCTTGCAGAATTTTGAGCATTACTTTGCTAGCGTGTGAGATGCGTGCAATTGTGTGGTAGTTTGAGCATTCTTTGGCATTGCCTTTCTTTGGGATTGGAAGGAAAACTGACATTTTCCAGTCCTGTGGCCACTGCTGAGTTTTCCAAATTTGCTGGCATGTTTAGTGCAGCACTTTCACAGCATCATCTTTTAGGATTTGAAATAGTTCCATTGGAATTTCATCACCTCCACTAGCTTTGTTTATTGTGATGCTTCTTCCTAAGGCCCACTTGACTTCACATTTCAGGATGTCTGGCTCTAGGTGAGTGATCACTCATGGTGATTATCTGGGTCATGAAAATCTTTTTTTGTATAGTTCTTCTGTGTATTCTTGCCACCTCTTCTTAATATCTTCTGCTTCTGTTAGGTCCAAACCATTTCTGTCCTTTATTGAGCCCATCTTTGCATGAAAAATTCCCTTGGTGTCTCTAATTTTCTTGAAGACATGTCTAGTCTTTTCCATTCTAATTGTTTTCCTCTCTTTCTTGGCAGTGATCACTGAGAAAGGCTTTCTTATCTCTCCTTGCTATTCTTTGGAATTCTGCATTCAAATGGGTATATCTTTCTTTTTCTTCTTTCCCCTCTGCTTCTTTTCTTTTCACAGCTATTTATAAGGCCTCCTCAGACCTTCTCAGACCTCCTCCTCAGACCTCAGTTTTGCCTTTTTGCATTTCTTGAGGATGGTCTTGATCCCTGCCTCCTGTACAGTGTCACGAACGTCTGTCCACAGTTCTTCAGGCACTCTACTGATAGAGAGTAGAGTAGCTACTGATAGTAGCACTCTCTAATCCCTTGAATCTATGTCACTTCCACTGTATAATTGTAATGGATTTGTTTTAGGTCATACTTGAATGGTCTAGTGGTTTTCCCTACTTTCTTCAATTTAAGTTTGAACTTGGCAACAAGGAGTTCATGATCTCAGCTGTTGTCAGCTCCTGGTCTTCTTTTTGCTGACTGTATAGAGCTTCTCCATTTTTCATCCCAATGTTCACTGAAGCACTATTTACAATAGCTAGGACACTGAAGCTACCTAAATGTCCCTCAACATAGGAATGGATAAAGAAGATGTGCACATATATACAATGGAATATTACTCAGTCCTTAAAAGGAATGGAAAAGTGTCATATGCAGAGATATGGCAACCCACTCCAGTGTTCTTGCCTGGAGAATCCCAGGGACGGGGGAGGCTGGTGGGCTGCCGTCTATGGGGTCACATAGAGTTGGACACGACTGAAGCGACTTAGCAGCAGANGGCTGCTGTCTATGGGGTCACACAGAGTTGGACACGACTGAAGCGACTTAGCAGCAGAGACTGTTATTCAGGGTGAAGTCAGAAAGAGAAAAGTAAATATATAATATCATTTATACATGGAATCTAGAAAAATGGTACAGATGAACTTATTGGCAAAGCAAAAATAGAGACACAGATGTAAAGAACAAACTTATGGATACCAAGGAGGGGAAGGGGAGATGGGATGAACTGGGAGGTTGGGATTGACATATACACACTACCATGTTAAAATAGATACTTATTGAGAACCTACTGTATAGCACAGGGAACTCTGCTCAGTGCTCTGTGGTGGCCTAAATAGGAAGAAAATATAAAAAAGGATAGGTAGATATATGTAACTGATACACTTTGCTGTGCAGCAGAGTTTAACACAACACTGTAAAGCAACCTGATTTTGTTGCAAGAACATACTGATTATAAGTATATGCAAAATAATTTGAGACAAATAAAGTTGGGTTAAGTTTTGTCATACATTCCTGTTAAAGTGGCCTCTGAAAACAGGGTCCATGATTTGATTCTGTCCTTTATTGAGCCCATCTTTGCATGAAAAGTTCCCTTGGTATCTCTAATTTTCTTGAAGACACGTCTAGTCTACTGTTTTCCTCTCTTTCTTGGCAGTGATCACTGAGTAAGGCTTTCTTATCTCTCCTTGCTATTCTTTGGAAGAATAGCATGAATTCTCTGTAGAATTTCATCAGATAAATAAATGACTGTCAAACATGTAGCACCAGATACAGTAGGAACCCACCTAACCCAGCTTACATTAATAAGCTGTCCTCTTTCTGTCTTTGTCTCTGTTCTCAAATATTGGCTTAGTGTAAGACAAACCCAGTGCTTTTTTAATTAATTTTTTATTGGAGACAGATGGTGAGTAAGAATGGGAGAGGGAAATTAACAAAAAAATTCAACTTAGAGGGAATAAATGAGAATTAAAGGATAGGAAAAAATAAGACAAAGAGAAAATCTGAAGTAAAATGGTAGAATTAAGTCCAAATACACTAGTAATAACAATACATGTAAATGGTCTAAATTTGCTGTTTAAGATATTGTGAAATGGATTTCGAAAAAAAAAAATCAACTAAGTGCTATTTATAAGAGAAACACCTATAACAGAAGGACACAGAGATGTTGAACGTAAAAGATATAAAAAGATACAACAAGCACTAATCAAATAAAGCTAGAGGTACTATGTTAATTTTAGATGAAAAAGGTTTTAAGACAAAAAGCATTATTAAGCATAAAGAGGNAATAAATAATGATAAAATGTTCAGGAAGGTTGGATAAAAGGTCTGATTCTTCAGGAAGATATAAAAAATGTTACATCTGAGCTATTTAAGATAAAATAACCTCAAAATATATGAAGCAAAAATTAATAGAGCTACAAGGAGAAACTGACAAATCATCATCAGAGGGGAAGATTTTAACATACTTAATAACTGGTTGAGCAAGGAAAATTTTAGTGAAAATACAGAAAATTTGAGACTGTAAATCACTCGGGCATTTGTTAGAGTGAAGAACTTGATTTATAGCTCTGGGTGGGCCTGGAATTCTGCATATTTTTCAGCACTATTGAGATACAATTGATGGTTGCATTTCTAATAGAATCCCAGGTGATGCCAGTGCTACCAGTCTAGGGTCTCCAAGCCCCAGTAAAATCCTCCCCTGGAATCCACGGTCCACAAAGTTTGGGAGAACATCTCACCCACAAGAAAGGGAAGACATACTAAAAATATATATATTTTTTTTCATTAAACCCTTAAAAACATATTAGAAATCTGCTGATACATATGGACAGATGAAGCTCAAGAATTACCAAACTGATAATGACACATAACTATTGACATTATCAAAATATTCACAATTTGTTTAATTGCCACTCTACAGTAGTATACTAGAAATAACATTTAATTTTTTAAAATACATATTTATTATGTGGAGAGTGAGCTTCAACTGCTTACCACATCTTCATCATGTTTTTTTTTTTGTTTGTTTTGTAAGTCATTTAAAATTGTTTATAAAAGGCTCTAGAAAATCCACTAGTAAGAAAACAAAATCTCAATCGTGTGGGTGGGATGTGTGTCTATACATGCACATGTATGTTCCTTAAAATACTGGTGTGATTTACTCCATGTCTGCTGTGTATTTTATAGGCTTACAGAAAAGTTTAATATTCAAGGGCAACCCTTTCCTCCTTGCTGCTATAGCCTGCATCTCATCCCCTAACCTCCCTGAGCCTCAAATTCTTCCTTTACATTGTGACTGAAATTCATTCATTTAAAAAAACACTGAGTGCCTACCACACAGAGTAGCTGCAGGCTGGCCCCAGGTAGGAACTGGTGCCTTGGAAAGTCTCCCTAAGGTGCTGATGAATTAATCAAAGTGTAGAGTGTGCTTCACTCCACAGAGCTTTCCCTACAACAACAATAAACACACCAGAGTGCTGGGTACTAAAATGCTCCAGGGCTTTCTAGGTTTTCATAACATTTTTGTCTTTGCTGTTTCATGTGACACTGCAGCAGCACCAGGAGACAGACAGGGCAGGGACCAGATGTAATAGTAATAAGTTCCCAACATACAAACGAGTTCTGTTCTAAGAGCGAGTTCAAAAGTCCCATTTGTTTTTAAGTCCAACAAAGTTAGCCTAGGTACCCAACTAACACAATCCTATATAGTACTGTGTTATAATAGGTTTAAAATACTTTTCACACAAATAATACATAAAAAACAAACACAACAAAACATTTTTAGTCTTACAATATAGTACCTTGAAAAGTACAGTAGTATAGTACAATCCCTTGGACTGCAAGAAGATCCAACCAGTCCGTCCTAAAGGAAATCAGTCCTGAATATTCATTGGAAAGACTGATGCTGAAGCTGAGACTCCAATACTTTGGCCACCTGATGCAAAGAACTGACTCATTTGAAAAGACCCTGATGCTGGGAAAGATTGAAGGCAGGAGGAGAAGGGGATGACAGAGGATGAGATGGTTGGATGGCATCACCGACTCGATGGACAGGACTTTGAGTAAGCTCCGGTAGTTGGTGATGGACAGGGAAGCCTGGTATGCTGCAGTCCAAGGGGTCACAAAGAGTCGGACACGACAGAGCAACTGAACTGAACTGAACAGTGCAACAGCTGACATACAGAGACTGGCACCAAGTGAACAGGCAAGAAGAGTTACTGCCTAGAGGAGGCAGAGAAGGCGGGAGATGATAGAGCTGAAAGATCAACAGCGACAGGAGATGGAGGACAAGCTGCAGTTTCACTCACACCTGACCCTGATGGAAAGATTGTTTGCATCTTTGAAAGTTTGCAGCTTGAAGGTTCATATGTAGGGGACTTACTGTACTAGGAATGGTTCTGTCCTCTGCATCTCCCACTGGACCTGAGCATCAAGCCCTGGAGGGCAAAGTCAATGCTTATTCACCTTCTGTCCACAGTGCCTGGCTCTGCCTAATACATAAAAAGCACAATAAATGTTTGCCAAAGACTCGCAAGCTTTCAAATACTTCAGTCACCATTCCTGCACTTTAAATACGGGGCCTGATATTCATTATCTCAGCTTCCCTTTGATTCCACTGTCACAGATACAGTGGCAAAAAGATTTTCCAGGAATCCTAATTAGAGAAAAGCCTTTCCTTTTGTTTCCTCCTTGTACCTTTTTGATTCAGTGTTGAAAAGCCTACATTCTTTGTCATTTTTTTCCAGAAGGCAAATATCCATACCTCATTATTCACGAAGAAGGCAATGGCAACCCACTCCAGTATTCTTGCCTGGAAAATCCCATGGACAGAGAAGCCTGGTGGGCTGCAGTCCCTGGGGTCGCTAAGAGTCAGACTCAACTGAGTGACTTCACTTTCACTTTTCACTTTCATGCATTGGAGAAGGAAATGGCAACTCACTCCAGTGTTCTTGCCTGGAGAATCCCAGGGACGGGGGAGCCTGGTGGGCTGCCGTCTATGGGGTCACACAGAGTTGGACACAACTGAAGCAACTTAGCAGCAGCAGCAGCAGCATTATTACAATAAGATTCATGAAAATGGTTTTTAATTTTGTTCTTACTTCCAGAACCCACAACAGTGCCTGACACATAGTGAGCACTCAAAAAATATATGTTGAATTGTTTGTTCTAGAAACTTTGTTAGTAGCCATGAACAGTTTGTTTAGGACTAAGTTCTGATAGAAAAATCCACATGCCTATTACAAAGAACATCATGTTTTAAAGGAAAAAAGATTAAAATGCTTCTTCACAGGATCAAAATAAAATTTTAATTTTACCCCAGAAAGAAATTTTTTAAGTGTGAAGGGCTGAAGGTCAAAAACTAATCTGTGCAGGCTTCGCTGCAGCTTCTTAATCAAAAAGGATCCTAATCAATGTTGACCATGAATGCCTGGATTGCATAATAACAAGCATGCCAGTTGGTGGAGGACAAGAACAAGAGATGCCTTCAAACAGCCCCTTAGATTTTTTTTGCAGCTAAAGCATGACTTCCGGCCTATTAGCATGCCTCAGATTTCACCTCATAGTGTGGACACTTCTGCTCTGTTGTTCATTTCTATTTTCTGAAGGATAGAAGTTCTGTTGTGTATGTGTCTGCTCAGTTGTGTCCAACTCTTTGTGATCCCATGGACTGTAGCCCACCAGGCAACTCTCTCCATGGGTTTCTCCAGGCAAGAATACTGCAGAGAGTTGCCATTTCCTACTCTAGGGGATCTTCCCAACCCAGGAATCAAACCTATGTTTCCTGTATTGGCAGTGGATTCCTTACTACTGTGCCACCTGGGAAGCCCAAAAGTTTTGTTACTTATTTGCAATAGGAAAATGAAGTCTGAAAAATATATGTGTGGTATACTACCCTCTCCTATTGCCCATTCAGTCTTTTAGTTGATCAGACTGGCAAGGATTGTTCACCCAGTATGTGCCAGATGCTGGGCTAGGCACCAGGGACTTACCTGGTGGTCCAGTGACTAAAACTCTGCACTCCCAATGCAGGGGACAAGGGTTTGATCACTGGTCAGGGAATCAGGTCTCACATGCTACAACTAAGTTTTCCAATGCTGCGACTAATCTTGCATGCTGCAATGAAGCACCAAATCTAAGACCTGGTGCAGCCAAATAAGTAAATAAATAGTTTTTTTTTTTTAAGGTATTGCTGCTGCTGCTGCTGCTAAGTTGCTTCAGTCGTGTCCAACTCTGTGCGACCCCATAGACAGCAGCCCACCAGGCTCCCCCGACCCTGGGATTCTCCAAACAAGAACACTGGAGTGGGTTGCTATTTCCTTCTCCAATGCATGAAAGTAAAAGGTATTATAGGCACTTAAAAAAAGATGTAGTCCATGGCCTTTGGCACTTTACAACCCACAGAGAGAAGTCTTTATTGCACCACACAAAAAAAGTTGTTCAGGAGTGGAGTAACCTGAAAGGTCCCAAGAGAGGAACACAATAGGATGGGGAGGTCAAAGGTGAGGGGGCATGAACCTCATAAAGGAGGAGGGAGCTGTGTTTCAGAGCACGGGCCAAGTCCAGACACCTGAGGAAACCAGGCGCAATCAGCCACCTCCTTCCCTAAAGAGTTGGATGTTGGGACCAAGAGCAGCAGGAAAGAAGGATGGTCAGCTCCTGAACAGCCTTGTTTGTCAACCTAGGGAAGTCAGACTTTGACTTGCAAGCAGAGGGGATCCCTTGGAGAGTTTTAAGCACAGGAATAACAGGATTCGACTTGCAACTGGGATCAAATAGGCTTGGACTGAGGCAGAGATAGTTGGGAGGCTGCTACTACAGTCAAAATTGGCAGTGACCTCAACTAGGATAGGAGCAGTGGGAAAGAAGAGAAAAAACCAGAGTATAAAAACTTTAAGGAAGAAGAATCAATGGAACTTAGTGGTTGAGAGTACATGGGCTGAGAGGCAGTTGACAGTAATAGCCATGCTTACTGAGTACTTACTATGTGTCACTCATAAGCTCTTACAAGTACTGTTGCATTTAAACCTCAGAGAGATCCCATTTTGCAGATAAGAAAATTGAGGCCCCAAAGGGGAATTTGTTTGCCTAAGGTCACTTAACAATGTGTGCTGATAAGGGAGGATTCAAAGATGACTCCCAAGATTCCAGCCTAGGTACTAGATAGAGCATGCTGACCCCTGCCAACCTCTCCTGTCTTGAACGTCATGCTCTACCAACACTGTGTTGCTCCCCTCACCTTTGTTCATGCTGTTGCCCCTCCCTGGAATACCCTTCTTCTCCCAATTGGTCTTTTAACATCATCTCCTCTGGGTAACTCTTTCCAACCTCTCCCTCTCACTCCCTGCAGCCCCTCTCCTGCAACATTGCATCATAATTCTCTTTAGGAGTCTAGCTCCTCCAGCTGATGCTGCCATCCTGAGAGAAAGAGTGAGATCTCATTTATTCTGGTATTCCAGGGTAGAGCCTGGAACATAGTTTGAGCTCAGTAGCTGGACTAATTCTACAGAATACAGGTACAGGAGAGGAATTCTGTTTTGGACCCAATGAGTCTGCAATGCCAGAGGAGCACACACATAAAGAAGTCAAGCAGACAGCTGGTTAGGCAAGCATACTACAAACAAGAAAAGAAGCTCTAAGTTGGTGATTCCTATCTGGGAGTCACTGGATAAAGACAAGGGCTTCCCAGGTGGCACAGTGGTAAAGAATCCACCTGCCAACGCAGGAGACTCAAGAGATGCGAGTTGGATCCCTGGATGTGGAAGATCCCCTGGAATAGGAAACGGCAACCTAATCCAGTATTCTTGCCTGGAAAATTCCATGGATAGAAGAGCCTGGTGGGCTTCAGTCCACGGGGCTGCAAAGAGTCAGAGGTGACTGAACATGCATGCACCAATAAGGACAAAGCGCTAGGAAGGGACATAAGTCCTGGGCTCTCGTCCTTTTTGCTTCCCTCCCTTTCCATGTTACATAGTTAGGCTTGGCCCTTAGTGTGCCCCTCTCCTACCCTCTTCCAATCAGAAGTTCTGAGCTCCTGGTCATCCATTGCCTTTGGCCTTTGCTCGAGCCCATTAACTCCTTGAGTTAATCCACAGAGCCATCCATACATGGTGAACAAGTGCATGAACAAGCACATTTTCTCTTTTTCTAACTTCCCCAGCCTCAGGCTCCCCAGCCAAACTCTCCAGCCTGTATTTGGGCTCCCCATTTATTAGGTGAGATTAAGTAAATTCTTCAACCTATCTGAGACTGAATTTCCTCAAGTGGATACAGGGCTAATATTGGACTAGTTTCTTAAAGGTAGTGGTGAGATTTAAATGAGCTAATTTGCACAAAGTACTGCTGTTATTGTGTCTCAGCATGCCCCACACTTCTACCTACAAGTCTGTCACCCAGTTTACAGGCTTCCTGCTAAGAGACCGACTCTGCACTCAGGGCCACTGTCTCCCATTTGGCAGAAGTCTAATCAATGCCATCCGAATGGCTGAGAGTGAGATTAGAAAGCCAAGGACAGAACCCAGGCAAACAGCAACAAGAAAAAGAAGCCGGGAAGAAAGAAGCCCTTTAAGAAGTAGCAGGGAAATGAGGGGAGAATAGTTATAATAAAACTATCCACAGAGAAGCCTTTTAAGAAGGAGCAGGGATATGAGGGGAGAATAGCTATAACAACAAAACTGGCTCTGACTGCGTTTCCTTCTCGTCTTCTATTGGCTCTCCGCTCTCGCCACACTGACCTCCCAGCTAGCCTTGGACATGACAAAGTCATTCCTGTCCCAAGGCCTTTGCAGCTAATTGTTCCCTTTGCTAGGAATGCACTTTCCCCACCTTCAAAATGGCTTGTTCCTTTCCTTCATTCACCCCTCTGCTCAAGTACCTCCTCAGAGAGGCTTTCCTTATCTGAAATCTTTCCCACTGTGCTCTCTAAGCTCCTTGGGCCCCTTATTAACCCTCCTAAGACTGGAAGCTGACAGCTCAAAGCCAGGCCAGCAGGTCCCACCACAAGTACCTTCCTGATGCAGCTTGGACACAGCCCCTGGGCCTTCTTTTGGATGGCCAAGAATGAATCAAGTCCCAGTCATTTCTCTCTTGTCACTATCCTTGGCCTCATGCACATGGTTACATAATGAGCTAAATGTGGTCAACAACCTATACCATTGAGAGGACAGGGAAAGAAAGATCAGTAGTGAGTACAAAAGGTAGAGGCATTAAAAATCCAGAATTTTTTAAACTGCATCATCCACTGAACATGTATTTCTTCAAGGACATACTACAGTTATTAATTACCCTAATTTCATTCCATGTTTCTAGAAGATACATATCTAGATGGCTGCCTGAATGTAAAAATTCACACCAAACTACAGAAAAAGCAATTCCGACATAGGATCAAAAATGCAAATTTGGTTGGGAAGCTAATGAGGTTTAATTGGAGCCTGCTGCTAATGAAATGCATACATAAGTCAAATTTCTCTCTCTTCTTAGGAACCTAAAACACATGGTCTACAGTGTAACTGTTTATTCTCTTGACAGTCCCTGTGTTAAAGATAGGATTAAAAGCATTTATTAAATCAGTCAATTGAATATAAAAATTGAACCCTCTAAATTCTAGACAAGAAACTTAGATGATCCCCCATCATAATATCTAAACCCAAGTCCAACAGAATTGAAAGGGGATATTTTTTAAAAGCAGTTTGATGTTCAGAGAGATGAAGGTTCCAGAACTGGACCAAACTCTCATCAGAAAATAAACTCAACAGCATCCAGTGGATGAGGAATGTATTGAATGTGCTCGGTTTGTTTTTCCTTAACTCATTCACTCATTCAACTCAGGTTGAAAACCCAGATGGACTAATTTATCTTGTTGTGTCTTGGGTCACCTCAGCGTAAACAAAGAAACTAATGTGCACTTAGAGGCCAAGAGTATCCACTTTAGGGATGGTTCAGGGGAGGGAGAACAGTGTGTAAAGAATATATTTAAAATAGCACAAATTTTAACTGATATATGTACTTAAATCTGTGTCAGTTCCCTGTAAGGTTCTAAAGAGAAACTATACAATTCCTAGTTGTTAAAAAAAAAAAAAAGATCTGCCACTTTTCCCTTTAATTACTGAAATATACTTGCTTTTCAAACAGTTTCACTTCTGACTTCATTTTCTCCACCTGGCTGCCCAATTAAGCTTTTAAAGCTCCTAGAAAATCATGGAACAGATTATTACGTAAAATCTATTACTGACATCCACTAGACAAGCATGTGAAATCTAACATCATGTAAAATCCAGGTTAGCTCTCTCTGATAGGAAAAAGTGTAAAAATAGATTTCTACCAATGAATAGGACTAAAAACCGATCATAATGTTGAATTATCCCCAAATGGTAACCCAAGAATGACAATGTTACGTGCTAAATGTGCAGCAGGGACAAAAACAACCCAAATCTCTGCAGAAAATGCTCTGAGTTTAAAAAAAAAAAAAAAAAAGGCTACTAGTATGCAATTTGTAATCTGCTCACAATTTGTTAGGTTCCCAAGCATCGTTTGCAAACCCTCAGAGCCACCTGAGTGATCATTTGCTGCTACTGCTAAGTCGCTTCGGTCATGTCAGTATAAATCCCAAGAAAAGGAGACTGAGCCCTTTAACCTTGGGAAAATGAGCAGGGGACTTCCTTGGCCTGGAGAATGAAGCCTCCATGCCAAATGGCAACAATTTCCCTCCCAAGGAGCACTGGCTCTGAGATGTCCTCTCAGAACATCCCCCAATCACTGCTCAGTACTTCCATGTTTAAAATGCCTAAAGTAAATGTTATCACAGCAACTGACTGCAAGCCAGGTTAAGGGAAGAGGTCTACTTGAGTTTCTGCCTCATATAACCCATTCTCAGCAGCATCTCTGATAAAGGACGAAAGAGAATTGCTTTTTCCACACAAGCAGAAATGTTGATAAAGAGGCTTGTTGGTTTCCCCAGCGGCCAGGATTTCTAGCTGAGTCTGAAACCTTCACACTGATTTCATGTTCCTTCAGAATTGTACAATGTCTTAAAAATAATAATTAAGAAATATATTTCTTTAACAATAAACTGGGAAGGGAAAAATATCTTCCATTTCCATGTAACTATTATTTCCAAGCTGAGTTTTTCTGTATCAAAAGCATATTTTGGTGCATATAATTTAACCCCATAGCATCTGTCAAGAGAGATGTTCTCATTTCTAATTTACAGATGGAGAAATGCAAGCACAGAAAAGTTTAAATAACTTGTTCAAGGTCAGTCAGGGACAAGATGAGCAAGGACTGAACGCAGATCGAACTCCCAGCTTCACACCGTTAGTAAAGACTTAACACCCGTATCCCTTCCTCTCGGTGGTAAGAGGAAGGAATTTTTCCGGAGTCCCAAAGCCCGCAAACACCTAAAATTTAGGCGTTTTTACCTCCCGGACTCCACAAACTACCCCTTCCCAGATTCCAGGCAGCCTCCAACTACCACCCCTCCAGCCCCAGGCCAGCGCGCGCTGCAGCCTGCTCCCTCCCTCTCAGACCCTCTCGGGAGCCGAACCCCGAAGTTTCCCGGGATGATCGGACGGCTCCAGGGTCCCGGCCGCCCAAGGCGCCCCAAGAGCCCGCGATCGGCCGCCGTTACCGTATGCCGTGAGAGAGGCCATCCTGGCCCGCGTCCTGCGCAGGCTGGCCCGGGCGTCGGCGACAGCGGCCGCCTGCGTGCCGCGCCCCTGGACGGCGGGCGCCGGGTCCCGCGAAGGCATGCGCTCGGCTCCCGCGGCGCCCGGCCGCCCCGCAGCTGAGCATGCCCAGTCCGCCGGCCGCGGCCGCTCGGAGAGGAGCCGGCGGCGCGCAGGTGCCGGGGGCCGGGTCTCGACTGCTAGGGCGTGGGGAGCGAGGACGCACACGGGCCGCGGTGCTCCCGGTCCCCGCGGGGATTGAACCTGCCGGGAGGGCGCGCAACCCCGAGAGAGGAGGGGCGAAGCCGGCGGTGGGAGGTGCCGGGCGGAGGCGCCCGGTGACTGCGGCCACACCCGGCGGGCGGCGGGCAGGACCTGGCTGGGTCCACGCCAAAGAGGGGTGCCCCTCGGGGTGGGGGCGGCAGGGGTGACGCGGGCAAAGGCGGGATCTGGAAGTTCCGAGCGCGCCACGGCTTCGGGGACCTGGAACCTCCAGCTCCCTTTCTAGGGAAGTTCCACCGGAGAGCGAGCCTGGGGACATAGGTGTGGGTATGGCTCTCGAGTGCGAGTCCCAGCCCAGGCGACAGTCTCAGAAAGGGTTTCCCTTGAGGCCAAAATCCCGGGGAGAGTCACAGCTCTGTCTTGAAGACTTTTATTAATGAAGTCCTTGACGGCCAAGTACCGAGTTCTGACCCCAGCAGAACATAAGTGTCCTGGCAACACCATCCTATCACCTTGATTCGTGCGCCTGTCTCCCCACGAAGCTGCGACCAGGGTCCTATTCCACTATGACTGCCCTGCCCCTCGATCAGGGCACGAACTCAAACATTCTTTGTTGAATGATTGAATGTCCGAGCCCCTTGCTCGACCTCTGTGGAAACCCAGCCATCTGTTGTGAGAATTCCTCATTTAGAATCAGGGTTTGGAACAATGGGGAACAGGGAGAAAGAGATCCGAGAGGCCAGCAGCACCCTTGAGGATGGGGACAAGAGAAAAGGCGAGGCCGCCTAACGCCCGCTCGGGATCAGACGCACCTGAGCCTTTCCGAGTACCAGGTGCAAAGTCACGACGACACGGGGGGTGCACTCCCGGCTTCCTAGCGCGGGACTGACAGTCCTGATCGCTAGGGTATTTCGGCCTTGGAAAAACGCTAGCTCCCAACGAACTGCGGGGCAATGCTGTCAAAGCTATTTAATAGCGTTTGGGGTTTTGCCAACTCTCACGGAGGAAAAAAGAGGGCAGAACAATCTGGCGAAGGCAAAAGGGGGTGTTTCTTTAGGAAGCTTTCGGCTGGCTCCTGCTCTCGCCACTGCCGCTGCCCGTGGCGCCCGCTGGCCTGATCCAGGTGTCAAGTTTTTGTGCCTGCCACCTTCTAATCTCTGCTCTTCTCTTTTCTCTTCTCGTACTCCCGTTCTTCTGGGGCGTGGGGAGGGGGCGGCAGGTGGCGGTGGGCAAGGCTCTAGAATGTAATGTCACTTTGCAGCCGGTGGGGCCAGGCTGGGAGAGGGCGAGAAGGCGCTGGTAAGGGAGAGCTAGGGAGTGAGAAATTGGAATCTGGCATTTTATTCCCGCTGTATCAGCCAGCTACCAGCAGGTGACTCTGTTTGCCCCGTCTGTAAAGCGGCGGGTAACCATTGTTAGCTCCCTGCCCACTTTAAGCGGGGATCAGCTGGGACTCCGGAGGCTCTGTGGGGCTCTGTGTCGGACGCTGCACCCTCTCCCCCACCGGCCTTCTTCACCAGCCTCTCCGCCACCCAGGTCCCTTTAATCTCACACTTACCCGACCCCAGGGTCAGAACCTGCTGACCCCAAGCCTAAGGCGATTTGGGAACCTGCCCCCTGGCCCAGGTTGTGAGAGCTCATTTATTGGGGCGGGCTAAGGGGCAGGCTTGCCTTCCTCAGTGCGCCTTCCCCACCCTCAGCGGCCCCAGCTCCTCAGCACTCCCGGCTGGGTGCTCTTGTCAGCCTGTCCCACCCCTGGTGCCAGCTCCTGTCCAAGCCCTGGGGTCCGAGCCTGGAGCTGCCCCCTGTATCCCGCTGTGCACCTCTGCTGGGACTCAAAGCCTTTGGTGAGTTGTCTTCAGCCACCCAGGCGCAGGTATTTCTCCTCTCTTTATCTCCACATTTCACCCCAGGGACAGTCACGAGGAAGGACAGTCAAATGTGTTACAAATTGCACTTAATTCTTCTTGGCAGCTCTTTTCTAATTAGCAGGAACTAAAAAGTAGCATGTAATTAATTCACCTCTCTTAAGGCCACTTGAACTTCTGTCCACCTCATACCACTCCAAAGCCTTGAGATGTTTGGTCTTCTCGATCAGATTAAGGTTGAGAACCCTGGGCCTCTTGGTTGAGGAACTAATGGACAAATATACCTCATTCCTTCATCATCAGGTTTGCTAGGAGCCTTCCCCAGTGCCCAGGCCATGTGCTGTCGGGTGAGGCTGTGGTCCTTAAACATCCTCCCTGTCTCCTGGTCTGAAGGAGGGGGTGGTCCGCCTGCCTCACATTCTTGAGAAGAAGGAAGACCAACAAAGAAGTAGGATACTCTGATGAAGCACAGGGTAGTAGAAACCTTGCAAGGAGCAAGAGGGGCCTGTCTTTGCAGTGTTCACAGATGACTTCACCAAGGAAATGACATGTGAAAGATGAGGTCCAGGATTTGTGTTGTTGCAGGTAAAATTTCCTAAAGACAAGCCTGTCGTTCAGATTTTCTTATGTTTTATTCATTCAGCATGTCTTCAGGAGTAAAATATGAACTGTCACAACCTTGATGAAAGCTATGTCCTAAACCTTTCCAGGAAAATGCCTTTTTCAGATGATAGATTGAGGAAAACTGCTTCTCCTTCACTTCTCAGCACGCTCTGAACTTGAACAATCTGACGTATTATTAACTGCTCTGAACGTGATTGTATTGCATTTGACCCTGGAAGAGGCCACCTCTCAGTGATTAACATTTCTGGGTGATTAACATTTTTAATAACTTATTTTAAGTTTGTAGTTTAGTAACTATAAATACTCATTCTTTAAGACTATTGCATCTGAAAAGTAATTCAGCTTTCATGTGACTGCCATCAACTTGACTTAGAATGTGATCCATTATTAAAGATTTAACAAGTTGAATGTTTTAAAATAACTGATTTCAAAGATGGAGCATTATAGCTATATAACAATTCCATTTCCATTACAATAAAGGCTCCCTTGGATCTCTGCTATAATTTGCTACACCTGAAAAAAAAAAGTGGCTAAAATGAAATGACAACTTTTGTTTTTCAAAATTCCAAAATAAATGGAAAGGTTGCAAAGGCCTCAAACTCATTTGAAAACCCAATAACCTAAAATGGCAAAGAAGTAGATACATCAAGTTCATGTTTTAGAGCTTTAAGTGAGTGTTTATAACACATTCTTACAAAACGTGACAGATTTGTTACAGTGAATAAAGTTTCTTGTGTACCATGAATTGTTCATTCTTTATATGTATGAAAGTGAAAGTGAAGTCACTCAGTCATGTCCAACTCTTTGCGACCCATGGACTGTAGCCCACCAAGCTCCTCTGTCCATGGGATTCTCCAGGCAAGAATACTGGAGTGGGGCGCCATTTCCTTCTCCAGGGGATCTTCCCGACCCAGGGATCAAACTCTCCCACTGCAGGCAGATGGTTTAACCTCTGCACCACCAGGGAAGCCCTTAAATATAAGAATCAAAGATTTCAAGGGAGGAAAGGAAGCCAGGTTGAAAGAAGGGGGAGGAGATGGGAGCGGGGGTGGCGAAAGGGGTGGCCTTACAGACACGTCTCCTGCCACCTACAGATACCCAGGTATTATGGGACTTTTCCCTGGGCCTCCAGAGAAGGGAGGACTGGAACTTGGCCCTACCAGAAATCAGACCAGACTTTATATGTATATATATATAAAAGCATTTATATATAAAGTGCTATAATATATACAGTCTTAATATTAAGACTAGTGAAATAGATACTATTGTGATCATCATTTGACAGGAAAACTGAGCCACCAAGTGGCTAATTAACTGTTAGTAAGGTATGGATCCAAGCTTTAAAACCAGATTCCAGAGCTCATAATATACCACTTCCAAATGTTGTTGAATGTATATATAAACTATCTGATTGTTTTGCCTTCTAAGTCTTCTATTTAAAATATTGTTTTATTTATACTTTTTTTTCCTTAAGGAAAAATAGGTTAGTTGCACTGAAAGGCAGTAAGGTGTAAGAAGAAGAGGCTACATGAAGTTTTCCTAAGTATATCAGGGCCAACCAGTAGAAACAAACTGTAAAATTAAACATGCACAGTGAATTCTTACCTTAAGGAAGAGAGTAGATTATTTAAATTCTGACATACTGGTCTCCATTTCTCAAGTGTCATGAACTCTCTTCAATTTATAACAGAAAAGCTGTCACCTGTAATAGTACAAATGCCTTTTATTATGTATTTCACTAACTACTCTGCAGGCAATTTAACTAAATTTAGCATAAAATAGAATTGGCTTTGGCAAGACATTGTCTTGTCATTAAATCCTATGCATTGACACAATGGAAAATTTATTAGAGGATTCAATAATATTTACCTTAAATATGCTTTATTTTGTTATATAAATGCCATATGACTCATTTATGAAAACAGAGACATGTACCTCAACCTGAAATTCTGAGTGTTGCAATGACTATACAGGTGAAAATGTTTTATATTCAGATCCATATGGATTAGAATGATTCTGAATTCATACTGAAGAAAAAATTACCATAACTTCCATCTCAGTGTGAAAAGCAAAAATTTCTATATTATAAAAAATATTTCCCATTTCCTAGAAAGCAGTGCATGAAAATATCACCTTTCTAAATCTGCAATAAACACTGTTAAACAAGAGTCTTATGTAACAAATATTTCCTCTGGAGTTTGTTCATTAAATACTTTCTCTGACATAGAAAGGAATTTGTGTGGGACTTGTGCTGTCCAGACAGGAGAAGAGGATCTTGACCAAATTCACTAGAAGATAAACTAGGCAAAAGACTTGATTATGTCTTATTTTTCTTTATTTTGCCCACAGTGTATTACACAGTTCTCTACATGGTAAAAGCCCAATATTTGTGTATTGCTTGGAGAATCACGGAAGGTCAGACCCAAGAGGAAACTTAAGAGCACTGGTTCTGGGGTGAGTCTGAATTCAAACAACAAACTCTACCACATATTCATCGTGTGACCCAGGCCTCAGTTACTCATCTGCTAAATGGGGGCAATAATAAGAGCCACAACATAGGGTTGTTGAGGGTCTTGAATGAGTTAATGTGTATAAAGCCTGTAGAACAGTTCTCAACAGATGTTAACCCCTATTATTTATTACATGCAACTTTCCAGGATTCTTTTAGGAATATCAGCCAAGTAATAATCCCTTTCACAAGGGTTAATGATGTTCATAATATTGAACAGCAAATACCGCACATGTACTGCTAAACAGGAACCCCACATGTGCCAGGCTTCACCCTTTAGCCAGGATGTGGGAAAGTCCAGGGAAAACAAGGTGCCAGGCAATAGGGATCATGGGGTGGAACCTGTTTATTACAACTGGAGTGGAGGTATTAATATTTCAGTATTTTAAAACTGGCACCATTGTGCCCTGGTTGAACTTCAGCTCTGCTTCAGACGTTCCCACCATAGACATCCAAACCACTGGACTTTCTAGTCACTCCACACAGCAAAATAGATCTCTTCATCGCATAATATTTTAGTTTTTAATTCCCTACTGAGAGAGGTGAAAACAAACAGAATAATCAGAATATATAAATAACTGATATTTAGGAGAGACATGTAAATCCCCTATTTATGAGCACTTCTTACTAATAGACATTTTAAATATCTGTGTAACAGAACACATATGGGGTGGCAAGTGTCAAGGGATTTTTAAAATAACATCAACAAAATCATCCTAAATAAATAAACTAATAATAACAAAGAACTGCTGAATGGATTTTGTTAGCTGCCTACTGAGAATAAACTTCATGTGAGATGAATACAATCATTAGGGAGGAAAATATTTGCCTCCACTGCAGAAAAGCAGACAGAAATAAAAAGCAAACAAAACCAGGGAACATTTAAAAACCAGTGGCAGCAGAGTCTTGGAGGGAAACGATCATGTTAAATAAAAGAACTTCCCAATCCTCCATTCACTGACTTTAACTGAGGTTTCTCTGGTCAAACCACCCAAAGCCAAAGAGTGAACACCGGATCACAACAAATTTAGTCTTTAATGTTATAACAGTATTTTCTCTTTCTCATGAGACACTTTTGTCTCTCCAAATGAGCTTTAGAATTAGTTTGTCAATATCCACAAAAAACTTTCTGGGATTGGGATTGCATTGAGTCTATAGGTCAAACTGGGGAAAACTAACATATTGACAGTGTTGAGTCTTGCTATCCATGAACATGAAATCTTTGTTTTTTTTCATCGTATAGTTTTCCTCATATTTCTTGTACATATTTTCTTAGATTCATGCCTAAGTATTTTACTTTTAAAGATGCTAATATAAATGTTATTATGTTTCTAATGTCAAATTCTGCTTGTTCACTGATGGTATATAGGAAAGAAACTGATTTTTGTATACTAACCTTATATCTTGCAACTTTGCTATAATCACTTATTAATTCCAGGAGGGGTTTTTTGTTGTTGTTAATTCTTTTGAATTTTCTACATAGATAATCATGTTATCTGTGAACAAAGAGAGTTTTATTTCTTCCTTCACAATCTCTATACATTTTGTTTCCTTTTCTTATTGTATCAGCTAAAACTTGCAGTACAATGTTGAAAAGGAATGGTGAGAGGGAACATCCTTGCCTTGAACCTGATTTTAATGGAAAAGCTTTGAGTTTCTCCCCACTAATATGATATTAGCTCTAAGCTTTTTTGTATATAGTCTTTATTAAGTTTATTAAGAAGTGAAACCAGTGAACTAGAAAGCCAAAATTCTAGTTCTGGTTCTCTCTGTGTTATGTCACTTAACTTCTCTGGTTATAACCTGTATTTATATATACTTTCAAATTAATGAGGTAGCAGGCCTACTCTTAGGCTTCCCTGATGGTTCAGGCAGCAAAGAATCTGCCTGCAATGTGGGAGATCTGGGTTGAATTCCTGGGTTGGGAAGATCCCCTGGAGAAGGGCATGGCAACCCATTCCAGTATTCTTGTCTGGAGAATCCCCATGGACAGAGGAGCCTGACAGGCTATAGTCCATGGGGTCTCAAAGAGTCAAACACACTGAGCGACTACGCACAGCATAGCACAGCACTACTCACAACGTGATAAATGACCCAATACTTCTAGCTGCCTATCCTTGTAAGCCTTCTCTAACCTCATTCCCATGATCCAACTGGCCTAAAAACTGACTGCTCTCACCATCTGCACCAATTGAAGTCAGAATATGGTTTTATTTATCCAGATTTAGGGAGGTTCTAGTTTTTTCTAGGCACACACCAGCCATGCTTATCTGTGTGTGTGTGTGTGTGTGTGTGTGTGTGTACATATATATACATATGATAGATATATGTATATATACAAGATATATGTGTGTGTGTATCCCATCTTGGACATCCCACAAGAGGTCATCAAGGGTGAAACAAACAAATGCGTATAAATGTGTCATAAATAATGTGAGGTTTTCTTTTCTACTTTTCTATGGTTTTTAGGTTCTCCATAAAAACATAATTTGAAAATATCACTAAATTTTTAAGAGGGAAAATATGAGGGCTGCTACTGCTGCTAAGTCACTTCAGTCGTGTCCGACTCTGTGCGACCCCATAGACGGCAGCCCACCAGGCTCCCCCGTCCCTGGGATTCTCCAGGCAAGAACACTGGAGTGGGTTGCTATTTCCTTCTCCAATGCATGAAAGTGAAAACTGAAAGGGAAGTCGCTCACTCGTGTCCGACTCTTCGAGATCGCGACCCCATGGACCGCAGCCTACCTACGGCTCCTCTGTCCATGGGATTTTCCAGGCAAGAGTACTGGAGTGGGGTGCCATCGCCTTCTCCGGGCTACATGATTTAAAGATATTAGAGCAAGATATCAGGGAAGAGGAGAATTATATAAGTAACAGAAATATGCTACAAGTCAAATAGCTATACTTATTTACCCATGACAAACATATAATTAATTTTAAAGTAGATTTAAAATAAAAATGAAATGAAAACTACATACCTAGATTGTCATTTCTGACAAAGATAGTTACTCAATGAAGTTTGTATAACACTGAAGTCATGTATTTTGTTATCTTCAACTAAAAACATTCCTCTTGGTTACCCCTCCTCAATCCAATCTTTTTTGTGTAATCAGGTAGATAGCAAAGCTTTGCTCTCATGCTTAACAGAAATCAACTTTGTAATGAGAAAAGACTCAGACAGATACTTGTCCACTTTCACAATTTTACCTAGTTCTGAAGATGGATAATTTTTGTAGAATCAGGCAGGGTCCAAAAGTTCATGTTGCAGGCATCTTCATGAGAAACTCCTGAGGCATGGCCTATTTTATATTGCACACCTCAGGATTCTAAGATCTATTTATATTCTGCTTAAGCTCCTGATGTCGTTTGTATCTTTCTTAAAACTTAAAATTAAATTGTGAACCTGGGGACAACTAATTTGAGCAAATTACAACTGAACTCTCAAACAGATTCCAGGACATACTTTACCCTAAATATAGCATGGTGTTTCAAAAATAAAGGCAATTTCATAAGAATCTCTGCTACATTCTGTAATTTCAAGTAAATCATATTACCATGACTTTGTTAGAGAGAAAAAAAAGTTCTTCATGACTAAGAAGATGACTTCTAAGCTTTACTGAGATATACTTCTCAGTACAGTGTAAGCTTACAGGGAGAGAACATTGTGGACACCTCTTTGAAGTTTGTTGTGATGTATTTTGATCTCCAGTAGATGTACTTCAACATTTAATACTCCTCTCATTCTTTCTACAGAGAAAAAAGTAAGTGAATCCAAGACATGAACATCAGTAACACTCCTAGGCTTGCCTCTGAGATCAGATTGTGTTGGTATCCTTCCCAATGTACTTCCTCTACTTTTCCTGACCGTTTAATAGAATCCTGATTGTATCCAGGATGGCAAGAGGCCCAGCTAAATTCTCATTTCCTAGCTTCCTTTGCAGCTGAGGACCGCATGCACAGTTCTAGCCAATGAGACACACTTACAGGGTTTGCTCATACCCATGGTCTGCTGGGGAGCCATGGGAACGTCTTACTTCTCCTTCCTCCTTCCACTTGCCTTGACTGTGAGCGTGATGATTGGAATTCCTGTAACCATTTTAGGACAGTGAAGGAAAGGCCAAAAGGATCTCAGGGAGATAATCCTAGACGTGGTTGAGCTGAGAAACCAACACCAGCAACCGTCTATTTCCTGACTTCATTCTATGTAAGAAAAACAAATTCTAGTTTGTATAACACTGAAGTCATGTATTTTGTTATCTTCAACTAAAAACATTCCTCTTGGTTACCCCTCCTCAATCCAGTCTTTTTTGTGTAATCAGGTAGATAGCAAAGCTTTGCTCTCATCCTTAACAGAAATCAAGAATGAGGCCCCTAATACATTAATCAGAGCAGCTGTTCTTGCACCTGTCCCACTAATGAGTCACCCCAGAAGACTTTTTTCTGTCAACTACAAAATCAGCACTCAAATAAACAATTATTTATATTATTCAAAAAACTGCCCTATTTCCAAATCTCACCCCCCTACGTCTGCCTGAAATCATCGTCTGTTTGAAATGGGGTTGTGCCAGTGATACTGGATGTTCTCAGTTCTACATGTTACCGAGATAGCTCTAGTGTGAGCATTAAGGACAAATTGGCTGTGAAAGGGAAATTACACAGGAGGGAAAACACGAAGAGCAAGATTATTCCAGATGATTAAATGAAGGCTCAATTGATTACAAAGGTCTCAGCTCAAAGGAATAGAGGTGTATTAAACATGAGGTGCAATTTCTTTGAAAGGATGTACCAAATAATTTAGGAAGATTTTTGTTGTTGTTGTATAGTTGCTCAGTCATGTCAGATTCCTTTGCAACCCCATGGACTGTAGCCCACCAGGCTCCCCTGTCCATGACATTTCCCAGGCAAGAATACTGGAGTGGGTTGCCATTGCCTACTCCAGGGGGTCTTTCCGACCCAGGGACTGAAGCCGTGTCTCCTGCAAGTCTCCTGCATTGCAGGCATATTCTTTACCACAGAGCCACAAGGGAAGCTGGTTTAGAAAGATAAGAAATTACTGTCTCCCATTCTCACAAAGTAAGAGTTTAAAAGTATGAAATATACTATAAAATATCTTTTAGGTTATATTGGGTAGAATGAAGATGAATACACAAAATGAAACTAAGGACAAGTAAAGATAATAAATGAAGTTTTAAGAAGCAAAGTACTTTACCAGTCATGTTTCTTACGTAACCCTCACAACTGTACCATCCAGACGTCACTATTAGTATCTCCATTTTAGATGAGCAAACAAAGACTTGGCGAGATTGTGCATCTTCCCTGAGATTATGTAACTAATGAGAAGGAAATTAAGGACTCAAATCCAGGGTCATCTCTCAGCCATGCTCTCAGCACTGCTCCTTAACCACTATGCAGTACTGCCCCATGGATCAAAGGATGTCAGACCTGACAGACTCTGTGTGGGCAGCCAGCCCAGGGGCTCACAATATTTTAAGCATAAAGATCCTTTCTATCAATCATGTTTTCAAAATTTACTGGTTGAAAACACACACATGAACAAAAATATCTGTAAATTCAATAACTCTCAAATGAGTCCACACTATATTCACCATCTACATTCATTTGGAAAGTAGTAGTTCATATAAATGTGAAACCTAGGATTTATAGTCTAAAGACATCTTTTATTGAACTTGGAATTTCCAGACCCTTTGAAATATTTTCCTGATCCTCCCACTCAAGATAGAAGTTGTCAGTTCTGGTCCCCTGAGTAGCAGAGACAAAGACGGGATTACATGTGCAAAAGATGTATTGAGAGTAATTTCCACAAAGGTTAAATGGAATATGGGCAGGAGTAGGCAGGGAGTGCCTTCACATCACGGTGCAAGTCCTGGGAAGGAGATCGAGAAGGAAGGATTGGACAGGAAGAGTCTCAGACTAAAGTGTAGTCCTGGTCAGCTGAAGGGGAGGCCCTGAGCCAAACCTGCCCGTGAGAGGAAACCCCTCACTGGGCCGACACCAGGACCCCCCCCATGCTCAGTCACTGGCTGGGTGCAGCCTAGTGTAAACGTGGCCTCGGATTCACAGGGGCAGTAGCTGCAGGCTGTCAGTCACCCACATTCTCCATAGCAGCTTGTTTTGAAGGCAGCCACAGGTCGGGAATCATGCATATGGTCCAATATCCTCATTATACAGATGAGGAAAATGAAGCCCAATTCCATGAAGTCAATCAGGATGAGAAATTACTTGATCCAACTTCCAGGTCAGCAGAGTACTTGAACACTTTTGACTCTGGAGTTAAATTCACCTGCAAAATGGGGGACCTGAGTGAGTGATTTAATGTTTCTTACCTTCATTGCCTTCCCAAAGAGATGCTGTTTCAAGGTACATACTTGCAACTAGTAAATAAATACATCCTGCAGAGCTAAAATACAGTACAGTGATTACAGACACCCAAACTGTATTGTGAACATTTAACTTACTAACAGACTAGAACTTCAGTTGCTCCCACCACAAGAAGAAATGATAATTCTGTGATGTGATCGGGTGTTAAGCTAATGCTACAATGGCCATCACAGTGCAATATAAATGTATCAGTATTTTGTATCCCTTAAACTTATAGTGTTGTATGTCTCAATTAAAAAATGAAAATAGTAGTAGCTAACTCATAAGACTGTTGTGAGTTTTAAAAACAAAAACACATATTAAAGTGCTTAGCATAGTACCAGAGACATACTAACCACCCAACAAATGGTAGCAATTATTTCCCATTCAATATTTTTTCTACTAGAGATAAACTAAAACTGCAAAAATAAATAAATAAAAATGCAGAGAGCATCTTATTATGTTCTTATCCTGTCTCTCTAATTTATCCTCGCAAAGATACTCATAGAAAAATAGTATCATCACCTTCATAATACCTAAATTACCCTTGATGTTTGCAAAAAATCTCCACTATTCAAGAATATTATCAGCATTGCAAATCTCTTAAGGCAAGTGGCCTTTGTGCCCAGAGGAGACAATTAGAATAGTTTTAGGAAGACTTCCTCAATAAGTTTTTAGAGTTGAATCATTTAGTGCTTTCAATATTAATTCAGTTAAGGTTTATTCAGGANGAGGAGACAATTAGAATAGTTTTAGGAAGACTTCCTCAACAAGTTTTTAGAGTTGAATCATTTAGTGCTTTCAATATTAATTCAGTTAAGGTTTATTCAGGATAAAAATAAATCTCTGATGTTTAAAATCCAATTCAATGCCTTAAAATATTTACTAAAGTGGAGGAGAACAAATCAATGCTACAAGGTCAGGGAGGTGTGTGCTCATTCTTGGAGAGTCACCACCACTCCCAAGAGCTCATCTCAGGCCTTTTGTGAAGCCTGGCAAAGGGAAGAGAGCCTCGGTGGGGCTGCAAGATGGTGAGAAGAGTCTTAATCAAGGTCTTGAGCTTTCAGTTCCAGAGAGGGTGTCAAGTAGACTTGAAGACTACTCTTCAACCTCTCTTTTTAAAGTAAACCAGTGAACTAGCACAACAATGGGAATATAGCCGACTATTGAATTGTACATTTAAAAAATGAAAGAGATGGTGAAAAAAAAAAAACAAACAATAGGGAGCTCTGTGTAAGGGGTGGGGAAAGAGGCACATGAACCTATTGCTCAGTTTTTCTGTACACTAAAATTGCTCTAAGATATAAAATTGATGAATTAAAAAAGAAACAAAAAATACATATTATTTATTCTAGGTGAAAGAAGCCAGATACAAAAGGTCACGTGTTTGACTCAATTTATATGAAAACCCCAGAACAGGCAAATCTATAGGGACAGAGAGTATTTGGGGGAGGGGTGACAGAGGTTGTAGGAGGAGAAGATAAATAGGCAGAACACAGAGGCATTTTAGGGTAGTGAAAATACTCTGTATGATGTTATAATGATAGATATACATTATTATGTATGTGCATGCTAAGTTGCTTCAGTCGTGTCCAACACTGTGCAACCTCTGGACCATAGCCTACCAGGCTCCTCTGTCCATGGGATTCTCCAGGCAAGAACACTGGAGTGGGTTGCCATGCCTTCCTGCAGGGGATCTTCCTGACCCAGGGATCAAACTCACGTCTCTTACATCTGCTGCACTGGCAGGCAGCTTCTTTACCGCTAGCACCATGTGGGAAGCCCATATGTTTATTATACGCTTGTTCAAATCCATAGAATATACAATACCAAGAGTAAACCAAAAAGCAAACTATGGACTCTGGATGATGATCATAGATCAGTATAGGTTCTTCCTTTGTTTAACAACAACAATAACAACAAAAGGATCATTCTGGTAAGCAAGACTGATAATAGCGGAGGCTACACACATATGGGGTCAGGAAGCAGATGGAAAATCTCTGTACATTTCTCTCAATTTTGATATAATCCTAAAACTATTAAATTATAAAATCTTAAAAACATAAAAGTTGATAGCGGTCGCTGAGGGCTTGGGGAAGGAAGGAATGGGGAGTGACTGATAATAGATACGGGGTTTCTTCTTGGGGTGCTAAAAATGTGCTGGAATTAGGTAGTGGTGATGTTTACACAGGTCTCTGTACTAAAAATCTCTAAATTGTACACATTTAAAGGGCCTGTTTTATATTATATGAATTATATCTCAATAAATAGGAAATGTGTCCTGGGTATAATGAAGATTCCATTCCATTTGCCCAGGAGACCACTGGATACAATGAGAATGGAGTCCCGAGGAGAGAGGACCAGCAATGGTACTTGTCCCTCTTGCCTTGGGACCTTGCCCGTCACCCTGTCATCAGAGACTGTACAGCAAGGTCAGCTGCTAAACTAGCTCTCAGCAACTTCACCCTTTCACAGTCCCTGCGGTCATGTATACTGACAGGGGTATGTGGCCCCTGCTGTAAATAGCTTCCTCTATGTGCTTCTGTGTCTCCTTTTCCTATCTGCTAACATCAATGAGTATCTCTGGACTTTTACTCCTTCCCATTCAATGCATACTCTTTCCATATCTCCTTCATCTAGTTATCTTACGGAGAGATAGATAAAAGCCTCTCTGGCTGGCTGGTTATCCTTTCATTCAGCCATTAACCATCTATACATTGATCCATTATCTACCTCAGGAATCCTCTCATTTTGGAAAGAAAGGGCTTACTTCCTGGCAACACCAACAGAAAAACAGCTCCTCCAAGGAAAGAGTCACTATTATCTCCCTAGTGACCAGGAAATTTCTGTGACCAGGAACTAGTGAGTCTCTTCACTTCATATTCCTAGCTGCTACTACAGTAAAGGGAACAAAGCAACTGCTCATCAAGGCCATGGTCTGTCCAGCTGACCCACAGATATATTATTTTAGCACTTTGGCAATAACCATTTACAGAGTGTGATTAGGTCACTGTTTACACAGTGATGAAGGAAGTTGAAACAAATTGTTCAAGAGTTGTCTTGCAATACTGTGCGAATTTCAGTTTATTGACAGACATTTATTGACAAATATGTATAGCCCAAACTAGAAGTTACCTACCCCCAAATTCCTTCTCTACAATTTCACCAGTTGCAGACTTATGGGGAAAGAAAATAAATAGAAAGTAATTTAGCCTACAGATGGCCAACAAACACATGAAAAGATACTCAACATCACTCATTATTAGGAACAGAACTACCATATGACCCAACAATGCCACTACTGGGCATATACCCTGAGGAAACCATAACTGAAAGAGACACATGTACTCCAGTGTTCATTCTAGCACTTTTTACAATAGCCAGGATATGAAACAATCTAGACGTCCATTGACAGATGAATGGATACAGAAATTGTGGTACATATATCCACTGGAATATTTACTAAGCTACAAAACAGAAAGTCAGTCCTAATGAGGTAGATAAACCCAGAGCTTATTATACAGAGTGATGTTAAGTCAGAAAGAGAAAGATAAATTTTGCATATTAACACATGCATATGGAATCTAGAAAGATGCTACTGATGAACCTATTTCCTGGGCAGACATGGAGATACAAACACAGAGAATAGACTTATGGACACAGTATAGGAAGGAGAGAGTGGGACACCCAAAAGGATAAAAAAAAAAAAAAAGAGCTGCTGGTATAAGCAGCAGCATGAATGAACCCCAAACTATTACACTGAGTGAAGGAAGCATGACACAAATGAGCAAATACTGCATGATTCCACTTACGTGAATCTCACAGGAAAGTTCAGTTTCATCTCAAGCAACAGAATGCACATCAGTGATTACCTGAGCCAGGAATGGGAAGGGCAAAAAGGGACACTTTGCAGGTGATAGAAATGTCTTATATCTTGGTAGTAGTGGTGGCAGGCTGTCAAAACTCTTCAAAGTGTACATTTAAAATGTGTATATTTTCTTGTTTATAAATTATACCTTAATCAAGTTGATTTAAAAATATATGAATTCTCCTGCATCCAACTCTTAATCTCCTACAGCACTCTGTGTCTTCTCTGTGTGTGTGTTATAAGCCCTGGCAGCTACCCTTGTCACCTTAAAATCTGTTCTGTAGGAATTCTAAAGCATCAAGCGCTTCACGCCCTGTGGTCAGTGCTTACCTTCACGTGGTAACTTTGGTTTGTCTTTTCTGACTTGAGCTTTAGTCAAGAGAATGCCCTGGAGGGTAAGTGTTTTGTATCCTTCAAGAAATTCTGAGTCATTCATTCTCTTCCAGTTCCGCCCTGTGTGCATTTCAGGCAGGACCTCACAGGACTGTTCCAGTGGAGACAAGATGTTCTTTCTTCCTGCCCATGAGTGAGAGCAGTTTATGGACTAGAGATGAGTGCTCCCTCTCTCACTTTACATCCTTGAGGAGATTTTCAGTTCAATAGGGAAGCTGGTGAGGTTCTTTCCACTTCCCACCTTTCCCCAGTTTGCTTGGCCAGCTCCATTTGTGGACAGAGCACATGCCTCTTTCTCTTGAGTTATGAAGATCACACTGACAGAGGGCCAATTTGATTCCTTGCAGAGTGGTTTTATTCCATCTGAAGAAAATGATCCTTATTTTACAAAAATCTTTCTCTGGGTCAGAGTGTGGCAGAGTTGACTCTTCGGCCTTTGCCAAGCAGTAATTCCAATAAATCAGCCCCTCTTGCCTTTAGCGGTATGGTTTGCTAAATGAAAGATTCCTGGCAGGGAACCTCTTAAGAAAAATGTTTGGACTTAGCAATCATTAGAGATACTGGGGAGAGTTCAAGTCACTTTCTGAATGAGAGAAATAAAAGCAAAAATTCAAAAGCAAAAGTAGCCACGTGAACAAACCCATTGAACTGTGAAGTTCTGGAGGTGTAGCTGCTATTCTGCCAGGCCCTGTTTCCACCTCAGGGCTCCTTTTAGGTGCAGCTGTAAGCAGGAAGCAAGTTGGGCTTTACTTGACAATGTTGGACTTCTGAGAATGTTTGTTAAATGATTATGAACATCTGACAAGTTGCTCTCAGCCGGTGTTAATAATCTTCTATATGAAATATTCTGCTCGAGGTTTCTAACAGCATCAGACAAGATAGTTCATGCATATAGTTGCAGGTACTCTGTATTTTCCAGATTAATGAGACTACCTTGAAACTTGTAGTTCGACAGTTCTGTCCTTATTCCATTTGAGGTTTTCAAAATCTTTCAGGATCAAAAAGATGACTTGTGAAAGTCTTTTGTAAACTCCAATATTAGAATTAGAATTTGATGATTTTTAGAGTATGCATTAAAAACCTACTAGATAGTAAAAGATATGAGCAGGTAGTTCCTGGAAAAAGATACACACATGGCCTTTTATATATATTAATAATGCTCAATTTCACTTATAATAAGAGAAATACAAATTAAAATTATACTGAGATACCATTTCTTAACTATCTGACAAAAAAGTTAAGACTTTAATGATATCCTTAATGGCCAGACAATGGGAGAAAAAGGACTTTCATATACTGCTGGTGGGAAGGCAAAATGGTACAGCCCATTTGAAGGGAAATTTGCCATTTTCTAGCAAAATTACATGTGCATCAACCCTTTAAGCCATCAATCTCACTGCTGAAAATTAACTCTGAAAATATACCTTCACACACAAAAAGTTATTCATTACATTATTTGTAATAAAGTATTAGGAATTATCCATATGCCCATTCATGTGTGTGTGGGTGTGTTAGTTGCTCAGTCATGTGTGATTGTGACCCCAGGGACTGTATCTTGCCAGGTTCCTCTGTCCATGGGATTCTCCAGGCAAGAATGCTGGAGTGGGTTGCCACTCCCTTCTCTAATGCCCATCCATAGGTCATTACAAATAAATTACAGTATATCTGTACAATAGAATACTATACAGCTATTGAAAAGGATGAGAAAGATCTCTATAAACTAATATGGAGTAATCTGCAGAATATATTGTCAAGTGACAAAAAGCAAGGTACAAAAGAAGACACATTTTATGCTCTTTTTTATAGAAAGAAAATATATACCCTTATTTTTGCAAAAAGAAAACCAAGAACAATAAATCTGAAGCTAAGGGGACGACAGAGGATGAGATGGCTGGATGGCATCACTGACTCAATGGACATGAATCTGAGTGAACTCCGGGAGTTGGTGATGGACAGGGAGGCCTGGCGTGCTGCAATTCATGGGGTCGCAAAGAGATGGACACAACTGAGCAACTGAACTGAACTGAACTGAATGAATATAACTGCCTATAGGGGGTAAGTGTAGGGGTACAAGCACAATTTCTCTGATTAGAACTTTTTTACTAGTCTTAACTTTTAAATGATGTAACTATTTTACATATTCAAACATAAAATTAAGTAAAAAGAAAGATAAAATAAAACCTTGAAAGTGAAAGTAAAGTCGCTTAGTCCTGTCCGACTCTTTGCAACCCCATGGACTATAGCCCACCAGGCTCCTCCGTCCATGGGATTTTCCAGGCAAGAAGACTGGAGTGGGTTGCCGTTTCCTTCTCCAAGAGATCTTCCCAACCCAGGGATTGAACCTGGGTCTCCCGCATTGTAGGCAGATGCTTTACCATCTGAGCCACCAGGGAATAAAATCTTAACATTAAATAAAGAAGTGAATATTAATATATCCTAGATAGATAACATAGTCACACAGAAAAATTATTCAAATACCTTTTAAACATAACACTAAGATTGTACACCCTTACTAGAATATACCTTAAAATCAAGAGAATTACAAACACATCTTGAACTTTTTATTTAATAGGTTCAGAATAGGTTCTTGTTGGTTGTATTTCTGAAATTACATTGTGTTTATTGTATAATAGTATAAACAAGTAAAAATTCTTGTTGGTTGTATTTCTGAAATTACATTGTGTTTATTGTATAATAGTATAAACAAGTAAAAATGCATATATGGAATGGGGAAATTAAGGCTTGGTGCTGTGTTTTATTTGAATTGAGGAAGCATTATTAATTCATCATTGAATTTTTCTTCTAGTTCTGTCTATAAAAAGAGGCCAGAGGCAATGATATTCCAGTAGTAATGAGCATACCTTACACTCAGTTCTTTGTTTCCAAATAACATTTCCCACTTAAAGAAACTAGGGCTTCTTGCAAACATGGCTGGCTCCAGGTCTGGGGCAGGGAAAGTAAAAGTTAATATGGAAACATCTTGTGGCAGACAGCAAGGAAGTGCTCAAAGGTGAATTCAGCTATATCAAAAGGATAGAGAAGCACTGAACTTTAAAACAAAACACCTGAGTCCATACTTGTTGGGCTGCGCACCACAGGTCTGCAAGGCCTGTACTTGCCTAGCTTCAGATCAAAGGAAGAGTCCAGAGTCATCAAGAGAGACATCAGTGGTTTAATGGGGGAAGATCTTACATGTCTGAAGCAAGGTCCTGGAGCAACATCCCATTATGTGCAATAGATGGCAGACAGGGAATGGTGGCATTCTTCTCTCCTGGGGGCAGGGAGAGGTTACCAGTTATAGAGGGAATTGATTTGAGGTTGGTTCTTCGGTTACCAGGGAAATCAGCACAGGGGCACACTCCTCACCATCAAGCTGTCATAGTGGATATGCTCTGATCTAGAGTTAGAACAATGACCAGCTGGGGCCAGGAGCAAGTACGTAGGAAGGTCCACGGGTGATTAGGGTCTAGGTGAGGCAGGTACTGGTGGAGCAGGGGATGTACAGAGAACAAGGGTATAGCCATCTTGGGTGGCCTGACCCTACAACAGTGATACTCAAGGAGTGGGCAAGACCTTCACTTGCCAATACCTCCATGTGAAACGTCTACAGTTCTGTCCCTGGGGAAACACAATGCTACCACCAGAAAAGAGAATCCACACAGAGGAGTGTGCATTTTGTGATTTAACCTCGGGAGTAATAGAACAAATTCAAAACAAGTGAGCTGGATTGAAAACATTAGGACCTTAGAACAGATTTTTCTCAGGGAACAGAAAGACACGAAAGAAAGCAGAGCTAGGTCAACACATCCCCCTTACGTAATGACAGGGTTAGGGCTCGGGCAAGCGAGAATCCTAGGAGGGGGCTGATGGCCTCGTTTGGCTCATGTACAGAACCTTGACACTCATTCTCAAACAGGGCCCTCCAGGACGGACATCATTATTCCACAAAGCCAAAGGCCTTCTTTAGCTCGGGAATTCATGCAGTTAACAAAATGATTTATTGAGCGTCACTGAACCCACTCTGTCAGGAGAACTATTAATAGATGTGGCATAAACTCACCATCCTCATGCTACCAAGGATGTGGGTTCCAATACGAGTTTCCAGCCTTCCTCCTAAGGATGTGGTAAGAGAACTTTCTGGGGGCGGGTTTGTCCAAACCCTCAGCTTTGTGTCCTGCATTGCCCTTGTCACCACAGATACCCTATTAAAGCCTCTTAGCTTTCCTCCAGCACTTGCTCAAATTACAGGCTCTTACTGTACCCACTGACTACAGGAGGAAGCATCAGAGTCCCTCCAACTTGCCTTGCCAGATGCTGCTTGTGGATTTGTGACCACAGAGCTTTCTCTCTCTCTTGAACCCAAGTGCTCCAGTCCTGCTTCTCTCTGCAGAGCTATCTTCCCCCAGCTCCAGTGATGGTATTGTAGGCATTTTGTCAGCTAGAGGAGCCCTTGAATCCTGTTGGCCAGATCTCTCTGAAAGTGGATCACCCATCAGAAAGAACAGGGCAGCCACGTCACTTCCTATGAAGCTCCTCTAACGTCCCTCGGGGCCACAGGTCATGCAGTTACTCTTTAATCACTTCATGCCCAGCATCGTTGGGGGGGTTCCCCAGGTGTTCTGCTTGCTCTGGATGGCTATTATCCTAATTAGACCCAAAGCCACACAGCCTGAATGTACAGAAGGACGGTTGGAGACAACCTGCAGTTTGCCTGGAGCACCTTCTCTCAGGCTCAGCTGAGTACACACCAGAAGTGCTGGAGCCAGCTCACCTGGGCTCGGGGGGACAGATAGAGTTTCAGGAATTTTGCAGGTCCATTGTTGAACTACTGGTAGCTTGAAATGGGCCTGGTGGGAATCTTTACACCAAGGAGGTTGGCAAACACTACAATTCAGTGTCCTTCCTCTCATCCCAGCTGGTGGTTGTCTTTACCAGCTCACTACTGTGAGTAATAGTAAGCTGTGCAGTCTAGATAGTGGAGAAGCTCACCAGTTTGAGAATCAGGCCGATTTGAACCAAAGTCCTAGCATTACACTTACATTACCTAACTTTAGTTTCCAAAGTAAAACTGAGATCAACAAAAAATATTCTATGTTATGTAATGCCAATTTCCCATTCCTCTTGTTTCCATTTGGAGAACTTCCATTAGAGTCTGTGACCCCCAAGGTGGGGAGGAGTGACTTCCATAACTAGTGAATTTAGTAGAAGCAGCTTGGCATGTGTGACTGCCATCCTAACACACGGCACCAAACATCATGGGCAGGATAGCTGCTCGAGTGTCTAAAGGTTCTGCACCAAATTCCACTGTGGGGAGAGATCCCTGTAGCACAAAGCAGTTTTCGGACACTAGCTGGTGGCCACAGTTGAACTCAACACTGATGCTGTTCACCAGGAGAGAGAATCAGACATCATAGGTTCAGGGCTCCACCCCACAGGACTGCCCTTCACATCGGATGCCAACAGCCACATCCAGATCAGATCCACACCAGTGCTTCTGACTGATTGGCAATTAATCAGAAGTTCCCACAACTTTTTCCTAGACTCAATTATTTGCTCACAGAACTCAGAGAAACATTTTACAGACTAGATGACCAGTTGATTATAAAAGGCTATAACTTATGTAAGATATGCTCAGGGCAAAATATGGGGAAGGGAGTTGGGGTCACAGGCTTTCTCCCAGCACCTCCACCTGTTCACCATCCTGGAAGCTCTCTGAACCCTGTCCTGGGTTTTTATGGAGGCTTCATTCCATAGGCATGACTGATTAAATCACTGGACACTGATTCCAACCTCTAGCCCCACCCTTCTCCCCTGAGGTCAGGGAAGTGGGGCTAAAAGTTCCAACCCTGGCTCCCATGCATAGGTGCCTCTAAATATCACCTCTTAACATAATAGAAGACTTCTTAGTGCTCTCATCACTTACAAAATTCCAGGGGTTTTAGGAGTTCTGTACCAGAAACTAGAACAAAGACCAACTATATATTTATTATAAATCACAATATCATGCACACAGTACAGCCAGCAAGAGGGAGGCATGCCTGCCTCCCTCCTTTCAGGACACTTCCTAAACATTGTTCATGACACATGCTTGCATCCCATTGGCCAGAACTTGACCATATGGCCATCCTAACTGCAAAGGAAACTGGAATTTATTTTATTCCAGCCAGCCACACACACAGCTAAAAAACGCAGTTTCTTTTAATATGGATGAAATGAATAACAGATATTGAGGAGACATTAATCTTCTCCACCACAACATACAAGCACTAGACACAGAGCTTTGCTCACAGTAAGCAGTCACTATAGAGGCTCGACCCTGAAAGGGGAGGTTTCATTACAAACTTCTCATTCCTAATTTTGAAAATAGCACTGAATTTTTAAGTGAAACAGAATCTGGACCTCTGCATTGTTCTTGCTATAAAACGAAGCCTTCTCTTTTATTCCTCTCCTTCCTTTCCACTAAGACATTTTCTAGGTGCCTTTCTCGACTCACCCCTTACCAGCCTCTACTGGATCCCTCACTGCAGGAAGCACTGGCCAGGTGCCATCTGTGAGATCTGGGGTTGTAAACCTCCTTACACCTCTGTTTTCCAAGATGTAAATGGAGGTAATAATTGTATCTATCTTATAAACTTGTTGTGAGGATCAAGTGATTTAAAACTTGCAAAGCACCTGAAACAGAGCCTGGTACAAAGCAAGCACCATATACATTTTATTACTATACTTAACTCTGGCCCACATCATACAGTACAGTAATTTTCTAAAGCAGGATTTTTGTCCTTTATCAAAAGAATTGTATCAGAATGATAGTATGGCCAGCTGAATCCTTTCTCCCAGGAGGGTTTGAGGGTTATTCTTGTATAAGTCATCACTGATATGACATAAATGCACTAAGCATGACTCAGAAAGTCCTTGGGATTATCTATGTCTACTTAAAATTCTGCAGCATTCTATGTCATTATTAAAGAAAATTCATTTCTTTGTTAATTCAGTGAGCACTATGCTAGTATTAAAGATACACTGAGGGACAAGACAAGTTCCTTCCTTAAAATCCTCACAGTTTACATGATCTGTCTATTCATCTGTCTGTTGCTATCTCTCTATCATCTATCTATCTATCATATAACAATTAGAAAGGGTCCATTTCATAGAATCCTTCCTATTACAGATAACTGAAACCCAACTCAGATGAGTTTAAAGCACAGGAAGAATTTATTGACTCATTCATTCATTTACCCAACAATAAATTGCAGAACTATCTAGAGTAAATTTTCCAGACATGCCAAAGCTGGGTATGCATGTTTATAACTCTCTCTCCCTCTCTTGCTTTCCTCTGACAGGCTCCTTTCACATGAGCCAAAGACAGCCCCTAGCTTTGTCTGCTAATTTAACAACCTCAGCTGAAATAAGGAAACTCTTTCTCAACAGCTCTGGCAGAAGTGCTGAGGCTGGTCTTCTCCAGTCCAGGTGAGTCATGTGTCCATCCCTGAGCCACTCTTCAGCCTCTGAACTGGGACTTTAAGCTCAACCACCCACTCCCAGGTGGAGGTGGAGGTGGGATCAGTCCCACCCAAGCCTTATGGATGAAAAGTGGGAGGAGTGACTTCCTTAGTGAAAAGTAGGGTGCTTGCTATTAGCAAAAGAAGGGAGACTGGACACTGGGAAGCTAAACGCAAAAGACACACACAACCATTGGCCAGCTCTTGATCCTAGAGATGAGGTGGGCGAGGGGCTTCCAAAGACACCCTCGTGGAAGAGTTGATGTGTGAAATGGGTTTTGAAGGGCATTTGGAATTCAGCTGACAGATGAGAGAATTTAAAGCAAAGGTAAGAACATGTACAAAGACCTAAGGAAGTGATATCTTGTGGCTTATTTGGAGAAATGAGTAGGGTTGCCGTCTATGGGGTTGCACAGAGTCAGACATGACTAAAGCGACTTAGCAGCAGCAGCAGCAGGATATAATTTGAGGAGAAAATAGTCAATGTAGCAAGGAAGATGGGTACGTGAGAAGCCAGTGTGAAGGTCTTTGTGTGCCCCAATGAAGCTAATTGGGGCACACACATCTTCACACTTACAGACATTTTTCCATGTTATTTCATTGACATAAAAGAAATTAATCTAACACAAAAGAAAACTGAAGACAGAAATTATAATTTCTCTTTGTATATCCATTGCCTGGCACATGGCCAAGTAAATGTTTGTAGATTTGAAACTGGAATGTCTTTCGAGCTAAATGAGATCATTTCTCTCCACCATATCTACATAGCATAGTGCCTGGTACACTTTAAGTGTTCCATATGTGTTAGCGATTATGTCTTTCTGGTCATTAGATCAATTTTTGATGATATATACTTGTCTTTCATCATTCCTCAGACTTCAACTAATTCACTGTTAATTAATCATCAGAAAACTTGGCATTAGAGTTAGACATGTATTTAACTCAAACATTATGTTGCAGAATTGTACCCAAACCAGCAACAACATCGACAAAAATTTAATACTGCTGTCTGGTGATTTAGAAAATAAGAAACGTAAGTCAGCTTTCCTGGTGGCTTAGAAGGCAAAGAGTCTGCCTGCAACACATGAGACCCAGGTTCAATCCCTGGGTCGGGAAGATCCTCTGGAGAAGGGAATGGCCTGGAGAATTCCATGGACAAAAGAGCCTGGGGGCTACAGTCCATGGAGTCTCAAAGACTCAGACATGACTGAGGGACTAACACTTCCAAGATAAAAGGGACCCACAGAAACTGCACAGAGAGTGGATCTTCAAGATTGGCAAGGATTATTTTTTATTTGAGTAAACAAGGTCAGTTACACTTTGATGCATTTCTCAGTTAATTAATTTCACTTCTTTGCTGGATTGTCTTCCCATTTTCCAGAGCCCCTCAGTTCAGTTCAGTTCAGTCGCTCAGTTGTGTCTGACTCTTTGCGACCCCATGAATCGCAGCACGCCAGGCCTCCCTGTCCATCACTGACTTCCGGAGTTCACTCAAACTCATGACCATTGAGTCAGTGATGCCATCCAGCCATCTCATCCTCGGTCGTCCCCTTCTCCTCCTGCCCCCAATCCCTCCCAGCATCAGAGTCTTTTCCGATGAGTCAACTGTTTGCATGAGGTGGCCAAAGTACTGGAGTTTCAGCTTTAGTATCATTCCTTCCAAAGAAATCCCAGGGCTGATCTCCTTCAGAATGGACTGGTTGGATCTCCTTGCAGTCCAAGGGACTCTCAAGAGTCTTCTCCAATACTACAGTTCAAAAGCATCAATTCTTCAGCGCTCAGCCTTCTTCACAGTCCAACTCTCACATCCATACATGACCACTGGAAAAACCATAGCCTTGACTAGACGGACCTTAGTCGGCAAAGGAATGTCTCTGCTTTTGAATATGCTGTCTAGGTTGGTCATAACTTTTCTTCCAAGGAGTAAGCGTCTTTTAATGTCATGGCTGCAGTCACCATCTGCAGTGATTTGGGAGCCCCCCAAAATAAAGTCTGACACTGTTTCCACTGTTTCCCCATCTATTTCCCATGAAGTGATGGGACCAGTGCCATGATCTTTGTCTTTTGAATGTTGAGCTTTAAGCCAATATGTTCACTCTCCTCTTTCACTTTCATCAAGAGGCTTTTTAGTTCCTCTTCACTTTCTGCCATAGGGTGGTATCATCTGCATATCTGAGGTTATTGAGATTTCTCCCGGCAATCTTGATTCCAGCTTGTGTTTCTTCCAGTCCAGCGTTTCTCATGATGTACTCTGCATAGAAGTTAAATAAGCAGAGTGACAATATACAGCCTTGACGTACTCCTTTTCCTATTTGGAACCAGTCTGTTGTTCCATGTCCAGTTCTGACTGTTGCTTCCTGACCTGCATACAGATTTCTCAAGAGGCAGGTTAGGTGGTCTGGTATTCCCATCGCTTTCAGAATTTCCCAGTTTATTGTGATCCACACAGTCAAAGGCTTTGGCATAGTCAATAAAGCAGAAATAGATGGTTTTCTGGAACTCTCTTGCTTTTTTGATGATCCAGTGAATGTTGGCAATTTGATCTCTGGTTCCTCTGCCTTTTCTAAAACCAGCTTGAACATCAGGACGTTCACGGTTCATGTATTGCTGAAGCCTGGCTTGGAGAATTTTGAGCATTACTTTACTAGCATGTGAGATGAGTGCAATTGTGTGGTACTTTGAGCATTCTTTGACATTGCCTTTCTTTGGGCAGAGCCCCTAGGAATCTATAAAATAAGAGCTGATCATGCCAATCACTCTTCTTGGGATTATCACTGTAAGCGTACGATGATCACAAGGCCATGAAACTAGACTTTAACAGGAATCACTTAAACCATTGAAAGAGTAATGACGTATAGAAACAGGAATTCCCTCTGAAGCCAGAATCCCCATGTCCCCTCCATGTGTAGTGGTTGGAGGGGCAGAGAATCATCCAGGCATATTTCCCACAGACACTTCTGCGGGACATCTTTGGTGCCCCTCTCGTCTGCCCTAGGACTTCATTTCAGGCTTGGCTCTGTCAATCATTTTGAAACCTTATGTTTACACTTGATAGCCTTACTGGAGGAAGAGAGGAGAAACCATTCATTGTTCATTCAACAAATATCTATCCAGCACCTGCAACATATCAGGAACATTCTAGAAACTGGGGTTACCAAACCTCTGCCCTCATGGAATTTTATTCTCATGAAGGAACACATATATTATGCAAATAAAAACATAATGTGAGGTGGTAATAATATCCAATATATGCAGATAAATAAGGCTGAGAAGGTGGAGAGGAGAGGAAGGAATGGGTGATCAGGGAAGGCAGATGAAATTTGAACAAATACTTGGAGGAGATAAGGGAATAGCCATGCTGAAGTTGAGAGAATACTGTTCCAGAAATTGGAACAGCAAGTAGAGATGTCTTGAAAAGGAATGTATCTCATGTGATAGAGGAACACCAGAAACCCAATGTGTCTAGGGTGAAAGGAATAAAGAGGAGAATAGTAGATTACTTCAAAAGGGAATAGACATTGCAAGGACCCTGTGCGCAGCTGGGAATATCCACAACTGCTTCTCTTTGCAGACACCTCATGTGTTAAATGTTTCCTGTGTGCTGTCATTTCCCCCTTCTCCTACATTTCCTCAGCAGACATTTTCCTTTCTCTTTCACAAGGATATTTGTCATCTTTATGGCAAAGAACCCCACTCCTCCTTTTCTAAAGCAGCCAGATAATTTTTTTGTAGGGAAAAGGGCATCTTCCCCATTGCTTATACCAATCAAAGTGCTCCCCACCCACTGTCTCTGCTCAGGCAGTCACACCATCTGACCCTGGAATTAGTCTTCACCAAGATTAATTGAAGCTTAATCAACTTGACTATGGTTCCAGGAAAATACTGTCCAATAGCTTCAGGTCCCTAGTTCCCAAAAGCTGTCCTTGTGTCTGTCCTTTCTGGAACTTGACTATCCAGCTCTTCTTTCAAGTCCCTAATCTAAACAAGTGCGTGCATGCTCAGTCGTGTGACTCTTTGCGACTCCATGGACGGTAGCCTGCCAAGCTTCTCTGCCCATGGTATTCTCCAGGCAAGACTACTGGAGTGCATTGTCATTCCCTACTTCAGGAGATCTTCCCAGCCCAAGGACCGAAACTACATCTCTTGTGTCTCCTGCCCTAGCAGGTGAATTATTTAACACTGCGCCATCTGGGAAGCTCCAATCTAACCAAGACCTTCCAGTAAATTCATTTTTAACTTAACAAAGTACTCCTAACTTATCATCAATGCATTCTCACTCTTCTTCTCGTCATGACTCATATCATATGGTCCCCATTAACGCTAGGTTGTGGACTTCTGGGAACTTGTCCTTTTATAGCTTATAGTTTGTCATTATAAAACTAAATTTTCAATCTAAAGAAAATGTTAACATTTCCCAATTGATTTATCAAGATGGTTTTTTAAAGCAAAACTATTGTTTGCTATAATTTGACACATTAGGAAAAAAGATATCACCACTACAAGTGATAGAAATTTTAAAAAATTCTTAAAGAGAAGGAAGGGATTAGAATATCATGATGAAACACACAAGCTCTAGAATCACACAGATTTGAGTTTGCAGTTCAGCTCTGCCATCTGGTAACTATACAATCTCAGGCAAAGATCTATCTTTGGTTCCCCTAGAAGCAGACCCTGAGATAAGGATTCCAGTGCAAATACATATCTATGTAGTGACCCCAGGAAACTCCAGTAGGGGAAGAGAGAGAGTAGATGTCGCCAACAGAAGGTTCCTTAACCAGACAGGAAACTATGGGCCATCGGAGCACAATCCTACCCGGAGTCTTTGAAACCAGCCTAGAAAATGCCCCTCAGTGCTCTCCCACCCAAGGAGCAGGGAAGCTGTGATATTCATACACCAACTCCATCAGTCATTGGTTAAAGGCTGCCATGGAGGGGTGTGTTGGAATGGGGAGTCGGTATATTCCCCAGCACGGCTGGCCTCTTCTGGGGCCAAAGAAACATATATATAGACCTTGGCGGTGGGAAGCCAACCAGTGCCCATTGCATTGGTGACATGGGACGGGGTACTGACAGCTCTCACCACACTGCTTAACTCTGAGGCATCAGCTTCCTTGTGTGTAAAAGAGAATAATAATTATAGCACCTCACAGGGTGCTTATGAAGACTAAATGAGATGAGGGTGTGTAACTGCATGGCAAATGAGTACACAGACCATCTGAAAAGAGACAAAGAAGGAAGCACATGGAAAATCCAAGGGGAATAGTAGGGAGAAGTGGGAGGGGGTAAACAGGAAAAAAAAAAAAAAAAAACAACCTCCTATGAATTAAAGATACAAAACAGACCTTGTAAAAGAATCAATATTCTCAACACATTCTAGCAGCAAACAGGCTTCTTGCAAAGAATTTCCAAAAGATTTGCTTCTTGAGAGACAGGAAGAAAGTTTGAGCAGCAAAACCCTCTACTTCCTGAAAGTTGGTAAATACAGTGAGTGAACAAAGAGAAAAAGGGAAAGAATCTATTTTTCTGAAATTCTGTTTCTACTTTACTGTCTTTACCAGCAAGGAGGGTAATTAGTTCTCTCAATATGATAAGAACACACATTTCTGCCTTTTCCAAGAGGGAAAGAAAATTAGTTCATAAAGGCATTTAAAAAATGAAATGAAAACTCTTTTACTTACTTTAAATTAATTTTTTTGTTAGTTTTTTTCTTGTCATGGGCCTGGGTTCTGGTTTTTTCCCCTTCCCAACAAGTCTTGCCTGGAAAACCCCATGGATGGAGGAGCCTGGTAGGCTGCAGTCCATGGGGTCACGAAGAGTCAGACATGACTGAGTGACTTCACTTTCACTTTCATGCATTGGAGAAGGAAATGGCAACCCACTCCAGGGTTCTTGCCTGGAGAATCCCAGGGGAGCCTGGTGGGCTGCCGTCTCTGGGGTCGCACAGAGTCGGACACAACTGAAGTGCCTTAGCAGCAGCAGCAGCAGCAAGTCTTGCAGCTCCATGTTCTCAGGCAGGGGGAGGGCTGAATAGGGGGAGGAGAAGAGAAACAACAGACAGTTCACCATCTGACTTGCAAGGTACCAAGTCCTGAAGAGAAAACAAACGGTCTTTAGTTGGGTGGAGGTGGGTTTGCTATTTCCTTTCGGTGTGGGAGAGAAGGGTAAGGAGACTTTTGAGCTGAGACCTGAAGGGAATGGGTCATCCATGGGAATGCCTGGAGAAGGGCATTAAATGGCAAGTAGGAAGACCGTGGGTCAGGAAAGGAAGGGCCTAGTGTGCTTCAGGCACACAAAGAGAGCCTGTGTGGCTGGAAGGGCCAGAACCTGGACACATCAGAAGATGCCTTCCCAGAAGCAGAGGTGGGCCTGAGAGGAGGCAATGGCAGGGAGGGAAAAAGAGGAAGCGAAGGAGAGGAGATGAGGCGGGGCAAGGGGAAAGGGGGAACTGAGCAGATGATAGAGCAACGTAATCAGACTCACATTTCAGCAGGATCCCCTCGCTGCTGATTTGAGAACAGAGAACAGGCTGTTCAGAAGCAAGGATGGACATAGGAAGCCTGTGGAAGAAGGCTCTCGCAACAATCCAGGTAAGCAATGACGTGGCCTGGACCTGGGTAGGTGTGGTGGAGGTGCTAAGAACTCATATTCTGGATCTACCATGAACAGACAGTCACCAGAACTTGCAGATGAACTGGAGGCGGGGGCTGAGAGAGTAGGGATGGATCAAGGAAGACTCAATTTACTCAGTCAAAGAACCTGTCCTATGTGCCAAACACTGTCCTGGACAATGAATAAAACAAACAAAATTTCCGCCTTCATGAAAGATTTTGATAGTAGGAAAAAAACTGACCATAAAAAATGTAAATATTCAATATGTTGGGCCTGTTGGGTGGTGGTGGAGCGCTATGAACAAAACCAAAACAAGGATAGGGAATGTCAAGCATAGGGATTGCAGTAATAAAAGAGGATTTGCGGGGGAGGCCTTGCTGAGAAGGTAAGATCAGAATAAACATCAGAAGGAGGTGAAGGAGTGAACCGTGTGGTTATCCTGGGGAACAGCAAGTGCAAACACTGAGGTTTTGAGCACATTGATTTAATGATGCCATTTAGACATCAAAGTGGAGCTGTCAGGTGGGTAATGGGATGCATATTTGCTGAGCAGACCTGTGTTTCTCCTGGCTTTGGGCCCACCCTCTTCCAGGTCAGGTGACTCACTGTCCTGGTTTCCCTGGGTCTGAGGGGTGTTCCAGGACAGAGAATCTTCAGTGCTAAAACCAGGACAGTCCTAGGTAACAGCTGCTCACTCTGCCTCCAGGTCATCCTGCGTCTTGATATCAGATGGATGCTTCTAAAACCTAATGCTTAAAAAAATGGATCCAAAAAATCCTTCAGTTGTTCCTTCTAGCATGAAAGATCAGAGTTAAAGTTCTGTAAAACCCAGGATGGAAGTCCCTCCCACACTGGCCCTACAGTCTCTCCTGCCCTCCCTCACCAGCACCCCTCTGTCTATCAGCTGCCCCCACAGCCAACACACCTCTCCCCACAACCCTGCAGTATGGTGGCATCATCCTGGATAAACTGAGCTATTTTGACTCCCTCACCACCACTTTCCTAGGTCCTGTTCTCTAGGCCCATCCCATCCCTCGCCCTCCACTTCTCTGTGTACTTCTTGTGCTTAAGTCTCATTTCAAGGGCGACCTCCTAGAAGCCTTCTGGGCAGATATAGATATTGTACGTGCATGTCTATGGGGTTTGCTATGTCATGCTAAGGGCTGAATCCAGGTGGACTGAGTCCCACAGCTTGTATACTTTGAGCATGCTCTTTAAGAAAAATAATGCAAATTACAAAGATAGGTGTAAGAGTGAATATTTATTTAGAAGGGATACATACAAATCAGGACTCCTGAAGCATCACAGTAAATTGCCCTCTGGTCCCACCATCTCCACCGCACATGGAAACTGGAAGTCCCCTTGTCTGTCTCCCTCTTCAGACTGTGAGACCCTTGGAGGCAGAAAACTTACCTGCTGTGCCTTTTGCATCCCAAGTGCCCGGCATGTGGAAGCAGCTCAGCGGATGTTTGTTAACTGATGAAATGAACGGTCAGGCTGGTGGTGACAAAGAACACCGATCTGAGAGTCAAATTCTGATTGTATTATTTATTTATTACATTGGGGTACAACTGCTTTACAGTGTTGTGTTAGTTCCTGCTGTACAGCATGAGTCAGCCGTAGGTATACATGTAGCCCCTCCGTCTTGAGCCTCCCTCCCACCCACTCCCATCCCAGCCTCCAGGTCACCGCAGAGCACCAAGCTCAGCTCCCGGGCCTGTATAGTGACTTCCCAGTAGCCGCCTGCCTCACGGATGGTGGTGTATGTATGCCAGTGACACTCTCCCAGCTCATCCCACCCTCTCCTCCCCCCCCCGGGTCCATGAGCCCATTCTCTACGTAAATCCTGGTTTCGGTGACACCTGCCTCTGACTAGCTATATCACCTGGAGACAAGGAACAAGGAACTTAACCTCCCAGATATTAAAGGATGTTCAGTGACCTACCTGGGTGAAGTGGCTAGGTAGACTGCCTGGCAAGAATAGATGCTCAATACATATCCATTTCTCTTTTCCTATCCTTCGGTTCTGTCCGCCCTACATCAGTCACAGGCCCCCAGGGCTGGGATACAAGCCAGGAAACCCACTGCCTGTGAAGACATGAATCTGTTTAGCTCCACTGTAGTACATTTCAGGATGATGATCAATGTTTCAGCTGAAACATTTTCCCTGCTGCTCACGAGTTAAGATTATTTAATTGATTTTTTAACTCTCCTATTTGTCTGCAGGTCAGCAGGTACATCCATAATCTGCCATTGTGCTCTTGGAACTCGGTCCAGGGTCTGTAAATAAGGATGGGAGAGTGCTGTCTCTGCTATTTAACCCAATCAATGTTAGTGTTTTAAAGGAACCAATTTCCTGCCTTGTAAACCCAGGTATATAATAAATAAATAATTCAGCATCTCTGAAATATTTATCATAGACAGGTAGCATTCTGCTCTCTGAGAAAAGCAAGTCATCCAAGAACCGGAGGCCATTGGGTATCAGCACCTCAGCTAATCATGGAGACTGTGTGCCTATTGTTTTCCATCATTTGTCTGATGCTCACAGCAACCTTGGGAGTCAGGGAGGGTGTCTCCTTTTTGAAGATGAAGAAACTCAAGAGGCATTAAGTACCTTTACAGAGTCAGTAAGTCTGGGAGACAGTATTCTAATGGTTCTCTTTCTAACTCTCTGTGCAGAGCAAGAATTACAGCCCACTTTGGAAGCGTCAGCTCTTATAAAGGACAACAATTACTGCAGTTTCTTTCCAGAGAAGCCGTTCTGTTTCTCTGTACTGCCAGGATGGAACCAAGTACTTATTACACCATGCATCGCGTCTGACGCCCATCCCCGGGTCAGTAGCCAGGATCCCAAACCAGCCTGTGGTTTCTGAGGCTGAATTATGTGTTTGGACCAACGAAGATCATCAGATGACTGCCCTGTCCATTTCTTTTCAAAATCTCTGCTTTTGAGATGACCTGGCTCACGCTGGTGTTTGCTAAATGTTATTCAGGTGGCTGTTACAGTCACACACTTTTTCTTGGATGGAAATCACCTGTTGTCGATGCTGATGATGGTTAATGCCATGATTAACCCAGCATTTACTTCGTCCCAAGGACTGTGATAACAACTTTACAAAATATCATTTAGTTCTAAGAAAAAACCTTTGAGGTGGATGTTAATGTCCTCACTTTTTAACTGAGATGCTTGAGACCCAAGAAGTTGCAATAAATTACTAGTTCTGAACCACATAGGGAATAAGTAACCAGCACAACCAGGATTCAAACTGGAATATCACCAATCATACAATGGATGCCTCGAGCCACAAGGATACCTCCAGCGAGAGAAGAATCAGTATATGCCATTAACTAGCATAAACTCTAGTCATATTTAGGAGAGATCTATATTTCTAAGCTTACGGTATCCATCTGTGTATCCACCCATCTATTTATCCACCCATCCATCCATTCCCTCACTCGCACAGATTGTCCCCTTTGCCTGGAATGTTTCTCTGCTCTCCCTGTAATTGTGGAGCAAACCTCCTTCTCATCACTTAAGTCTCCTTTTTAAGTTTCACCTCCTCCTGGAAGCCTTTCTAGCCTGACTGTCCCATCTCTATGCTCTCATGGTGCTCTCTGTCTCCTCCTCAGGGGTGGATTCACATTCTGAGGGGTCTGAGCCACAAGGTACAGTCAAGGAGAAAGACTTATGGTGTGATCAAGGGTAGAAGCTTGAATGAAAGAGAGCAACTAGACCTTAACTTCATTTCCTCTTCAGGTGTTTGTTTTTCTGAATACTCATTCTAGCATAATCACAGTCCTTTAGAGCTTTATCCGAGTGTTAAGCTCTAAATGTCCTTTAATCCAAGTGTTGGAATTTTATTTCTCTAAGGTACTGAACCATCTCAGCTCTAAGTAGACCAAAGTTCAAAAGACTGAAAACTGTAATTGTGATTCAGATTTGAGTTCCTGAGTCTTAGATTCCGCATCCCCACAGTTGTAGCCAATAGAAATGTGAGCGCTAAAGTCCTGACCTCGCCTGAGGCCCTAAGTGCCAACACCTGTCATATCGTGTCAGCGGTCAGTTTAATTTGCCCAGGCTGTGTTTATAGAGCTACTTCTGCTTATACAGACTTTGTTACTGATAAAAATCAGATCACAATATATATTACATTGTGATATTAAATACTGTGTTAATAACCACTGCTGAAACTTAGAGATATTTGTTTCCTACATACAATAACGGGAACTTTGTGAATGTTATTATCTACATTTTACCAGTATGGGAACTGAATCTGAGAGGTGTGAAGTGATCTCCTTAAGGCCACACAAGCTAGAAAAAAGCAGAGGAAACCAAGTTATGATTGCAGTGTAAATGTCCTTTGTCCATACTGAATCTCCCAAATACCAAATCATATAACTAGACTTCACAGCTTCAGCAATCCTACTATCGATTTACACTTCTGCATGGAGATTAGTTTCACTAGAGAATGACAGATTGACATGGGTGATCCAAAACAGTTGATATTTCTGCAAATGGTATTTCCAAAGGAACTGTATTGGAGCTATCTAAGTACTGCTGCTGCTGCTGCTAAGTCGCTTCAGTCGTGTCCAACTCTGTGCGACCCCATGGATGGCAGCCCGCCAGGCTCCGCCATCCCTGGGATGCTCCAGGCAAGACCTAAGTACTACTCTCTTTAATTTACTTTGCTTTATTATAATTATGGAATTACCCCTCTGTTGAGACTGGTGAATAGATGATGCCCTGAAACCTTATGTTGATTTTGATGTGATCATCTCTTTTGTTAATACTTCAGCTCAAACCTTCTCCCGAGAATCTTTGCTTATAAATCCCTAGACATTTCTAGAGCTAACCCAAGACTCCTGGGCTCAGAGGAGTTTAAAGGGAAGCAATGAGCTGATAATCAAAAGTCCCTCTGTGAGTCCTTGATGCTGCCTGGGGCACCAGGTTTCCTCCAAATTCTGCTTCTCTGCCAATCAAGCGAAACAACCCCAAGTCACTCTTGTGTCTTGTGTGGCACAAGCTGTTCATAATCAGAATAAAGGGGCTTGAAGTGACAGGTGGAGCCCATGTTCCCCTCTCTACCTCCCAGACCACACGTCCTGGAGTAAAAAGGTAACAATGGGGTAACATTTACAGTAGAAAATCATATTTCTCTACATCTTTCCCATGTCCCTGACTAACTTTGCTTGCCCCAGTTAGTTCTGAAAAGTCTGGGGTGATGGTTGATAGGCTCGCCGGTACAGGATCCTGGGCATCTTCCTGCCAGCCACCATTTCAGCCCCATTGTTGAACTCTCTGCCCTGGTCTTTTCCAGTAAGTCAGCTCTGCACATCAGGTGGCCAAAGTATAAGAGCTTCAGCTTCAGCATCAGTCCCTCCAATGAATATTCAGGATTGATTCCCTTTAGGATTGACTGGTTTGATCTTGCAGTCCAAGAGACTCTCAAGAGTCTTCTCCAACACCACAGTTCAAAAGCATCAATTCTTCAGTGCTCAGTCTTCTTTATGGTCCAACTCTCACATCCATACATGACTACTGGAAAACCATAGCTTTGACTATACAGACCTTTGTCCAAAAAGTGATATCTCTCCTTTTTAATATGCTGTCTAGGTTTGTCATAGCTTTTCTCTCAAGGACCAAGCATCTTTTAATTTCATGGCTTCAGTCACTGTCCACAGTGATTTTGAAACACAAGAAAATAAAATCTTTGACTACTTCTACTTTCCCCCTTTTATCTGCCATGAAATCATGGGACTGGATGTCATGATCTTTGCTTTTTGAATGTTGAGTTTTAAGCCAGCTTTTTCACTCTCCTCTTTCACCTTCACCAAGAGGCTCTTTAGTTCCTCTTCACTTTCTGCCATTAGAGTGGTATCATCTCCATATCTGAGGTTATTGACATTTCCCCCAGCCATCTTGATTCCAGCTCGTGATTCTTCCAGCCCAGCATTCTGATAGAAGTTAAATAAGCATGGTGACAATATACAATATGTCCTACTCCCTTCCCAATTTCTAACCAGTTGTTACGTGTCCAGTTCTAACTGGACTGAACTGATCTCTGTCCTTAGCACCAGCTCCTCCTCAGGAGGATCTAGTGGCTCCCCAAACAAAGAGGATCCTTCCAGGCCCACCCACCAGGCTCTTCCAAGCAGTGAAAAGAGTGCTCAGATCACCTGCTGCCAGCCCTGGGGTTACCAGCACTCAACTCCAAAACATACAAGAACTTGGAAAACTGGGCTGGCTGACTTCCACAAAGCCCAGCATATTCTTCCCACCTGAGGCCAAATTTTCTGGCATGAGCAGTCACCACTGTGCCCTTATCCCCGCTCCAAACACACCGTGGACTGGGTGGAAAGTCCATGCTGGCCACAAACTCCTACCAGAGACAGCCATGCTCTCACCTCCAATGATCTTCCAGACCTGAAGTCAACGAGGACATTTGTTAGCACCTGCCTGAGGCACCCCTTCTTAGTAGATGCTAAGGTACTTAGAGGAGGAGTCCAGAAAAATGTAGCAACTGTGAGAGTCTTTGCAATTCCATAACCCCTGAGGTATGCCTGCATCGTACAGGTACTTACATAAACCTCATGAGTCCTTCCCTGGGAATTTTGCTTTTCTGAAAGACTCTGCAACTGGCCCCTTCGACAGCAACAAATACAGTGGCCTCTGAAAGGACAAACTTCCTCCTGGAAAAGGTTGCAGAAAGAGGATAAATAAGGCCAAAACAAATACACATGGTAGCCCCAAATACACACTCACCAATTCCAGTGTCCCTAATTTCCTGACCCCTGAGCTTCAGCTCCAGCTCATGCAGAGAGCGCCTGCCGCCAAAACGGTCAGTGCAGTTCTGTTCTGTTCTGTCAGCCTCACCCTTGGCTTCTTTCTCGCCTGGAAAAATAATAACCTGACCAACGCAGAATACCCTCAAGACATATTCAACACTCTGTTCATGTTGCTGAGCTTATAGGACAAACGGAGAGAATATAACCAAGACACTGACAGTGAGCAATGAACATTACCCAAGCAAGCACTGTTCTCAGCCAAGTCTGGCTTTAGTCTGGGCAGTGAAGTGAAAGTGTTAGTAGCTCAGTTTTGTCCAACTCTTTGCAACCTCATGGACTATAGCCCGCCAGGCTTCTCTGTCCATGGGATTCTCCAGGCAAGAATACTGGAGTGGGTTGCCATTCCCTTCTCCAGGGGATCTTCCCAACCCAGGGATCAAACCTAGGTCTCCCGCATTGCAGGCAGATTCTTTAACATCTGAGCCACTAGAGAAGCCCAGTGAGGGGAAAATTCAAGGGCACAGAGCAAACGGCAGAAGCCTAGAGAGATGCCCAAGACTTCTGTGCATGGTACATGGATTTCCTAATATGAGCCAGACACTGTCAAGCGCTTACTCAAGGTCCCCTCTTAATCTGCACAACAGATACCCTGAAATGTGTATTATTAATATCATTCCTATTATAGCCCAGGTACCTGGGGCTCTTTGGTGATTGCCCAGGCTTTGCCAATGCAAGAAAAAGATTCTTGTGATTCTGACCAAGATCATGATTGCATTACTCAAAACTCAGCTGCAAGAAGCAGAAACTCAACTCAAACTAGCTTCAGGGGATAAACAGGAGTTTATAGCTGACTCGACTTCAGGCATGGCTAGATCCAGGGACTAACATATGTCACATGGACTGTCTCTTTCTACTGATTTTTCTATCTCCACTTGCCACTGCTTCATTTTGTGTGTGTGGACTTTCTTTTACAGAATACTCCTCCATAAAACAAGGAAGAGGACTATAAATGCTTCCAGGAAACATAATAATTTATCTTACAATCCCAGAGGAAGAGAGAGACTTTCCTTCAGAACCCATGTGTAATCTCTTAGAGAAGAAGTGGGTTCTGTTCAGGTCACATCCTGCTTACCCTTGAGCCATCACCACGGGTCAAGAAGCTGAGTCCCATGATTGACAGCTGAGGCCACAGAGGGAAGTTTGGCGACTCTTTGAAAGAAAGGCTGCTGTACAAACAACCCAGGTGTCAACAGTACTACTAGGGACTTTACTCAGATGTAATCCCTTATGAACTTGAATCTGCTGGTTTTCATTGTGTAATTTCCTTTTGTCCATTATCTGTGGTATAGTCATGAAAATGGGATCAGAATGACAAAGGCGGAAGGTCTAAGAAGGTTTGTGTGTGTGTGTGTTAAAATTGAGTCAGTGATTAGTGATTTTCTTTCTAGAACAAAAAGTATGTTGTGAAAATAGAATCACTGGAATCTTTTAAAAACTGTTTTAAGAAAATGCAGCATCACCTTGTGGTGTTCTTGCCAAAAATGTTTAACCCAGATTTAATCATGAAAGAAGAATCAGACAAATGCAAAAAATTGGCTTGGACTCTCCAAAACACTCAGTTTCATAAAAGACTGGCCACACACAGATACACACGTGTGTTTGCGTGTACGTGCTCAAAAAGGTGAGGAATCATCTCGGGTTAAGGTGACTCAAGGTTATGACAAATACAGGGTGAGATTTTTTGATCCTGGATTTTTAAAAAATTATAAATGGCATAATTAGGACAATTTAGAAAACTCAATACTAAGATCTATATATTAGATAATGATATTATTATCAATACTGCATTTTCTGAAAGTAATTGTGATTGTGTAGAAGAATGTCCTTGTTCTTAGGAGAATATGGTGATACATTTAGGGATGAAGAATCAGGTTTATGCAGCTAATTTTCAAATGATTCAGGAAGAAAAATGTACACCTAGACAGGGAGAGATTAGAGAGACATGAGAGAGTGTGAGAGCTTGAGCATGTGGCCACATGGTAAGAACTGGTGAATCTAGGTGAAAGGTATACGGGTGTCATTATATATATTATATTATTCTTACAATTTTTCTCCAAATTTCAAAATTTTCCAAATCAAATATTGTTGGGAAGGGAGGAAAACTGAGGTATATCTTCATAGCGATCTAAAATCTAGCCCTCATACTCGTAATGCAGAAAGTGGAGTCCAAAAAACTCACCTTGTAAGTACCAGGCCTTTACTGTCAGATCAGTGAAACCACTCAGTTTTAACAGCCAGCGAGGCAAGACCCAAACCGGTTCACGTCCTTGCTGCAGAGGTTGGCGCCACCTGGTGGCAGTTGTCTTTCAGTTCAGTTCAGTCGCTCAGTCGTGTCTGACTCTGCGACCTCATGCACTGCAGCGCGCCAGGCTTCCCTGTCCATCACCAAATCCCGGAGCCTGCTCAAATTCATGTCCATCGAGTCAGTGATACCGTCCAGCTGTCTCATCCTCTGTCGTCCACTTCTCCTCCTGCCTTCGATCTTTCCCAGCATCAGGGTCTTTTCCAAGGAGTCAGTTCTTCGCATCAGGTGGCCAAAGTATTGGAGTTTCAGCTTCAGCATCAGTCCTTCCAATGAATATTCAGGACTGATTTCCTTTAGAATTGACTGGTTTGATCTCCTTGCAGTCCAAGGGACTCTGAAGAGCTTTCTCCAACACCACAGTTCGAAAGTTACAATTTCCAGGTGGCATCCATTTCCTTGACTTGATTTGGGAGTGGCCAGGAGAATTCTGGAAACAAGGAGACATCGTGGGCAGGGGTTGAGGGAAAGGCGATCTGTGTCCAGTCCTTGTGGGAAGTGCTGGCATCCAGAGGCTGCCTGGCTGTGACAGTGAACAGGCTTAGTTGCTCTCTGCCTGCAACCAAGTCCCTGCTTCCAGGAACCTAATGCCCATCCATGCAGTAGGGAAGTGGCTGGAAGAGTTTCACACAGCTCCTGGCTCAGAGCAGGAATCATTTAGCCAGTGACAGCAAGGTCATACCAGCAATTTCTAAAAATCAACAAACAATTTAGAAATGGTTTGATGCCTCATTTCACTATGATTTATATCATTTAAAGCAGTTTTATTAGAGAATAAAAGGGCATGCATTTTAAAATTTTTATTACATGTGAATTTAGGTGAACATTGTTTTAAACTATGTTTAATATCACATGTGTGCACATGTATGTTTTGAAAAACTTCAGTTCAGTTCAGTTCAGTTGCTCAGTCGTGTCCGACTCTTTGTGACCCCATGAATAGCAGCACGCCAGGCCTCCCTGTCCGTCACCATCTCCCGGAGTTCACTCAGACTCACATCCATCGTGTCCGTGATGCCATCCAGCCATCTCCTTGGTTGTCTCCTTCTTCTCCTGCCCCCAATCCCTCCCAGCATCAAAGTCTTTTCCAATGAGTCAACTCTTCACATGAGGTGGCCAAAGTACTGGAGTTTCAGCTTTAGCATCTTTCCTTCCAAAGAAATCCCAGGGCTGATCTCCTTCAGAATGAACTGGTTGGATCTCCTTGCAGTCCAAGGGACTCTCAAGAGTCTTCTGCAACACCACAGTTCAAAAGCATCAATTCTTCAGCACTCAGCCTTCTTCACAGTCCAACTCTCACATCCATACATGACCACAGGAAAAACCATAGCCTTGACTAGACAGATCTTTGTTGGCAAAGTAATGTCTCTGCTTTTTAATATGCTATCTAGGTTGCTCATAACTTTTCTTCCAAGGAGTAAGCATCTTTTCATTTCATGGATGCAGTCACCATCTGCAGTGATTTTGGAGCCCAGAAAAATCAAGTCTGACACTGTTTCCACTGTTTCCCCATTTACTTCCCATGAAGTGATGGGACCGGATGCCATGATCTTCGTTTTCTGAATGTTGAGCTTTAAGCCAACTTTTTCACTCTCCTCTTTCACTTTCATCAAGAGGCTTTTTAGTTCCTCTTCACTTTCTGCCATAAGGGTGGTGTCATCTGCATATCTGAGGTTATTGATATTTTCCCCAGCAATCTTGATTCCAGCTTGTGCTTCTTCCAGCCTAGTGTTTCTCATGATGTACTCTGCATAGAAGTTAAATAAGCAGAGTGAAAATATACAGCCTTGACATACTCCTTTTCCTATTTGGAACCAGTCTGTTGTTCCATGTCCAGTTCTAACTGTTGCTTCCTGACTTGCATACAGGTTTCTCAAGGGGCAGGTCAGGTGGTCTGGTATTCCCATCTCTTTCAGAATTTTCTACAGCTTATTGTGATCCACACAGTCAAAGGCTTTGGCATAGTCAATAAAGCAGAAATAGATGTTTTTCTGGAACTCTCTTGCTTTTTCGATGATCCAGCAGATGTTGGCAATTTGATCTCTGGTTCCTCTGTCTTTTCTAAAACCAGCTTGAACATCAGGAAGTTCACAATGCATGTATTGCTAAAGCCTGGCTTGGAAAATTTTGAACATTATTTTACTAGCGTGTGTGATGAGTGCAACTGAAAAACTTATGCATGTATATTTTGGGACTTTCTTGGTGGCTGAGATGGTAAAGAATCTGCTTGCAATGTGGGAGACCCAGGTTTGATTCCTGGATTGGGAAGATCCTCTGGAGAAGGGAATGGCAACCCACTCCCGTATTCTTACCTGTGAAATTTCATGGACACAGGAGCCACACACACACATATATACACACCCAGGAGGTAACACTTACATGTGCTCTTTCCCCACTGCTTCATTCTCTTTTTTTAATGCTGTTAGTCTGAAAAGCACACATGGTATTGTTTATTTAATCAAAATCCTAACCATAAAACACATTTTGCTAAGATTTATATCTTGCCTATTTTTAGAGAAGACTTGATGTAATGTGTTTAGCTAAATCACATATAAAACAAGTCAGTGAAAAGAATATTTAGAAGCTTGAAAAACCATCAAAAGAAGAAAAGAGCTTGGGGTAAGTTAAATTGTCCAAGTTCAGCTCTGGATTTCTTGGGGAACAAAAAGGAAATAAGATGCGCTGTTGCTTCTGGTCTCACACCGGTCTAGTCTGGCTGGAAGGATTTCCAGGTGAACAGGACAAATGGAGACAGAGTCACTCCGTGGTAGCAGCTGATGACACCAAAACTAGAGGAGCAGCATCGTGAGGGCCTGGTGAGAGTCCATACTCTATAAGCTTCCAGAGCACTCTGAATGGGCTGCCCAAGCCCGGAGGCCCAGAGCAGGGGCTGGAACACCAGTGAGATAAGGAAAGAGCAGCAGTCCTGGGAATGCCCTCCTGGGCTGGACGAGTAAGCAGTAATTTGAAGACCAGGGATACAGAGGAGACAAATATATCTCTTCACCCCATAAAAGAAAGCTATGTTCATCTTTTATATAAAAGACATTTGAATCACACGGTAACTCTGTATTTTGTGTAAGTGGCACAGAAATGTTCTTCTCATGAATCCTTCTCCTAACACTCCTTTGCAGAAGACAGGACCCATGGTTTTAAAAAGGCTGAATAAGAGCTAAATGAATTTGTGGAAATCAATAGCATGGCTGCAAACAACTGAGAAGTTAAGAAATATAATGAGAAAAATTTCAGTACCAGTTGCAAGTTTAAAAAAAAAGGCATACTTGGGAGTAATTTCTATGAGAAATGTGTATGACCTCTCTAAAGAAAATCAGAAACTTATTTAAAGAGCTCAAATACTTGGTTAATAGAAAGGTATACCATATTGGAAAATGAAGTAGAATGTCAGTTCCTTGTAGATTTCAGTTTTAGGTGAAAGACACCAAAACAAAATTCCAACAGAATATTTTCATGGGAAGAAAAGGAATATATTTTAAGGACTTCCCTGGTAGCTCAAACAGTAATGAATCTGCCTGCAATTCTGGGGACTCAGGTTCTATCCCTGGTTTGGGAAGATCCCCTGGAGAAGGGAATGGCAACCCACTCCAGTATTCTTGCCTGGAGAATTCCACTGGGCAGAGGAGCCTGGCAGGCTACAAACCATGGGGTCACAAAGAGTCAGGGTAAATATAGAATAATTTTCAAAAAGCAGCAGTAATATTAGAAAAGGGTCTTACATGATAATTTGAAATAGTGTGGTAATCTTTGAATAGCAGACAGATCATTGGACTAGAATAAGCACAGAAGATGTAAATACTATTACACAGAAGAATTTAAATGATTTTTCACAAAGCCATCACCAAATAACAGAGGAGAAAATATAATGGTACTAAGATAATTGCCTGTCAATTTGGCAGAAACTAACTATTTAGATCTTTATCTTACACATGTATCCCAATAAATTTCAAATGGATTAAATCTCTACATACAAAACTCAGGCCATTTTTTAAAAAAACAGTAAAGTAAAGTAAATCTCTATCAAACTTCTGGGGGCAGTGCAACTTTCCAAACTTGGGAGTGATTAAAGACATCACAAGACTGAAATTTCACTGCACATGATTTTGAAACTTCTTCACACAAAAATATAACCAGGCAAAAGATATGTTGACTGAAAAAAACTATATACACAACAAGGATATATGCTTAGTAGCTCAGTCATGTCTGACTCTTTGCAACCTCATGGACTGTAGCCCACCAGGCTTTTCTGTCCATAGGGACTCTCCAGGCAAGAATACTGGAGTCGGTTGCCATTTCCTCCTCCAGGCAACAAGGACATAGACCAAGGTTATTATTATTATTATTTTTTACCATTTTGTAATAGCATTTATGCACATTAGCAAGAAAACCATTATGACCACTGGGGATAAAAAATGAGCAAAGGACATTAATAGGAGAAATTGTTCCAAATCAGTGGTAGCCAAAGAAATATGAACAACAACCGAAAAATGAGCTAGCATTAGGTGGTGCTAGTGGTAAAGAACCTGCCTGCCAAGGCAGGAGATGTTAAGAGATGTGGATTTGATCTCTGGGTTGAGAAGATCCCTTGGAGAAGGAAATGGCAACTCACTCCAGCATTTTTGCCTGGAGAATTCCATGGAAAGAGGAGCCTGGAGGGCTACAGTTTATGGGACCACAAAAAGTCAGACACAACTGAGCATACACATCGTTTTTCATTAGGTAAGTAAAATTTTAGGGGAAAAACAAAAAACAAAAACAATTACTACCCAGAGTTGGTGAAGGGAGAGTAGTGGTATGGAAGGTATGCTCTGATCCCTCTGGTGGTGTTGGAAACCAAAAAAACTTGTTGGAAAAGCAGTTGGTGATATTTATCAAGAACTATAAAAACATGTGTAAACATTGACCAGTAATCCTAATAAAATTAACTTTATTTTGGACAGATCAAAATACTTATAGATTACTTGCACTAAAGAGCTCTTTTGTTTGAAGCCCCTAGCACATAATTAAAGTTGATGTACATTTTAGATTTCAAGAAAAAAATTCCCACTGCTGGAACTATTCTTCCCTATAGCTTGACATCTCTGCTCTCCATTATGAATACTTTTGCAGAGTATCCAGAGCCTGATGCTAAGTTAGAATAACTAATGAGTCTCAGGGTAGCTTAGAGTTCTTTCTTCCCTTGGTATTGTGACCAGTCTTTCATGTAGCAAGTAGTTTTTGAGCAAAATCTGTATCCACACACTGGGGGGACATAAATTCAGTTCAGTTCAGTTCAGTTCAGTTGCTCACTTGTGTGTGACTCTTCATGACCCCATGGAGAGCAGCTCACCAGGCTTCCCTGTCCATCAACAACTTCCAAAGTTTACTCAGACTCAAGTCCATCACACTGGTGATGCCATCCAAACCATCTCATCCTCTGTCGTCCCCTTCTCCTCCTGCCTTCGATCTTTCCCAGCATCAGGGTCTTTTCCAAGGAGTCAGTTCTTTGTATCAGGTGGCCAAAGTATTGGAGTTTCAGCTTCAGCATCAGTCCTTCCAATGAATATTCAGGACTGATTTCCTTTAGGATGGACTGGTTGGATCTCCTTGCAGCCCAAGGGACTCTCAAGAGTCTTCTTGAACAGCACAGTGCAAAAGCATCTGTTCTTCAGCACTCAGCTTTCTTTATGGTCCAACTCTCACATCCATACATGACTACTGGTAAAACCATAGCTTTGACTAGATGGACCTTTGTTGGCAAAGCAATGTCTCTGCTTTTTAACATGCTGCTAGGTTGGTCATAGCTTTTCTTCCAAGGAGCGAGTGTCTTTCAATTTCATGGCTGCAGTCACCATTTGCAGTGTTTTTGGAGCCCCCCAAAATAAAGTCTGTCACTGTTTCCATTGTTTCCCCATCTATTTGCCATAAAGTGATGGGACCAGATGTCATGATTTTCGTTTTTTGAATGTTGAGCTTTAAGCCAACTTTTTCACTCTCCTCTTTCACTTTCATCAAGAGGCTCTTTAGTTCTTTGCTTTCTGCCATAAGAGTGGTCTGCGTATCTGAGGTTATTGATATATTTCCTGGCAATCTTGATTCCAGCCTGTGTTTCATCCAGCCCAGCATTTAGCATGATGTACTCTGCATATAAGTTAAATAAGTAGGGTGAAAATATACAGCCTTGATGTACTCCTTTCCCGATTTGGAACCAGTCTGTTGTTCCATGTCCAGTTCTAGCTGTTGCTTCCTGACCTGCATACAGATTTCTTAGGAGGCAGGTCAGGTGGTCTGGTATTCTGATCTCTTTCAGAATTTTCCACAGTTGATTGTGATCCACACAGTCAACGGCTTTGGCACAGTCAATAAAGCAGACGTAGATGTTTTTCTGGAACTCTCTTGCTTTTTCAATGATCCAATGGATGTTGGCAATTTGATCTCTGGTTCCTCTGCCTTTTCTAAATCCAGCTTGAACATCTGGAAGTTCACAGTCCACGTACTGTTGAAGCCTGGCTTGGAGAATTTTGAGCATTACTTTACTAGCATGTGAGATGAGTGCAATTGTGTGGTAGTTTGAGCATTCCTTGGCATTGCCTTTCTTAGGGATTGGAATGAAAATGGACTTTTCCACTCCTGTGACCACTGCAGAGTTTTCCAAATTTGCTGGCATGTTTAGTGCAGCACTTTCACAGTATCATCATTTAGGATTTGAGATAGCTCAACTGGAGTTCCATCACCTCCACTAGCTTTGTTCATAGTGATGCTTCCTAAGGCCCACTTGACTTCACATTCCAGGATGTCTGGCTCTAGGTGAGTGATCACACCATCATGGTTACCTGGGTTATGAATATCTTTTTTGTATGGTTCTTCTGTGTATTCTTGCCACCTCTTCTTAATATCTTCTGCTTCTGTTAGGTCCATACCATTTCTGTCCTTTATTGCACTCATTTTTGCATGAAATATTCCACTGGTATCTCTAATTTTCTTGAAGAGATCTTTAGTCTTTCCCATTCTATTTGTAAGACTCAATTTGTGCCCACTCAGGAAGTTTGGAGGCTGGCAGACGAGTGTATGTCATTTTAGAAGCATCCAGGAAAAAATTCCAAAATAGAAAAGAAAAAAAATCACTATGAGAAGCCACCAAATGCTTTACAACACTTCTATTTTGAGCTATCTATTGCACACACATCACACCATCTTCAGCATAGATTTCTAAAATGGTATACAGTACCGGTCTCATGTTACTTCATTGGTAAATGAAAAAGCAACAAACTGAGTAGCAACAAGCATCCTGAGGTGACTCTCTTGTTAGATGCTCAGAAGTGGTGGACAAAAGGCCACACACATGGACCACACACACTAACAGCTCCAGGAGACACCAGGGATGATGCAGAGATACGGAGCTACTCCTGTGCCTCTGGGATTCGCTGTGTGGTATCTATTCTGACCTGAGCAGGGGTGTGTTTGGTGTTCTGACACATGAATCCGCAGTCCATGAGAACCAGGATCTACAAATACACATTCACAGACTTGCCAGGTCTGGCCCAGAGTGAAAGGGCTTCTCATGGTAAATTTCTCTTCATTCCCTACTTGGAAGTTTGCTAAACTTCTTTGGTAAGGAGCTTTTACCCATGTATTTGTGTACATTTTATGTATAAAAAGGTGTCTAGTATACACTGTCTGCTCATGTTTAGTCACTCAGTTGTGTCTGATTCTTTGTCACCAGGCTTCCATGTCCATGGAATTTTCCAGGCAAGAATACTGGAGTGAGTTCCCATTTCTTTCTCCACTATATAGTAAGCACTTAAAAACAAAGTTGGTTGCATGTTAATCTGGGCAGGCTGCATTGAAAGAGGTGACTATCAAGATGTTCTTTAAGGAAAGAAGCTCATGTGTAAGGCTATTTTATAAAATAGATTTTTGCCATAAGCTTAATGCTTCAACTTAGTGTTCATTTCTGATGCTATTTCTTTGAACCACTACATACTTGGTATATATTGATTTTATTTTTGCTCCTAGAGATTTAAGCAGTGAATAGAGGTTAATTTATCTGGTCCATTGACTTTTCTCCTAAGAGAATGAGTTTCATTTTCATCATTTCTGACTATCAATTGCTACTAATACTTAAATGGATCCTCCCAGCTAACTTCTTTTCGTGTCTAATATACTTTCTTTCTTTAATATAATTTTTTGGCCACACCACACAACATATGAGGGGGAATCTTAGTTCCCCAGCAGGGATCAAACCTGTGCCCTCTGCAGCAGAAGCAGGGAGTCTTAACCTACTGGATCTCTAGGGAAGTCCCTAATATATTTTCTGAGTCATGCAATAGTCCTGTGGTTATTGCAGGATTTGGTCACGATAGTTTGCTCCCATACCTCATTCTTATTTCTAAACTCCCTAGAATGTTGCAGATTAAATGGGAGATTTCCTGGGAAATGCTCAATAAGTAGTAACCTCTATTCTTTGACCAGGCTCTGAGCAAGCTGAGAAATAAAATAATGAGTAAAGATAGAAGCCAGAATATCAATGTGATTCATAATAGGAGCTAGATTGGAGGGTCCAGTTTAGAGTATTAACCAAATGGGCCTGTTGACTGCATTAGGCAAATTTAAGTACTAAATTTGAGGCAGAAATGAACCAGAAAACCTTCCTAACTTCTACCTGGCCACCCACTTCCCACTTACCTCCTAGAATTGCAGAGCAGAGTAGATCTTTTCTCTGGGAAAGCAAGCTCCTTCACAAAGAGAATTAGGGAAGAATTTTTCCTCAGTCTACCAATCAAGTAAATTACTACCTCCTAGGGCTGGAGAGAGGGAAGGGAAAGAGGTCAGGAGTTAAACTGATGGAGTGTCCTTCATGGAAAGGAAACATCAGGAGATGAGAAAAAAGGTTCCCCACTAATGAGATGCATATTGAGAGGCAATAATAAAAAATGAGAAGAGCAAGGAAGTGGAAATAAAAATATTTGGCATTCATCTTGATTTTTCCATATTTTCTAGCCATAAAAACTTCAATTATAGCATCTCCCTGAGTCTCATCTTTCTCATCTGTAAAATGGAGATAGTATCTGTTCTTCTTACCCTCCAAAGTTTTTACAAGATGGCACTAATTAATATAACCTAAAAAACTCTTAAGCATGAGGATATGACATTGGCAGATAACAACCTACACAAAGTCCTAATAGAAAATGATAGGATCAAGAGCTTGATCTCTCAGTGGATGGTTTTTGGTTTTTTCTTTCAGCTCTTAAGCCGAAGGTGGCTGATGTTATATTTGTTTCTTAAAAGCCTTCCAAACAAATAGGAAATTTTATAGTCAAAGAAATAGAAATATAGCAATCCCCAAAGGACTTTTATTTACATTTAATATCTTAAAAGAGATAAAGGATGGAAGTTACAATCAAGAACAAAAAATTGTGAAAAACTACCAATTAAAATTATGGAAAATAAGAAAGTAATCATTGACATGAGAAAGATATTAACTGTTGACTAGATTTAGTTAAAGAATCAGTGACTGAAAGAGAGGACTTGATCCAAAATAAAACACAGAGATGAAATGAGAAAAAAATGTGAAAATGAAACTGAGATATGAAAGACAAATTATAATACTCTGATGTAATTTTTCAGAATAAAAAAGTATATCAAAGGTATTTTAAAAGGTATATCAAGCAGATTGACTTTTTAAACAATCCACTCTTTAACTTGTAGAAGCAAAACTACAGAACAGCAAGAGAAATTTCTTGAAAGCCAGCAGAGAGAAGCTAAAAAGAATGACAATCAGACAGATGCAAAATTTCTAATTTGCAAAATGACGCCAGAATAAATGGAGTTATATCTCCATAGTGCCAAGGAAAAGCAATACTGAATCTGGAATTCTATATCTAACTAAAATAATATATAACTTAATTGAATTTTGTATCATGTGAAAGTGTTCCTTATTCCCCCAATTGAATATAATTTTAAAAGAAAGCAAGATAGAAAATGAAATAGATATTTTCAGGCAAAGACTAAAATAGTGTGTTATCCAGAAATCTTCCCTGAAAAAACTTACCACAGGAAGAAGAAAAAGAAATCTATGAGGAAGCTGAAGGGTTCAATATCAACTATAAAAGAGAAATAATGATGGTCTACAAAAATAGAAATAATGATCTTTTCTTATTTAGAAACAACATAGACCTAAAATTCTAGGTAATATCATAAAAGATGGTGATGAGTGAGATTAAGAGGGAAGAGAAACATGCTAAGTTCCTTGTTTTCTTTGAAAGATATATTTTACATGTGTGTTAAAAGTTTTATTTAATGTAATCCTTAAAAAAATAGAAGTAGAATATTTGAAAACTGGTGAAAAGGTAGCATTGGGGAACAGAATGGAAGTCAATAAAGAAGGGGAAAAAAAAGAGAAAGTATGAAGGTAGAAACTCAATGTAAAGAAGCAGAGATAGTCCAAATTATATCAGTAATCACAGTAAATGTAGCCAGATTAAATTCATATAATAAACAGACTTCCAGGTTGAATGAAACAAGAAAAATGAGGCATTTTCATGTGACACATCAAAGTGGAATCATCCCATTTCTTCTGCTCTAAGTGTGCATATGTGAGCATCCGTATTGTATATGTGTTTTGCAAGGTGCTGGTGGTGGTGAAGGGGATAATTCAGTTTATATGCTCTTTGCAAAAGATTTTGGTGGCACACACAAGTTTTTGTTGGGCTCAGTAGCACAATTTTTACTTTTGCATACATTCTTTTACAAGGTGTAATTCAATGAATTAAAAATTTGGGGGCAATTCCATGGTAGTCCAGTGGCTAAGACTCCCAGTGCATGGGGCCCAGGTTCACTCCTGATTGGGGAACTAGGTCCCACATGTCACAACTAAGAGCCAACACAGCCATATAAATAAAGAAATACTAAAGTTTTTTCATTAAAAGTTCTTCACCTGAAATGTGCAAAATACTAATAAAAAGCAGATCATAGTAGATATTGAAAAGGGTGGTATCAATGAGAATGATTAAGAGACAACCCAAAATATCAGCTGGTTTATTCACTGTATGAGAAATAGGTCAACGTCACCATTTTATTCTAAATGCAGCCATTAAAATCTCAGAGAGAGAAAATTTCACACATCACTGATTATTCTTTTGACAATTTTAGCCAGAAGCTCTTCATTCTTTCCTGGGGCCTGTATAAATCAATTGTAACAAACTGTGCAATTATCATTCTTGCAACTGACTGCTTGTGGCAGATTTAAATTCCATTTTGCAAGCGAGCCAAAAACTCTCGTTGGCCTCCTAAGCTCAAAAGCCAGAAAGCAGCTGAAAGATGGTCATTGCTTTGTTCTTGAAGGGAGCTAATTACAGACTTGTCTGCCTGCCTGGGATGGGCTCTCGCAGCCAGTGTGTAAATAGGGACAATTAGAGCTCATTTCAAGCAGACATTATTTCTAAAAAAAGAAGCAGAAACTTCAGATTTTAATTACTCTCATAGGAATTATAACATTAAACAGAACCTGACCATTTTTTTTCCTCCTCGCAATTCAGTTCAACAAACATGACAGTTCTCTGTCACAAGAATGTTCTAATTTTATCATTTCTACAGATGGTTTGGTAGGAACGTGAAGTTTAGTCCTCCCTTCTTTCCTCACTAGATTTATTTTAATCCTACATCACAGTCAAATTTTTAAAAATTTGCATAGTATTGAAATATTAATGTGTTATTTTCCTACATCTTCTTAGGATCATTTTTACATTTAAAAATATTCAACTAATCAATCATTTATTAAATCCTACACAGGTTTTTCAAGCATTTCACTTCATGCTTTGGAAACATTTTCTTACTTAGACCTCCTATCTACGTTAGGAGTGTTATTCTCAATTTATAGTTGAGGACACTGAGGTGTGGTTACTTGACCATGGTCACACAGCCAGTGAGCAGTGGACCCGGGATTTAAATCTAGCCAATTTCAAGAGCGCTTTGCTGTAGTAGAATTTCGAAAGCAGTGCAAAACAGAGTAGCTCCCATCAATGAACTTGGCGAGGGAGACAGGAGACGGTATGAGGGGCTTCCCTGGTGGCTCAGCTGGTAAAGAATCTGCCTGCAATGCAGGAGACCTGGGTTCTATCCCTGGGTTGAGAAGATTCCCTGGAGAAGGAAATGGCTACCCACTCCATTATTCTTGCCTAGAGAATTCCATGGATAGAGGAGCCTGGCGGGCTACAGTCCATGGGGTCACAAAGAGTTGGACACGACTAAGCAACTAACACTTAGGAACCACAGTAGGAATGTTGGCGGGGGGTGTGTGTGCGTGTCTTTCTAGGGGAAGGAGCCCTGCACTCTTGGAGATTGCAAGTTATCCTGGTGCAAGGTCAAGGGTGCAAGGTTACGGAGATCAGGACAGGAAGGGGATCATACAGAGTGGTCTTGGCAGTTTTTAGGTTATGGTCCAAGATCAAATGACCGACCTTTCTCCAAGATCTGTTAGGCTTGTGGAGAGATGCTCCTTTCTCTCATTTATTTTTGTTCTGTGTCTGTGTTCGGAGCCTGATCCCATTGCTGTATCTCACTGACTTTCCCTTTCTCTCTGTTCCACAAGTATTTATTATCTGCATCATACAAATCAGTGGTTTGTTAGGTACTGTTTTAGATTCTGTTTCTGTTTTTCCAGAATCATACAACTCGGCTCAGATAGAATCACCTGATTCCTCTGAATGACTCTTTCAGCGGGAAAAACAAAATCAGGAGCAAGAATATTCTCTGACGCACAAAACCCCTCTGTGGGAGAAAAAAAAGTTATCATTTTGTTATTATTCATTAAAATATAATGAGGGTTTCTTTTTCACATCCAGACCTAGAATTTTATGTAGTATATAGACTTGAGACTTAAAAATCAACTGGGATAAAAGGAGAGGTGGGCAGGGCCTAAAGAAAAAGATAGAGGCAAGGGAACAATTTTTATAATTTGTGATCTCAGTCTCTCTGCCTCTCTCTCTTTTTCTTGGAAGGATAGGGTCACAAGTCTAGTTCCCCTGGAGAAAGACTGACATGGAGATATGCTTGCATCCTTCTACCAGGGAGCATCCTCAGGTCAACAACACCTGGAAGGGAAGGGATGGGAAGGAGGGAAGACCGGGCACAAGAAGGTAGCCTGTGATGCTATCACAACAGACACCTCAGCTGACCCTACAGGGAGCTCTGGAGCCTGGATGGCCCTTATAAGGGTCCTGAACTGAAGAACGAGGAAATGAGCCTTTACATCCATGTATCAAGCAGTCACTGATTGCAGGCTGCCCCCAGAAATGAAGTGGATCCATTCAAACAAAGGCAGTTAGGGATCAAGGCAGTTCAAGACTCAGGTGAGAGGAAGGTGATGAGCCTGCCAGCGCTCCAGGTTGCTGCAGGAACAAGTGCTTCAGTCCCAAAAGCTGGAGATGCACTGGCTGACACGCTGCAGCATTCATTACAGGAGCTTTCTTGTTTTGCTTCTTAATTATGAAATATTTCAGATATACGAGTGGAAAATAACATAACAAATAACCACATACATGCCTAAACTCCAGTTTACAAAACACAACACTACAAATTCAGCTAAATTATACCCAGTGCACCTTTACCCAATTTCATTTCCTTACCTTCCTGAAGTAACCCCCAATCTCTTTTTTAATATTTATTTACTTGCCTGTTCCAGGTCTTAGTTGGGTTTTTTGTTGTGGCATGAGAGACCTAGCTCCCGGACCAGGCATCGAACCGGGCCGCCTGCACTGGGAGTGCAGTCTTAGCCACTGGACCGCCAGGATGTGCCTATAGCCCGCACTCTGAGCCTGATGTTTCTCTTCTTCACGTAAGACAACAAATTGTTTTGTTGTGCCTGGAAATGGAGGGTTTTCAGGATATAGAAATTTCAGTGGTAAAACAGTTCTAGGCAAACAGAGATGGCTGGTCACCCTGTCAGGTATATTTTATACTTTTACTACATTTATACCGATTCACAAATAATATATTGTAGTCTATGTTTAAACTTCATGCAAAGATGATCCTTATGCGTTATTATTCTACACCTTGCTTTTTTTCACTTGATATAATATTTGTGAGACTGAGTCATATAAGTAATATATTAATATAATTAATGTTCTATATTAATATAATAAATATTATAATAATTAACATCAAGTTCACTCATGTCACAGCTCCAGAAGATTCCACCACTGGGATACAACCACAATTAATTTACTCATTCTGCTACTGATGAGGCATTTTGGTTGTTTCCAACTATTCGTTTCAAACTGTACTGCCATAGGCACTGCTGTTTTTGCCCCCGGGCACATGTCTGAGAGTTTTCTGTGTAGGAGTAGATTTACTGGACTATCTTGCACACCCATGTTCACTTGTACTGCTGCTGCTGCTAAGTCGCTTCAGTCATGTCCGACTCTGTGTGACCCCATAGACGGCAGCCCACCAGGCTCCCCCGTCCCTGGGATTCTCTAGGCAAGAACACTGGAGTGGGTTGCCATTTCCTTCTCCAGTGCATGAAAGTGAAAAGGGAAAGTGAAGTCGCTCAGTCGTGTCCAACTCTTAGCGACCCCATGGACTGTTACTAGATAACAGGAAAAGTGTCCTCCAACATGACTGAACTAATTTCCCCTCAATTAAGCTGTGTTTGAGGATGGCTTTTGCTCCTTTGAAAAAAGTGAAATAGTCTTTCATCTTTACCAAAGCTTGGTATTATTAGACTTTGAAAATGCTGAAATCTAAGGGATATGAAATTCTGGTTTCTTTTTAAAATAAAAGTCTGTTTGTACTGCTCCCTATCTGTTTGTACTGTTAAAATGTAAATATTCATCAGACTTTGATTCTGATAATGATTTTGTTCTCATTGTGGACTCCAAGTATAATGACTTTATGAATACACAGAAACCATCATGCTACTTGTCACAGAGCAATCACTCAGTATATGCTTCCTGACTTAATGAATGATCAAATCCATCAAGTGTTCTATTTCTTGAAAATGTTTTCTTTCTTAAATATTTATGGAGCACCAAACAGTCATTCATTCATTCCTTATCAGGTACCTGTCATGTTTCAGGCACTCTTCCAAGGGTGCGGATATAGCAGTGAAATAGACAAAATCCCTGCCCTAGTGAGGCTCCCATTCTTGCCTTATGTCCTCATCCCAGACTACAGGAGACAAAGACAATAGCAGATGAGTGAGGCACGAAGCCCTCCGAGAAGGCCGTGTGAGGGAGACTAGGCCAGGCCAGCCTAATACCTGAGGCTGGTGCACCTCAGATATTCAGACGGAAGATGCAAGGGCGCTGAGATGGACGCGAAAGGGATGTGTGTGTAGCAGTGAAAAAGGAGTGTTCAGGTGAGCAGGATTTAACGTTGGAACCAGAGAGTAGGCCCAACAACGGACCTTGGAAGGAAGCTCAGAAATTCACATTTTCAGAGTAAAACACACTAAAAGTTTTGTAACAAGAAAGCAACATGACAAAAGACCTATTCAAGGAAGAGAGATCCGGTTGTCGTCTGCAGAACTTTTTTAGTGTGTAAAGTCTGGAGCCTGGGGGTTGTACAGAGGCTGTTGCAAAAACCCAGAAGCCTGGGATTCTCCTAGACTCCCCCCTTCTTCCTTCCATCACACATACCCACATGCCTGCATCCAAGGTTCCAGTGAGTGGCCAAGTTGCATCCATCTTTTCTCTGTAGTGGCTCCAGGAGTCACAATGTTGGTGGATGGTTTTCCTAAAAGGCAAACCTGATCATGTCACTTCTCTGTTTCACATCCATCAGCTGCCTCCATGCACCTCACGATGAAACCCGAATTCCGAAACATGGTTCACAGCCTTCATGTGGCTTGGCTTTGCCCACCTGTTCCCACACCTTCAGAGCCCTAAATTCCAAACTGTGAATGATGTCTCACATTTCCATACCTCAGCATCCTGCCACTTCTACTCAAAACGTGTTTCCCTGAAAGTCTGGGAACTCCTGTGCTTCTCTCAAGGTCTAGCCACTGCATTAGCTCTTAGAGAAGCCTTCTCCGGACACTTGGAAAGCTCACCACTCATTCCCAGTGAACACCTTCATACTCGCATCACATCCTGTCTGCAGGTCTGCCCACCAATTTGTCTTCCTGCTAAAGAGAGAGCTTTTTGACAGCACAATCGGTATTAAACCATGGACGTAAGCAGTACTTCCCTTAGGATCAAGCCGTATCTATTTTCTTCACCATTACTCAAAGCTGCACACATATGGGCAATTAATAAATCTTACTGAAATCATGGAAGCTAGAAAGTACTTAATAAATGTTGAATGAGTGAATGAATGGGTTTTAAGCATAAGGTCATAGCAGGGGTGTTGAGTTTGAACTAAATTTTCCAACCACCTAGGGATTCATATTTTTTTGACTCACTGCCTGTTGATTAAAATTTGTAAAGCTAACCACCTGTAGGAACCCAGTTTATATAATATTTAGTGTCCCCTACGTGATGTGCCTAACATTGTATGGCTCACAGTCAGACCTTTAGTTGGGGCATCTCTGTTGTTGAAGATGATATACTTATTAAACAACAAGTATCTTCAGTTTGTGATTAAAGAAATGAAGGTATCAAGGGGTTTAATCACTAACTCAGTCTCTCCCCACAAAAGATGCAAAATCTAGTTTACTGTCCTCACCCAGAGACATTTTCCTTCTAAGTGGACATATCTTTTTTGTGTACATTCCATCAATATCATTTGCAAGCGAGGTCAAGCCATTTAACTTCAAATAAAGCCAGCTCGAGCATATAACCTTGAGATGTAAAACCACAAAATGAGTACAAAGTGAACACTCATTTAGTGTACTTTCTGGAAACCACAGATCTTTCAGATTACAGGTCGTTAAGTGGGGTGTTCTCCTGCAACTTCAAAAGGGAATGGAAATGTTAGAAGAGCCCAGCAAACAATTCATGTTGGCCTGCTCTAAAGCCCTGACTCAGAGCCCCGCTCATGGTAGGTCCTCACCTGAAGGAATGAATGAATGTTCGTTCCTATTTTTTGTTGTTATGCTCTCATATATGGCTGCTTTTGACAATCATTGTAAGATTCATTATGTTGTGTGTAGCAGTAGTTATTCCTGTTGTGCTATGTGATTTTAAGAAAACACCACAGTTTATTAATCCACTTGTTAAAAAGTTATCCGTCTCTCCTCCAGTGAATTTCTTTAGCACTTCTGTCAAAAATTTATGGAGTGTATTTGTGTGGATCTATTTCTAAATTCTCTGTTCCATTTCATTGATCTACCATTGCATTTTTTAAAATTCATATTTTCCACAAATATTTATTGAGCATCTATTAGGTACTAAATACTTTGTTAGGTACTGCAAAGAGTGAAGATTTTTTTTTTTTCTTTTTTTAGATTCCATATATGAAATCAGATGGCATTTGCCTGCCTTCTTTCACTTGTCACGATGTCCTCAAGGTCCATCCATGTTGTTACAAATGGCAAGAGTTCCATCCACTTTATGGCTTAATAATTCCAACTATACATATTAGATATATATAATTATACATGCACACACACACGGCACTTTCTTTATACATTCATCCATTGATGGGGACTTAGGTTGCTTCCATATATTGGCTATTATAGATAATCTGCCATAGAATTGGGGTGCATATATAGTTTCAAATCAGTGCTTTCATTTTCTTCAGTTATATACCCAGAAACAGAATTGTTGGATCCTATGGTAACTCTATTTTCAATTTTTTGAGCAACTTCCAAACTGTTTTCCATAGTAGCTACACCAGTTTACATTCCCACAAACCATGTACAGGGTTCCCTTTTCTCCACTTCCTGGCTGACACTTTTATTTCTTGTCTTTTTTATAAAAGCCATTCTAACAGGTATGAGGTGATAGCTCATGATCTTGATTTGCATTTTGCTGACGATTAGTGATGTTGAGCATCTTCTCATGTGTCGCTGGCTATCTGCATGTTGGATTGTTTGGTTTTTTGCTGCTGAGTTCTATGAGTTCTTCGTATATTTTGACTGATAACCCTTTATCAAATACATGATTTGCAAATATTTCCTTCTATTCAATAGACTGCCTTTTCGTTTTAATGGCTTCCTTTTCTATGCAGTTTTCAGTTTGATGTTGTCTCACTTGTTTATTATTGTTTTTGTTGCTTTTGATTTCCTAATTTCTGTTATCAGTATCAAAGATGGCAACCATACAAAAATTAGTAGAAAAAAAAGCAACTATTATGTTTGTAACTTTCATTCTTGAGAATTATTTCACTTTGTATTTTGATTTTGTTTGAAGAAAGTCCAAGCATTTCCTTCCTCTCTCTGACATCTTTATAGCTATAAATTGATTACTTTATCTCTTACTTTTCCTTCGGTAATTTTCCTTGTGCTTCCTGAACAAAGACCAAATTCTTGAGCCAGGCCTTTAGACTCTGTGTAGTGTGGACCCTTTTTCTGCTGTTCCTCTGCAAGCACCTTACACTGCAGTCCAAGGGGACCGTCTGCTATTTCCACACATGTTCTAGGATTTGCTACTTTCACTCACACAGACGCCTCCAGCTGGAACACTCTTTTTTCGCTGGCTGCAGCACGGGAGGCAGAATTCAGAGCTTCAGCTGCGGCGTAAGACAGGCTCCACCACTTACTGCTGTGTGACTCTGAATGAGGTGCTTGTGCTGATGGTTCACCTGTTTGCTCTCAGAACTTCCTCTTCCCTGTCTCCTTCTGGCTGCGTTCCCCAGACTCTGGGGTGAGCCAACGGAAGGGAGCAGTGGTGGGCCACCAGAAGACAGGGGGAGTGGGAGTCAGAACATGCCTCCTCCTCTCGGGCAGCATCTCTGGTGGCAGCTGCCTCTCCTCCTTGGCTTTAGCTCCTGCCAGACAGGCCTGCTGCGGTTTTAGCTTCCTGAGGTGGAAAGAGAGGCAAGGAGTCCCGAGGGTCTTTGCTGAGCCCCATATCCTGTTATTCCTAAAGCAGTAAGACATGCCCTCTGCAGTTCTCATTTATGTGAGCCAATACACTCTCTTTTAAAACTTAAGCCATTTTGGCTTGACGTTTTCCACTATTTTAGCAACAAATAGTCCTTATTAATTTAATCTCTCAATTAATTTAGTTTCTCACTCATAGAGCAGGTAAAGGAAACACTCTTCTTAAATCACTATAATGCCATTTGATGTGGAAGACAGAAGAGGGGGTGACTCCCCTCAGGACCTGTGGGGGGTACAGCCAGGATATTTGGCCTTTACTCAGATTGGAACGGAAGCCTAGGAAGGTGTTTGAGCAATTGTGTGTCAGGATTCAAGTGGGGCTATAGGCAGATGACTATAGGCTCAGTGCAGGCCTGCAGGGCCTCTGCACAACCCCAGGGGGTGCCATTGACCTAGAACACATCATGAATGGTGCCAGAGCTGTACAGTGTGCAGCCTTGAGCCTAGGCAGGGAGGCCGCAAGTGTGATCAAAGAGTTACTGGGAGGCTACTGTCTGCCAGGAGAGGTGAGAGGGCTGTGAACTTGGGCAGCAGCACAGGTAAGGGGATGGATTTGAGGCGCATTCTAAAATTGTTTGAAGGTTTCGATATGAGAAGAGGAAGGGATGTCAACAGAAACATAGGAGCTGGAGGAGGAGTGGACTTGGTAGAGGCGGGAATTTTCTTTTGAGGTAGTAATGGGAGAAGGCCGCCGACTACCGGCAGTGGGAGTAGGACTCGGGAAACTGGGCTGGGAAGCAAAGATCTGAAGTCATTCACACAGAAATGGAAGGAAAGAAGGAAATATATTTTGCTAGAAAAGGGCCAAGGAATGGTCCTTAGGGCGCAGCTACATGGAAAGGGCAGCACAGGAGCACAAGTCAGAACACAAGAGTGAAGGATCAGAGGACCGTGAGAAAAATCCGTCGCATCGGGAAGATCAAAGGAGGAGTTTCAAAAAGCAGGGCTTGGCCACTCACTCCCACTCCCCTTTCCCCTGACACGGTAAATGCGGAAGTGTTGTAAGGATGGAGCTTCCATCAGCCTGGGTCGCCGAGCATCTAAGACGAGCAGAGCCCTCGAGGGCCCTGACGGACATCCAGCGTGACTGAGAAGTAGCCTTTTGTTGCTCCAAGCCATGAAGAGTGCTTTTCCACAGCAAAGCCTAGCCCATCCTGACCAACATGTGGTGGCCACTTGGGGATGAGGGAGAAAACGAAGAAAGTGTGGTTAGACTTGAGCCTGTCTGTAGGATTAGCGGGGAAATGCTGGGGAAATGAGAGAAACTGGATGTAAGAGAGGGCACGCTTGGCTAGCTGTGGCTCTGAGGGAGGCCAAGGGCTGTGTGACTCCTGTGCATGCCAGCACACCCCAGGTCTCACACATGAACACGTGGGCAAGACCCCTAATTAAGAGACACCTGTGACAGTCTGGAACCAGCCCGTGCTTCTCTGCCCAGTGAACCACTTCTGGAGAAAACTAAAGAGCTGAAAACCAAGTATTTGTCTGAGATGATGAAGTGTCAGGCCTCAACACAGAGGAATGGAAGAAATATCTCAGTACCTCAGTTTTCTCATCTAATAAAATAAGGATAGTCGTAGAATCTATCTTATAGAGTTGTAAACATTAAATAAGTTACTACATGGAAAGCATTTAGAACAGTATCTGGCACAAAGTGAGTTCTATATAAGTGTGATTTCAGAACCTCTTCAGGTTTTAGGATAAAGCGCTAAATATGGTGGTGAAATCTACTAATAGCTTCTTTTTTTCCCTCCTGTAATCACTTAAACAACAAGGAAGAATTGTAAGGAACAGCAAAGTTCTGCTCTCCAAGGAGGCAAATAGACAGCAGTGAATATATTTGGCATCTCTATTAGCTTCAAAGCTAGTGTTATTAAATAAAAGTCAATCTTAATTTATCTTATACAGCTGTGCGATTTCATCTAACAGGAACTTCTTAGGGAAAACAGTCAAAGACTCGGTGCAGGTAAAAGCCCTTGAACACTTTCAAGGAGTCACTGAAAGTCATTTGGGGACAGAATTTCAGGGACAGAAATGATTCTGGCTGATAAAATGCATTCTGGGCATTTCAGATGGTGTCTATAAAACACCAAAACCACCACAAGAAAAAGTCAACCAATCTTGGTTGTTTTTAACATGATTCCCAAGCACTGGTTTGCCTATTTATTTTAACAAACTGATTAAATCAATTGCTTGTTTTGATGCTGTAGTATAAGAGTTGGAGTGTCTTCTCTAGAAATTGGGAAGCAAGGGTCTAGAACATTCTCTCTCCCTCTCAGAAAAGGGCTTTGGAAGACCCCACAGTGGGCTGGACACACATCATTTTTCCCAAATTGGCCCACTGTTCAAATCAGGGGTAAAATAAAACTTGCTAATTTGAACATTACTTAAACTCATCCTCACTAACATACATATATCTGTACATTTCTAGCCATCAAGTATGGATTTAGATTTGGGAGGACTACATCTATCATCATATTGGACTCAATGATCTTGAAAGAAAAGGTCAATGCTAGAAATTAAAGGCTCCCTGATGCAAAGAAGGATTTGATTTAGGTCATACCTGAATGGTCTAGCAGTTTTCCCTGCTTTCTTCAATTTAAGTCTGAATTTGGTAATAAGGAGTTCATGATCTGAGCCACAGTCAGCTCCTGGTCTTGTTTTTGTTGACTGTATAGAGCTTCTCCATCTTTGGCTGCA